>CM067369.1:16119170-16534170 GCA_034401795.1 Chaetoderma sp. LZ-2023a | reverse complement strand
ATGTATACTCCTAAAAGTTTGTCAGATTCCACAACATTTTAGCTTCCACGATTTGTAGGGATTATAACATTATTATTTAATTGTTTCAATTGATGCTTAGTTCCTAACATCATAAACTTAGTTTTGTCCATATTTAACAACATTTTATTATTTACACACCATTCTTCTACCGACTTCATACCGTTAATTAGATTTTCTTGAATTTCAGCGACATTTGAGCTGGCAGCATGCATAGTTGTATCATCAGCATACATATCCATAAGATTGTTGACACACATGGGTAAATCATTAACATATAAAATGAACGGAAGTGGCCCTAAAACTGAGCCTTGTGGTACTCCTATATCGATGGGCAGTGGTTCAGAATTCTTTCCAGAAATTGAAACGTATTGTTGTCTGCCATTAAAATATGAAGAAAACCACTTTAATGTATTATAGCTGAATTTGTAAATACTTAATTTTTGTAATAGGATGTCATGATTGACAAGATCAAAGGCCATTTTAAAGTCAATCATAATAGAACCAATAAGGTCGCCATTATCTATCGAAAAGCGCCATCTTTCTACTAGATTTAACAAAGCAGTTTCACATGAATGGTTAGGTCTGAAGCCTGATTGCGACTCCATTAATAAATTATACTTGGTTATAAATTCATAAATATGATCATGTATGTGCCGTTCAATAACCTTAGAGATAATGGGTAATATAGAGATAGGCCTATAATTGCTAACATTGGTTTTTTAATCAGATTTATGTAGAGGCTTTACTTTTGCACATTTCCACATTTTGTGGAATTCTCCCGTAGCTATGCTTTTGTTTATAATAAGTGTAATTGAGGGTGCAATTATTGATGCTGCTGCTTTGAGGAAGTGCGCGTTCAATTCATCATAACCAGATGACTTATTTGTTTTTAAGTTGCTACGTTCTCTGGACACATATTCAACGGTTATATATAGAATTCGAAACTCTATATTTCTGGAACTTTAGTAAAAACATGATCTGATAGCTTATCAAATGCCACTGGCCTTTGTTTTATCACGGAGTGTGTCAGTTTTGACGCGATTGTATTGAAATATATATTAAAATGTTCAGATTGCATTTGTGGGTTTTGAATTTCACTTCCATTATCATCACAGATTATTGAAAGTAATTTGTTTGCCTTAGGATTTATGTCTTTTAGAATTGTCCATATATTAGCCAGATTATTTTTGCCTGCTTCTAATTTATTTGCAAAATAATCTCGTTTAGATGCTTTAATAAAATACGCAACTCTTTGCTTTAACATTTTAAAATTCAACATGTTTCCTACGTTTTCATGATAATCCCTTTCTTTCATTGCTTTTAAAATTTCTCTGTTCATCCATCCCGGTTGACATACACGTTTAACTCTGCATTCAATGACAGGAGCGTGTTTATTTATAATGTTGATGAATTTTGCATACCATTGATCTAGCGCTTGATCAAGACTACCTAAACAACCTATAGAGCGACAATCACATACAGATAGGTCACTAAGAAACTTAGCTTCATTAAAGCTTTTGATGCTCCTGTATTTAATAAGTTGGTGAGAATCTTGAGTTTTGAATGGTTTACATTTGCGTACAGCGAATATTGGCTAATGGTCACGTAGTGCCAAAGGGCCGACATGTGACGATTGAATTTTGTCTTTATCTGTGACATACACATGGTCAATCAGTTTAGATGTTTTCTCAGTAACTCTGGTTGGATTACGTATAAGTTGCTCTAAGGAAAAAGTTCAATTAAAGACTGCCATTTATGATTATCTGCTTTAATAAGGTCGAAATTAAAATCTCCTACAAGTATAATATCTGAGTTTTCGGAATATACCTTTTCTAACATAGCTTCACATTCATCAATCCAGATAGCGGGTGAATCAGGGGGTCTACAGACACAGCCCAATGGGAAAGGCTTGGTCTTAAAGTGTCTAATTTCAATCAATAGAGTTTCCAGATCATCGGTTTCAAAATTTAGTTTCCTCACATATGAATAGTTATCAGCTATATATAGTACAATTCCACAACCGTCCCGTTCTTTTCTGTCCTTTCTTTCATTAACATAGCCTTCAATTTCAATGGAGTTATTTGGGATTGTTGATGAGAGAAATGTTTCAGTGGTACAGAAAACTTCAAGTTCTTTTTCACACTTCTCCATAATCAGTTTTAACTGGTCAATCTTAGGCACCAGGTGCTGTACATTTAAATGACCAATCCTAATTCCTTTAAAATTAGTATTGAAAGACAGCAGATCAATAAGGCGTGTTCTTACTGGAGAGTTAATCCGGAATGACGGTCTGGAACTCCAAAATTGCGTATGCCCTGAAGAACTTGCGTTAACAGGTAAGCAATAGATTCAAGAAGGTCGACCCAAAAGTGGTGACAGTGTCTCGTGTGTGGTGAAGAGGGAATGTAAGAAGGAGTTCAGAAGGGCGTGTAGAGTGGAGCTAGCGCGACAGAATTGAAAATACAGGAACAGCATCTTGCAGGCGCATCAGTTTGATTCTAAAACATTTCAAATGTTGATTAGTAAGCAGAAAAAGAAAGGTAACGTGTTTGTCAATGATCTGTCTGTGGATGCAGACCATTACACGAGAGTGAGTGTAATTGGGGGCTTTAAGTGACACTTTAGCCAGTCCAGATACAAACAGCAAAGCCTACCACAAGAGCTACCACGACCTTGTTGTGCGTGAGGCATTTGTTATAGAAGCGATAGTAAGTGATAAGGCAATTCCAGAGGCTACTTTTACAGAGGTAAAGGAGGCTGTATCATCTATTAACAAAGGAAAAGCAGCAGATGCCTATAGGGTGACTATTGAGAATATCATACATGCGGGTGAAGATCTCCTTCTTTACCTCCGAGAACTGATCGACCAAATCGTTAGCAATGGAGGTATTCCAGATTCCTTAAAAGTCGGATTATTATAACATGGGTTTATAAGAAGAAAGGTATGCCCACAGAGGCAAATAATTAATGAGGGATCACGGTTCTGCCTGTGGTCGCGAAAATTATTGAGCCACTTTTGAGGCAAAGGGTTAAAGATAAGATCAGTCAATGTCAGACGCAGAGATTATTGACAGCAGGTGTGTCTCCCTTCTGCCTTTCTTGTAGAAGAGTACTATAGAGAATTGCGAGATAACAATCAGCTAGAACAGCTGACTCTCCTGGATGCCAAAGCAGCATTTGATGTGGTTGACCATAACCATCTTCTGTGAAGGTTATATCATATAGGAGTAAACGATAGGCACTGGAACTTAATAATCCATTTAGTATACCTTAGGTAGAGATGGTTCATCTGAAGGCGTGTAATGACTGCCTTATGGTCCGATTTGATGTCTGTGCCTCCATAGGAACGAGCATCGCAAATTAGGTGTTTTGCTTCTGTTTTGCATAGTATGAAGTCTATTTGGTTGAAGACGGCTTTTGTAGCCTTAGAGCCTTTTGGGGTTTTGCGATCAGCAGTGTGTCCTGTTCATGTTGTCCGGTAACAGCATGGGTGTTTGAAAGCTGTATTTGTGACAAATAGGCCATTGGCACCAAGGAATGCCACCCGTGCATTTCCATCGTTATTGCGTGTGCCCTCTCCACACGATCCCATGCATAAGCCAAGTCCTGAAGTTTTGTCCACATTGGCAAGTTTACCCAGCTTGGAGTTGAAATCTCCGCTCACGAACAGTTGCCATCTGGCTGGGATTGTAATGGGGGGAGCTCAGTTCTGCATAGAAGGAATCTAATATTGTTGGATTCTCTTTGGCTTTTTCGGTAGTTGGCCCATATGCGTTGACTATCGACACTTATTGGTGGTGCGTTTTTTGCGTTGGTCGATGAATGCAAAGCGATCACTGACGTATCTAAACCCAATAACCTGGTCCAAGAGCCTTGGTCGGATTACGAAGCCTAAGCCCCGGTATGTGGCCTGGTTTTGCTCCATGAGTACTAGCTTATGGCCTGTCTGTAGTTGCTGCTTTGACTGTTTAGCTACTTTAGTCTCTTGAATGCATGTAATATCGATGTTATAGTGTTCACAGTCTGCACCTAAGGCTTGCCTCTTTGATGTTGCAGTCAGACCACGTACATTCCATGTAGCTATGGTAAGCTCATAGGAAGATCACGTCGTCTGAGGATGTCGAGCACAGTTTCTAGTTTGAAGAAGGTTAGACATAATCAGAGTTGCCTCTGTATGCGGATGTCAGCCCGCTGTTCTTGATGACTTAGTTTCCAACAAAGTTGTTACTTGCAGAGGAGACCGGCGTGGAGGTGTAACATTTTTCTCCCCAAGTGACGAGATGTTTCGTGTAAATGGTAATAAACACAATTAAGTTTGTCTCTGAAATAATATCTTTGTAAATCAGCATTTAATGGATCTTTCCAGTCATAGCTATGCCCCGCCCATCTCTATCTAAGCTCCACCCACGCCTCTCTCGTCTTGGGATCGATAGTTCCCTGATCTCCCTAACTATCAATATCCAGAAAACTGTACAGGTAAGCTGTTTAATATTTTGAAACTAATTTGGCTGGGTGATGTTGCTGCCTGTTGCACGAATTGTTTTTCTTTACTATTTAATAAACAATCAGGTGAATATTTTGAAACTAATTTCACGATTCCAACACGAGCGAAGCATAGGTGGAGCTTAGCTAGGGACGGGTTAAAACTGGAAAGATCAATTGGCGGGACACGAGATAATGAGCAGGTGTCGATACACATGTACACTTTACCATTGCTCCTTGACTGAAACCGAATGTCGTGCTCTCATTATTATTATTATTATTATTATTATTATTATTATTATTATTATTATTATTATTATTATTAGTGCCATTGGTTAATGTTCACATCTGTTTTATACAATGCAAAAGTTCCATTTTATTTGGCTGTCCGCTCCATATTCGTGTAATCTATATTTTTTTTCGCCAGTACATGTGGCAGAGTAAATACTGCGCGGATAATCAGATTTCTACTCGCATCTCTTGGGAAAAAATCACGGCAAGCAAACATGCAATGAAACTCATTTCCGATCTCGTTCTGCTCGCAGATTTTCCTTTCATTCTTTTCCACCTCCCGTTATCTTTTGGAAGCATTTATTATTTTTTTCATAACGCCAACAATTGATGTCTTTTGTCGGGTTCTAGTGACGTCAGTTGAAGTGACGTCGATTGAATAATGAAAGCATATTTGATTGACAGCTCTGATGCGTGGACATTCTATTTATAGGATACGTTTCACTTACAAAGAACTCTGAGCATCAACAATGACTATTTCCATAGACAATATATAGAATCATCGTAAAAGGGCTGCTAAGAAATCAATTGGCGACATCTGCACGTTACTGCTGCTGTTTTCCACGAATTGGTCTAATAAATCCGTTATTAGCATTTTCTTGAGCGTTGTGTTCTTGGCCATATAGGAAACGATTGTCAAGGATTAGCAGCGACTGCATTCTGTGCAATGTCATATATTAACCTTTTAACACTCATATCAGCTTAAAACGGCTTCTGCAGTTGTCTTGAGAAATGCCCATTTGCAGACCAAGAGAAGACTATTTAAACAAATTTTACCTCTCGAATGACTGGCTCGATAACCGAGCTAGTCATTCCCAGTGGTAAATAAAAAAAAATAGTCTTCTCTTGGTCTGCAAATGGGCATTTTATAAGAGAAAAGTAAAACATTTTTAAGCAACTTCAAGGGTTAACCGATTAACCCCTCTTGTGTCAACTTAACCCTTTAATGGTCAAACTGACCAAAACAACTCTGCAATGGTCTTGAAGCAGGTCTATTAGCAAGTCAAGAGAAGAGTATTTTTTTAAATTAACCACTGGAATGACTGGCTCGGTAACCGAGCCAGTCATTCCAGTGGTAAATTTTCAAAAAACTATTCTTCTCTTGACCTGCAAATGGATACTTGATAAGCCAAAGCTTTAATTTTCTTTACTATGACCCCCTTTAATGGACTGCACCATTGCCAAACATTTCAGAGGTCAATTTCCAAAAATAAATTGTCTTCTAATATTAAAATTTCTTGAAAAGTATTGACCATTAAAATATTTAATTGATATAAGTAATGGTTCTCGCTTTTAGGCGCTGTTAACGCGAGAGTGTTTAAAGGCAGAGCGCGTGCACATAAAATGGTCACACTTGTAAACCTATATATATGTTTGAATTGTGTGCCTAAATGCAATGAAACGAAATAAATCTTAACATATGATGATATATCATGTATCAGTACGTATAAATTAATATAATTTTTTTAAGTTGCGAAATTGAATTAAAGACACGAGTCCCTATAATTCAACTTTGCAATTAAAAAAGTATATTAATTTATATGGAATAAAATCATCATATGTTAAGATTTATTTCGCTTCATTACGTTGAGGTACATAACTGAAGCCTCTAAAGGAATACAATTCTAACAATTTTATTTTCAAGCATTCTGCTGTGAATGCGCGCCTTTAAATCTATGAATATTTATAGCAAATGGCATCGAAAGTTTACCCTAGCCTTGCGCCGAGGGGAGTCAGTCTGTCCGTCCATCTGCCCGCCTGTCTGCCTGCATCCCTGCACGCATGCCTGCCTGCCTGCCTGCCTGCCTGCCTGCCTTCCTGCATCCATGCATGCCTGTCTGTCAGTCTTCAGACTTATATCTAAAAACCATTGATCCGATTTGGCGTAAATTCTAAGCGAACATAGGGTGTTACCGTGCAAGACAATTCCAAGACAACTGACCGTGATCCGGGTAAAAACGGATCCTGATCGGATCAAATTCCGGATCATTGGATATCTCAGGAACCCCATCTCCGGTTTGGCTCAAATTTAAACAGGTGAATGTTCTTGACCGTGCACTACACCTTGGATCGTGATCCGGAAAATCCGGAATTGTTTCTTTAAATGTGTCAAAAACGGAATTGCGAAGGTCTGCAAACTGTGACGGAACACGTCTTAAAGGAGCAAATATCGGTGATGCCATTGCCATGTGTCATTAGAATCTGCAGGACACTGTTTTTTATTACATGATTATGATGATGGTGGTGGTGGTGGTGCTGCTGCTGCTGCTGCTGCTGCTGCTGCTGCTGCTGCTGCTGCTGCTGCTGCTGTTGCTGCTGCTGATGTAGGCTACTGGGTTATGCGGATGTAGCGTTGGAGACACAGTACGGAGTTCTGTTTCCTTGAAGTCGCTTTGCCGCATGCTTAACAGACTTACGCAATGGCGTTGTCTTCTGGTCTTATAATTATTGGCTCCCAGTAGGGCGAATTTCAAGGCTCTCTGTGCCGGTGTGTCGTCTGCCATCCAGACACGTGTCGGAACACGGACCATCTTTGCTGGGAAACCTTTACGGACAGCGGCTATGTATTACATATCTTGCATAGCGTATCGTTGGAAATTATGCTGTCCAACCATCGGTGTCCAGAAATGTTATTACATACGGATACATAATCGTTAGGACTGATAAAATATACTGGTCCCTGTCCCCGTCGCGCTGGTCTTGCCGCGCTGGCTCTGCTAGTTAGTGGCTCAGGAAGCCATGTATGTATTTATCTGGCGGTTTCACGGCAATCTATGGGAGAATGTTGGCCTCGCGCTCAAGTGACGCTTAATTAAATTGCAGGGACATGGCGTGGTATAACGATGCTATATTTGGCTCATTCTGCTAAATAGATTTAGTGTCTTAAATACCCTTGTTTGATTGAACAAGCAATCAATGCAAGTGATCCACCAAACAGTAACCTAAGAACTAGTATCCATCCATCTGTGTGGATATTTACACCAATAACGATTCATTCGTCGGGTATATAGTCGTGATTGGAGATGCCTAGCCTAATTAACTCTCGGAGATATGTAAAGTCACACACATTGGGATGTTGGACAACTACCTATAATGCAGGGATCTGACCTGTCACTCAAGTACATGATGTCATACACAATTACGTCACTTGCAGGCCGATCTCACAAAACACAAGTCACGTATCTAGCTCTGTCATGACCATTGAAAAGTCTGTCAAGTGTACGAATTGAATGTCTAACTATGGCTTTACTACTTAATAGACATTCTGTCGAATATTTTCAACCTAATTTGACTGGGCACTGTTGCTACCATCAAAATTAGTTTCAAAATATTCAACAGCTTACCTGTACGTTTAAACTGGGATTCTGCGAAAATCAGGATTCAATGTAGGCCTATATAAATTTATTCCACCACGTGTAAAAGATGGGCGGAGCTTAGCCAGAAATGGGCGGGGCATAGCTAGAATTCAATACCTTTATTCTCAGAGTCATCTGCGTGCCTAAATTAAGTGATCAAGGATATGATTTCGGCCCATTAGAATGCCTTTACGGATTAGCAACAAATTTGGTTCGTGAATTCTGGCTGATAAGACGTCTTAATTAATGAACCAATTGCTTCTTGATATCAGTAATTTTGGAAATACCATGTCTGCCTGTTGTAATAATATGGTCTTGGTGTATAAGGCATTATTACTGCCTACTAATTTTTATGAACAAATTCCTATCCTATCTATTTGTACTATTATTTGTTGTTTTGGCCATGAAACTAGAGTGCGCATACAGTTGCAATCAATTTAGGACAGTAGGCCGATTATATTTACTAAACAATACATGTGTAAAGAACTATAATTTTTGTTTTAAATAATCTAGACAGTTCATCCGCCTCAGATACAATCCTAGCTGCCAAACATCGACGCTCAAAATCATGACAGACGCAGAGAGGACAGGACTCATAACTCGTTATATAACGACATCAAAGACACACGCAGCGTAATATTAACATTGCTCAGACCGACAGTGATGAATGAGATAAATAACATGCAGTCACTATAGTAACTCGAAAAGTTCGTCCCAAAAGTGTAGGAATTGTATAGTAAATATTAATTTGCAATTTAATACACATTATGTGGAATATTTTGAAACAGATTGGACTGGGAGCTGTTACTGTCAACGGCAGCAACAGCCCCCGTCAAATTCATTTCGAAATATTCTACAGCCTACCCATATAGCGTTCTTGCAAATTACATTTTAGGAATTCAGCTTTCAACGTTTCAAAACGATTCCTGCTCATTGCATCTAATTGCTCCGATTTAGCCACGTAGATACGGGGAGGGGTGTGTGCGGATTACAGAACTAACAATGCATGGGATGGCTACACACGCACGCAGGCACGGACGCACTCACGCACGCACGAACGCCACACAGTTGAGTATTGGTGGCCAAGCCACCGATGGCCGGGCCAAAGTATGACCTACAAGTGGTAATGAGCAATGACCACCATCCCATGATGTCTGAGTATGATCACTCCCCTGTGACACCTTGGGCGTACCTGGCCGCATCCCCGGGACCTTGATATTCTGTTCAACCACGTGTACACTCATCTCTACCTGCCAGTCAATGTGTCTAATCCCATTCTCAGCAAGACATGTATCGTTATGTTTACGTGCCCCACATCACCCAAACCAGGATGCCCTTGGGGCAGAACCGAGAAGTGTGGGTGTTGTAATATTTAAGGCGTTTATATGCTAGTTCCCAATGCTAGGGTCTAGACTCACGCCTGGCCTTTATGGTTTCTGTTGAATTCTTGTGAATTCTTGTGACGTCGGTTTGTGCATTAGCTTGTGTCTCTCTGTGTGTGTATTGCTCGTTGGCTCTCGATTTTGTCTCATGTTGCTGTTCTTGTCCATGGCTTTTCTGTTGCTCCTCGTGCTTGGGCGTGGGGGATGGGGAGGGCCTAACCTGGACCTAACGGGGGTGGAGAGGGATGGGGTAGGTGCTGGGTCGGGGGGGGGGGGGGGAGTAGGTGCGTGCGGTCTTATGACCTAATGTACCCAGGGGGGGGGGGCTTTAGGTCAGAGACCTCCCGGCCCCTTTGGGGGGTGTGGGGTCTTTCGGGTCCTTGGACCCATTTGCTCTTCTGGCCATCATCCGAGCAGGCACCAGCGCGCACTTGTTTGATTTTGATTGATTAGGCAGCCTGTATGGTGACTGCGTCCGTCCGAGGACGAACTCGATCAGTCATCCGGGTTGCATCCCTCCATAGTCCCATCGAAAAGTCCGAAAGATTCTAATTCTAGCAATTATGTTTTGATTTTGTAATCCGTATGTTGCGTGGTTCCATCCGAGGACGAATCCATTCAGCATCCGGTTTACTTTGATTATGTCGAAATTTCTTGCCTACCTAACCCTAGCTCACGTTCACACAGTGATGGGCACTGTATGACGGGACCTCAATGTAAAGTCCCCTCCGAGAAGACTGAGACCCGAGAATGATTACCTCTCTATGTCATTGTCACACGTCCACATTTATCACTGCCCAATGAGCTGGGTGAAATAAATTAATTGATTGATTGTCAAATTCACAGGTGATGACATCAACATCTCTTTGTTCCATTCAAAACAACGTTAAATAACAAAGGTATTACAAGGATCCGTGATCAAATCGCCTTCACAGGACGTCTTAATTTAGCAGATGAATATTAATGGATTACTGGGTATAAAATCTATAGTAAAATCGGTTATAACACCGTAACAGCGTGAGGGCCATAAATGCTCAACCCATAGCGATACACTCCCGAACGGGTCCTAAGCCATAACTACCAGCAAGGATCACTAACGCCGGAGACTGGTAATTAAACCTGGCTCTATTAGATCGGAGATGCTAACTCAAAATCAGAGATCTTTACTCAGCTTAGCAGCAGGTCACAAAACCAGGTTACTGTACAAGCTAAAAATTCGTATCCTGCGTGTTGGATCAACCGGTCTGATGTTTTACCTTGCCTGGACTATCAACAAGGTGGGTGATCACCACCTGTTAACCATGCCCGGTGAGCTCTTTTCATAGTTCCTTGACTGGTCTCCGCTTGTATGATATGCTTTGTTTGAGCTGTCATCGCCAGTCTCACACTTCCCACCAATGTATGCTTTTCAACATGCACTGATTCGTGACCAGGTTAGGCAGAGCTCACCCATGACAAAACAGAGCTCACTATGGCCTGATTGAACATTAGGTTATCTTTTTTATGAGCAAGAGAACAGACTGCGGACTCAGAGTGACTGAACTCACGTTGAGGCAGCCGAAGCTCCCGTTCAAACGGAACCGATAGTCTAATCGGTACCAATCGCTCACTGGCGACATGCAAACAAGGAGCTAAGCAGAAGTTTTACATGTTTCAGATTCTCACGAGCCTGCTGCAGCCAAATACGTGATGAGCCTATCAATCTCGGCTTAGCAGACTCTGCTCCAATGAGCAGGATTTACTTGACTCTTCGGAGAAAAAATAAACTGAGTTCTAACAATTTCACTAGTCAATCAAAGTTAGGCTTTGGTCAGCCACTATGTGATGACTTTGTGGGTATTTCCTTACTAGCCAATGGACAATGTCTAATCATATCTTGGGTATCGGATACATTCACCAATAACCACTGACTGGGTAAACCGGTCCGGCTCAATCAGCCCCCCCCCCCCCCCCCCCCCCCCTCCCCCCGTTTACTGGAACCCGACCTCTGTCACTTAAATCCTTTTGAAGTGGTCGTTTCAACCAGGTCTTCATGCCTCGATGAATATTTCACTTAGTTGTTAGGATCAGTGAAGTAAGACTTCGAACCTTCTAACACTCACTCCACCTTTGAACATACACGTTCTGACTGGTGGAGAGGGCATCAAACTTCGTTACCGAATGAACTCAGAATCAACTGCAAGACTCGGGATTCTATAGTTCTCGGAACAAACCTAGACACAGAGATCGAAGATGTAGGGAGTATCTTCTTGATTTCATCTACTGAAAGAATGCCACTACAAACGCAGTTAAATCGTTCCATGAACAAAGGCGGGTTTCTCACAAACCTTTGAAAATCCTTCCAAAGCCGTTCGGGCCTTGCCTACGTCCTTGCAGTTATTTATTTATTAATTAATTCGCCACTCTCAAACTGCTGCTGCTAACTGTACACAACTTGCGCTGGAGAATCACTATCACGTTCTACCACCGACCACCGCAAATTACTTAAAACCCAACATCGCCAAATGCAGTGCAAGTATAGTTAAATTAACATAACTATAATAATAATTATAGCAAAAGGAAGTCAAGCTGACTAGTCAATAATGAACCAGGCTCTTTTCTAGCCTCACCGGAAAACAACACGCCGCAAAATAATATGTGCACACATGCACGCACGCGCGCGTACGCTTTCACGCCCGCGCGTATGTATGTAAGTACGAACGTACGCACGCACAAAAAATTGTAATGATGACGAGCCTGTGATCTTCCCGACCAAGGCAGACGGGCAGACAGTCAAACAGATGTACATTGCAACAAGCCCAATCGGTGATTGGCGAACTTCATCAGTTCATAGATCAAGTATTGTTCTTGATCTGGATCAGTTTAGTTCAACTGGCCGGAAAGACCAAGTGAGCTTCTTACACGGCGACCATCCATTGTCCGCCTGTCTGCCTATCTGCTGTCAACTTTCCCTTTGAACGACTTCTTCTCAAGAAAAACGTTGTCTATTTCAACTAACTTTGTAAGAAAGCATCCCTTCACATGAGATCCAAGATTGTTCAAACTAAACTGACGAGAGTTTGTCCCAGAGAATGTGATTGTTTGATTTGTCTGGTGCTCATCCTGGATTATTAGCAAAAAATACTTCTCCAGAACAGCTGAAGGGACCGGTCCGATGTTTTGAAGATATGATCAGGGACTAAGCACCATTTAAATTTGTTCAAGGGTAGTTGATTCTAAAAAAATCCTTGGCTGCTATCGACCAATTCGAATTGAGTGTCTGTCTGGATATGGATTTTCAAGGAAAATGGTGATTATTGTCGAGGAGAGAGAATTTTGGTATATAGTGATCAGATTGTCCAAACGAAGTTGATTTGGTCGCTGACCATCTTGGATTTTACGTTATATTTTTCGACCTCTGTTAAAAATTGTGTTCTTCGAAAACGCTTGTCCGATTGACATGAATCACAAGAAACCCCATATACGGAAATGTATGGACGAGATATACAGCCAAGTACCAATTTGAGAATTTCAATCCAGGATAGTCGTTTAGGTTGTTCAAACGAAACTGATTGGCTTATTTTTTGGATGGTGGCATCAATTTTCATGAATTAAAAGATGAACTGTTGTTAATTTTTCAACAAATTTGTTGGAAGATGTTGCTATCGTAGACAGCAACATCATACATCGAAATTGTTTTAAAATGCACACCAGTTTCTTTGTTATCAACCCAGTAAAAGATAGAATATTGGCATCATAGTGGAAAGGATTAATGTTGACTGTTGTTCGCTGCCATTTTCTCTCCTCAAGCTATATTACAACCTCTTAATAGGTTCAGATACAGCAGATTCATTATTATGTAATAATTACCATTCAACACCTTACAGGCATGGTGGTTTGTACACCATACTTGCAAACTATAGATCGCAATGTAATTGAGCGCATACATCAAGGCAGAGAGCCAAGATTTTTCTGATTGGTTGACAAGTAAATCATGGCCGCATGCACAGCCTGAAAAAATGTAACAACCTTTAACAATAATTATAGCCTGAATATCTTTCTCTGGCAGCATGATAAACACGCTAAAAATACCATGCATAGTTTGTGTTGCGTGTTGTTTCACCTAATAAGAGTGTGGGATTTCTGAAGAAGATATACAAAACAGCTTTGCTGGTGGATGAATCCGGTCTCACAGTCAATCATAAGACGTCATAATCAACTACGTCACATGTAGGATGAAGTCATAATCTATTACGTCATGAATGACGTGATTATGTCCGTTATATACGCTTAATAGTTCGCCAAGTTGTACGGATTGTATGTCTTTACTATTTAATAAACATTTTGTTGAATGTTTTAAAACTAACTTGACTGGGCGCCGTTGTTCCCATAGGCAGCAACAGCACGCAGTCAATTTAGTTTCAAAATATTCAACGGCTTACCGGTATATTTTTCTGGAAATTGAGAACTGGAGATGGGCGGGGATAGCTAACTGGATTCGTCCATTCATCTAATGTAAGAACTGGACCAAGTTTGATTGAGCGAGCATGATTGGTCATTTTGCTTGGTAGCAATCTAGGATGACAGAGTTAAAATAATGATCATTCCTCTGTGTGAGAGAGAGAGAGAGAGAGAGAGAGAGAGAGAGAGAGAGAGAGAGAGGAGAGAGAGAGATGAGAGAGAGAGAGAGAGAGAGAGAGAGAGAGAGAGAGAGAGAGAGAGAGAGAGAGAGAGGGAGGGGAGGGAGGGAGGGAGGGAGGGAGGGAGGAGAGAGAGAGAGAGAGGGAGGGAGGGAGGGAGGGAGGAGGGAGGGAGGGAGGGAGGGATGGAGAGAAGGGGGGAGGGAGGGGGGGGAGGGAGGGAGAGAGAGAGGGGGGGAGGGGGAGAGGGAGATGAAGAGGGGGGGGGGAGAGGGAGGGCCAGGGATGGGGGGAGAAAGAGGGAGGGAGTGGGAGGAAGGAAGAGAGATGGAGAGGGAGGGATGGAGAGGGGGGAGGGAGGGAGGGAGGGAGAACATGGTCACAATTAATTATTCAAAATTGAGAGATTGTTATGTGATAGATTTTGACAGCGCAAATGTTAATATAGGAGCCTATCGACGTCTTGCTGATTAGCGGTATGCTTGCGTTTAATCTGCTTGGTCGATCAGGTCAGTGGCAATCATACGTTATTATGCTTCGGGCCAAACATGGGCAATAGCAACACAAATTCCCTCGTTTCTGAACTACATGTATGTGCACACACCCCCCCCCCCACACCCCTCCCCCCAATGCTGCCCATAGAATGCAGGTGAACAAACTAAATTTTCCAGATTAAACGAAAAAAAACGATCAGGCATTTTCCGCTGAACTACTCAGATAGACTTAGGCCGTGTTCTCACTAGACTCCATACTTCAGTAAGTCTCTGGTCAGAACACGGCATATGTGTATAGGCAAGATAAAACTGCAAAATGCCCAATATTTGTATGGAAGCTTTCAAGTTAGTTGATGACAAAATCAATTTTCTGCAATTTGAACCCCAGAATTTTCAATGGAAACAGATGTATCGCTTCAATACTTAGATCAAAAGGTAGAAAGTAGCTAGTTTCTATTGGAAATGCACATAGCTATAGTATGGTAGTTAAAAATAATGGCAGTTTGTATGTTTGATCAAGTGGTAGTTCCATGTTTGTATTGACATTTGCAATTCACCTTTCCAGAGTACCCACCCATCATATGACGTCATAATGAACTGCGTGATGTGTACAATGACATCATAATGAATGGCGTCATTAATGACGTCGATAAGTACGTCACGAACGCATATTTGAAGCCGGTCTATGCGTTGCTGTACACATTTTTTGCTTTTACTATTTAATAAATATTCTGTTGAAATATTCAGTATTTTGAAACTAATTTGACTGGGCGCCGTTGCTGCCATAGGCAGCAACAGCACCCAGTCAAATTAGTTACAAAATATTCAACAGCTTCCTAGTATAGTTTTCAGGAAATTGATAGTTAGGGCATTTGGGGATCGATCAATCCCAACACGGCGAGCTGATGGGCGGGGCATAGCTAAAAATGGAAAGGTCCATTGGTCTCAATGTAATATTGTACTGGGTCACCTATCTGCTGTAGCCTATGTATTTTTTTAAATTTATAAAGCATTTAGTAATTGGCACTTGACTTGAGCGAAGGAAACGTAACCTCGGTATAATTATCTTGCTAAATGTTGGGTTCATTTTGAATCTACCTGGAAATAATACAAGGACTGCTGTTAAGCCTTAACTGTAAAAGAAAAATTTACCATTTTGTTGTTTTTTTGGTTAATTTTGCTCCTATACTCTCTTTCTGAAACAAACCGTGGCATGAATCGGCTGCCAATGGGCTATGATTTGTGTCAAGAAATAGGTATTGTCTTGACGTTATATTAGGGAAAACCAGCAATCTGAGGGGCAGCACACCTGCGTTTTGGTAGCATCAAGGGAAATAGTTACAGAAACAGAATCATTTTTATTTTAACTTGGAGATAATTTCAAAATATTGAGCCATGTCCAATTTTGATTTGATTTGTTACGTTTCCTCAACAGCATTAGCCAAATTGTCTACCAGCATTTTGAGGGGCACGTGCATTTTCACGTGTCACATTCAACCAGTAAAGGAAATAATATAAAGCTTTATTTTCACGTTAGCCCTCCATATGCAATCTACGTTAATAAAGTACCTGCTTCATCGTCCAGGTAATGTATTGCTAACAGCTATCTGATGAGCACCAGCATTCCGAAGGGGTGGGGGTTGGGGGGGGGGGGGGAGGAGGGATGGAGGCCTAAATGATCTTGTTTCCTGTAAAAATGTTCACAATTGGAGCTTAGATTTCTAAAATTGTCATAGCATATGTTTCAAGGTTCAAAGACTGATGTTGCCAACAACAACAACAACAACAAACCAACCAACCAACAACAACTAACCAACAAGCCAACCAACCAACAACAACAACCAACAGCCAACGTCTGCAGCAACAATGGGGTTTAAGTCAGGTGACGGCGTGACGTAAATAAGCACAATATCGCTCCACGAGAATTTCTATTCAACATTAAGAAAAATAAAATATTTATGTTTTCTTTAAGAGATTAATGCTTTCATTATCTGCTTTGTAGCCTATCGTTGTCCTAATCAAATTCATGTGTTCGTATATAATTTCAGACTCGCCCAGCGACAGTTTCACGAAAATAACACGTAACAAAACTGAAACTGAGACCGAAACAATTAATTGGATTTCCCATACACGCCAGTCTTCCTCGTCCCTCTCGCGTTGATCTTCCAGATGGCACCCAATCAAGATGATCCTACCGGAATTCGTTGCCTGACAATCTCCTTCAGGAAGCAAATGTAGCGTGACGTCATGGAGTTAACCGTCGTGCTTTCCCTAGCTGGGTATAATATTATATCAGTTATAACTAACTAGCAGCGCTAGTTTCAATCAAACCTGAGCAAAACAACCGCCTTAGGGAGTGATATGATAGAGATATCAGTCATGTTTTAAGAGTAGCGCAGACGCTCTCTTACAATAGAGGGACCCATTTCTAGCTAAGCAATACCCACAATTTGCCTGTTTTTTGTGTCGATCGAACCCTCAATACAAACATCTCAATATCAAGATATACCTATACAGGTAAGCTGTTTAATATTTTGAAACTAATTTGACTGTGTGCTGTTGCTGCCAATGGAAGCAACAGCAAACCCGTAAAATTAGTTCCCAAATAGTCAACAGACTGTTTATTAAATAGTAGACATACAATTCGTACATTTGACGGGGTGTTCAATGTCAGAGCTGGATACGCCATTCATTATGCATTTTGATTGTGACGTCAGTCTATATGTTACGTCATATACTTGAGTGACAGATCGGATCTCTCCATTGATATATATATATATATATATATATATATATATATATATATATATATATATATATATATATATATATATATATATATATATATATATATATATATATATATATATATATATATATATATATATATATATATATATATATATATGATATGACTTCTGGGGTCAAATGGGTGTGCTTCTTTATAACAAGTAGAGCATTTGTTTTAATGAGCCACACTCGATCACTTGGCCCCCAAAAGGTGTGTGATCTCGCGAGCAGTTTCGTTTCTAGTTAATCTCATGCGTGCCTCTATATTTTTGTTCATAATTCTCCGTACCAGATATAATTTGACAGAATGAAAACAATGGCATTACAAAGCTTATAGTGATTTGATTTCGATAATGGCGTCTTTAAAGATACAGAGCCACCTTTCCGCGCGGCACGGATATCTATTATTTCCCGGGAGATACACTTCTCGTGGAGCACAATGGGCGCCGTCATTTTCCATCATACCAAAAGAGTTTTAAATAATAATTATATTGCTACGATCGTATTTGATTAGGTCTGTCATTGATCGAAATGGGACCAGTTTACATTAAACACGACTGAATCAACTCAATAAAATAAACATTTATAATGAAGATATCTTTTATCAGCCTTCATTGACTAACTTCATATTCACCCTATGCCCACGAGGACTAGGCGCGAAAGTATTTCTAGCAATCCATCAACCGAGTTTGAAATACTGTAAGTCAATTACAAGATAATGTTTAGTGTCTTAAAACTATTGCTAAAGAAAGGAGAGGAAGAACCGCTATGTTTTATAATGTAAACACCAGCAGTTTATAGTCTGGACTTAGGCCTAACAACGAGGAGTACGTGTGTGCTAGGTATAATTCATTCTCCAGCAATAAGTAATTGTTCTATTTAATAATTTTTCTCAGTGTCTTGAAGATCCCAGTAGCAATTGGCCGGCTTTTATGAAGTATAGACTGTATTTCAGCATATTCAAACCTATAGAGTTGATGCTGATCTTCTACACTCGCCATAATTCCTATGCACAATGCGTTGACAAGTGATTAATTTTGTGCCTGATGAATGATGAAGTCATTGATTATTAGGGACGGAGAAGAGGCGCGATCAGTGACTCGCATCTCAAGTACCTGCCACCATCGCCTTGTATATCTTAATTCAATATTATTTCGATAAAAATCAATTCAGGAACTGAAAACGGTCGCTGCTTTTTTGGAATCCTTGGAGTAGTGTTTATAGAAGGGAGGAACAGTTTTTCGGGATTTACAGATTTTGCAACCAATCAATGATGGGCAATATCACTGATTTTGGTGAGTATGCAGTCAGGCGCACACTGCGCACGCACGTATGCACATACGCTTGCAGGGGCTTATAGGAAGTGCGTTAAAGTATTAGATGGGTGCAAACATTTCGACACACGCACGCGCTCATCTATACACACACGCGCACAACAGATATACAGCAAATCAATGCACGAATCAGTATTGGTTTTTCGCTTTCAATTTCAAAGTAAAGCTGTTGAATATTTTGAACCTAATTTTACTGAATCGCAATATTGTCTTGCACGAGCTTCCAGTCAAGCTGCTTTCAATATATTCAGCACAATACATCTTATAAATAGTTCACTGCCTAGGTTTGAAATGGTTTTTAAACAGTAGTTATCATGCGCGTATGTATGCTGATGACTTTCCGAGCGAATATTAGCAATCACAAGATATTAGATAGTTTCCGGTGGAGCAACTGCATGCCCGTCGCGCAGTTTCCCACTGTTGTCTGTCACGAGATTCATTTTTTCAGTAATTTCAGTTTCGGTGTACTTATTCTGCCGTCATGTAAACCATAGTAATCTTGCACGGGCTAATCTTGGGTTCAACGTGACTACACCCCACCCCAAAGACGGTTGCGCGTAGTATGATGTTTAAGGCCAATGTACTGTCGGCGTAACATCCCAGCATCATGTGTCTGCTGGCGTGTTTCTACGCTCTACAAGCGCCTACAAGCCGTGGTTGTTAACATTGTCGCGTGGCGTGTGACACTTCGATGTATTCAGAAAAGAATCGCCTTCATTATTTAACTGGCTGGTATCAATGGTCATGAATTCCATGAGCACGTATTGGGAGTTAGTTAGGTTAGGTTAGTTTTAAATTACTTCTATCGGTATCATCTTGTGGGTGCACGTTTTACGGCTGATAATGGTAGAAAGGGGCGCTAATAGTACGAGGAAGAATTCGCGAAGATCGCTATAGTGGTTTGGTTCAAGTTTGTCACAAGTGTATTGGACGTCTTTATTAACACTTATATCAGCCAAAAACGGTTTCTGCAGTGGTCTTGGGAAATGTTCATTTGCGAACCAAGAGAAGACTATTTTTGAAAATTTACCACTGTAATGACTGGCTCGATAACCGAGCCAGTCATTCCAGTGGTAAATTTTCAAAAATGGTCTTCTCTTGTTCTGCAAATGGACATTTTCTATGAGAAAATTTTAAATTTTCTTGAACAAATTCTATGGCTATAGGGTTAAGTGTGGTGGCCCCGTTAAGAATATAAGAATATGAGGTTCCTAATAAGCGCTATTTTTCATGGAATGATTTGCCGGCGTTAGCGTTGGCCGTCGTACAATCCAGGAAGACGGACCATGGATCATGAATGGTCTGTGTGGTGATTTGCTCTTGAAACCATACAGTCCCAACAACATCGTCCACCAAAATTGTTGAAAGAGGGACACCAGTTTCTTTGCTATCTGCACAGTAACAGATGTAATATTGACATCAGCATTGTAATGGTTAATTATTTTTGCTGTTAAAGTTTCTTTGACCAGAACATAAAGATGATTATGACATCTGCTAGATCGAGATGAGGACAATTATTATTTGTGACTGTCTTGGTCGGTTCTACAGCACTAACTGGTAGTCACTGGCTACGTCACTTTGGTCAGGGCACGTGGGGACACGTGACAGCATCGACTGGTAAACCACTAGTATCCATCCCATTTACAGTATTATGATTAAGCCTGATTCCGGAGACCAGGACGAAGTTTTAACCAAATATATTGACATCACGTTTGTAAGCTGGGCGTCAATGTCCTTGAGCGGATTGGTTAATCTATAACAGGAGGCTGTAGCCCATAGCACACATTCAGAATTCTGTTTGGTTCATATCTATGTAAATAATAATTATATGAATCAGAATCGCATTCACATTTACTCGCTTGGGCCGTCATCGTCAATAGTGACAATGATAATATCGACGGAGAGACGCAATACTATGAAAAAGTAGAAATAAACATGTTTTCGTGAAAATGTTTGTATACCAGAGATCAATGAAAGAGAATGGATTAATCCACTTTAAACTATGCCCCGCCCCTTTCTAGGTAAGCTCCGCCCATACTTTGCCCGTGTTGTGATTGATCGAACTCCCTGAATCGCAATTTCCAGAAAACTATACAGGTAGGCTGTTGAATATTTTGAAGCTAATTTGACTGGGTGCTGGCAGCAATGTTCAGCGCGCAGTCAAATTAGTTTCAAAATATTCAACAAAATGGTTATTAAGTACTGATAGTAGACATACAAGTCGTACACATGACAATCATTATGTACATTTTACCCTCATATGCCCTTGAAGGGCCTGAGTGTAATAAAGTAAACTTGAATTTGACGGACTATTAGGAATTCCTGACGGACCTAGCTACGTCATTCATGACGTATTTTAATTGTGACGTCATCCTACCGGTGACGTGTTTGATTATGACGTCATATACTTGACTGACAGATTGGATTCCTCTTATTTATCTCACTGATGAGGCATTGAAGAGAATCTGTGATTTCTGCGCCTTTGTTATTTATCATTTGCCTCCGGACTTGTTTTTCTTTTAAATTTCATTGATCCATGGATCCTCTGGTTTTATATTGAAATTTGAAATCGCTCATTTAGGATTCCTTTCGGTATTGTAAGACAGCAAGTGGACACTCAGTTTATAGGTAGCTAGCTAAACAGTGATCCACGGTTGAAGGCGAAGGTCCAATGATAAAACTGCATGGGGTCTGGCCACTATTTGGATCTCAAACTAGTCAATTGTCAAGAGTTCGCTATGGGTCAAGGGGTCAATGGACAACGCCTAGAATAAATCTAGGCGTGTCTAATGTGTTGTCTTCCAGAAATTGTTTACTGTAAGCGTTGTGTTACCGCAAATACATAGGTCCTACATATACATTTTATCATTACATTTTAAGATATCACGTGATTATACTTTAAATACAAAGCGTATGTTCGAGACTTGTTCTGTCGTCATTACAGTTGGCCAGATCCTGCGTCGCCTGCCATCCAGAAGACGCCGCCAATCTATGTCACGACGCCGTCTGCAGTCCACTGCTTCACTTGGAGATGGCTCTCTGATAGGTAAGTAAAATTAGACAATATGATGATTTTACCCAGCAAAATTTAATGTCTTACATATTGACCCGGACCCCACCCCGCAAATATTTCAGAGACGGCATTATCCCATTAATGGCTAAATTTAGTCAAGAAGCAAAATAGTCGCTTATCGAATATCAATTGACCTTTCCCGTATATCCATCAATCATATGACGTCATAATCAACTACGTGACGTGTAGGAAGATGTCATAATCAATGACGTCATAAATAAAGTAGATAAGTTCGTAACGATCGCTTAATTGATGACGGACTAAGCGTTCTTGTAATAATTGTATGTATGCCTTTACTAGTTAATAAACATGCATAGGCAGGAACAATACTCAGTCAAATTAGTTTTAAAATATTCAACAGCTTACCTGTATAGTTTTCTGGAAATTGATAGTCAGACCGTTCAGGAGGCGAGGAGTGGGTGGAGCTTAACTAGGGATGGGCGGGGTCATTGCTAAAACTGGAAAGGTCAATTGCAGGCCAAGTGAAGACTATTTTTTTTAATTTACCACTGGAATGTGTTAAATTTTCAAAAATAGTCTTATCTTGGCCTAGAACTGAACATTCCTCAAGATCGCAGCAGAGGCCGGATCTGGTGGGCTTCGTCGTGAAAGGATTACAATATATTATTTATTCTGAGATTTATTGTGAGACAACGTAGGCTTATGTACAGCTTGTCACAATGCCATTTCTAAAAAAAAAAGCACCCGAAACTACCGTTGTGACGTGCAAAGGAGAAGTATTAACGAAAATTGAATTAAAAAAGTTTTTATTCGGGTGTTCGTACAAAAGTGAATGTCGGAAATCAATTACTAAACACATAGAGTGAAATAATCTTGCAAATTTAAATGATAAACTTTTATCGCTTTTCAATAAAAAAAAAGATGAGGGTTTCGAATTTACTGTAGAAGCCTGTTCCTCCACCAAGATTATTGAACGAATGTGATGTGTACGTACAATGCATGTGGTATTTTCAAACATGGACATGCTGGCGTACAACACGCGGTACTTGACACTTATATGTTAGTAGGCCTACTCCCAGTCTGCTCTGACTCAACTTGCCATATGATAAATATCTGGACCAACTGACTACATTATTAGTAATATAGCTGGCGCTAACGCACAGTAAAATTAATTCATACAGCAATAAACTATTTCTAGCTATGCCCCGCCCATTTCTAATTATGCCTCGCTCATTCCTAGCTATGTCTCGCCCATTTCTATCTATGCCTCGCCTATTTCTATCTATGCCTCGCCTATTTCTATCTATGCCTCGCCTATTTATAGCTAAGATCCACGCACTTTATACGCGCGTTTGAACCGATTTAGCACGTGGATCCATGAACTCACAGAATCGCAAATTCAAGGTAACTATACAGGAGCCCCAGCCCGTCCGTCCAAATCTCTGGCATAGGACCAGTTGCGAGTCAGAGTACGACTCGAACGATTGTTAGTATAAGAATAGAGAGTTAACGCGCATTCACTGTCCCGTGTTCGTCTTCTCTAGCTCAACGTGTTGTTTAACGTCCGTGTTCGTCTTCTCTAGCTCAACGTGTTGTTTAACGTCCGGAGTTAGTGTACTTGTTATAACATGGATTGTTGAATACATAGGCCTATGCTGACTGACTTCATTACTTTCTTTGGCATGCTGAATTTGTACATTTTCATGTTTATTTAAGATCGCTATTAATTAACCATTTCACCGATAAATTGTCCGTATCTCAATGCATACACACACGAAAGCTGTTTAATATTTTGAAGTTAATATGACTGGAAGGGAGTGGACCTAAGGCAGCAATAGCTTTCAGTCATACTAATTTCAAAATATTCAATCGAATGCGCTATAAATCAGAAAGAATTTACTTTTTCAAGGATGTGTCGGCTTTCCGTTACATATTTATTAGAATTAGCCATGACTTTACTATCATCGTATAGATAATAGCTTAAAGATGTTATGAGGACTAGATACCCGATCGCTCTGATTAACTTGACAATCATAATACAGATTCCCCTTTACTAGAACAAAATGCTTTTTAAATTTTTGTAATCCGCTATCCGATAAGCATATAGCAACCACCTTGACAACCAAACGTTTTTAGCTATCGCGCTAGAGTTGTGGAGTCACACCGGGATGACACCAATTCTTATTAGTCTAGATTATTATCTCGGGAGCAAAGCTAGGCTCTCTGCTGCGCGTATTATAGGCACCTATGCACATATTATTTGACAATTCATTGTTCACACAGGGACACTACATTGTAGATGCACAACGGTTCAATAATATCGAAGTTGATGATATTTTTGTTGATTAAAATTTAAAGGACAGACCTCATGGTCACGGTGCCTGACATCACAATTCTAACATATAGGCCTGTTAGAGGTGACAGTAACATCGGATTTCGTGTTCGTGAATTAGGCTATATTTAATCAAACCCACCCACACACTTCTTGGAATACACTTCTACAAATGCATATATATGTTATCTTTCTGGTTTGACTGCAGAGATTTTGCATATATGATAGGCATGCATGTACACAACTTTTTAAATGATAGTTAAGTAGGCCTCAGTGCACGTACGATCGCAATTTACCATTGTGTAGGCTTATGAATAAATTTATGATTGCCCTATAGCAGTTACTCCAGTTATGTGTTTATAAAGTTAAATAAAATGTCGGGTAAATATAAATCTAATCAAAACTAATCTATTTGCGTATAGTGTACATTGACATATTATTGACAACACACGGTTTGTTTACAATTTAGGCAGCGGTCGAGGTGCGTAGCGAGGCTTCCACTGCCGTCCGCACGCTTATACTGCTGAATGTTTTGAACATAATTGGGTTGGATTTCAACCCAAATTGTGTTCAAAACATTCAACATAACGTTTCTTGTATCATGTTCATATGGTTCTAACTACCATATTTGTGTTTTTGCTTTGGAAGCATTTAAACTTATTTATGAGCTGCACTGTAAGTAAAGATAATACGCTAGCGACCTCTGACCATCTGTCAGTTCACCTACCTATTTAAAATTTGTTCATCTGCTACAGTTTTGCTTTTTCATAACATTGAAATATGAGTGTATGCTACTTCCATACATGGAAGAAGTTGGTTTTTAAACGATATAGTTCATATGGTTGTCACAGGTGTGACGCCCCCCCCCCCACGGCGCGCACCCACACACACACACACACACACACACACACACACACACACACACACACACACACACACACACACGTGTTGACCCGTACATGCCTCTACATTATTATTATAAAAACACATTGCCAAAAAGCTTATAGGTAAACAATTACATTCTAATCAGTAATCACGGGAAATTGCACATAGGACACACTGACACACTTATTGTAGATTCGTAATCTTCAGAAAAAGTTGTAACTGCATGCACTCTGTAGCCTATACATTTAGATATGAATAATAGTACAATTATAGCCATCGTCAACCTCTCCCACCAACCTCGATCATCATGCTCACATCCATCCATCCCGGACAGTACATAGTACACGTACTTTCAAGAATGGTAATGGATCCGCAATTAGGCCTACTAGACTACAGAGAATTAATTGTCACATGCATTGAAATATTGCCGATTTTCAGCACTGCCCATGGTTTACCGTAGTTATAGGCCTATTATTATTATGCGAATATAGCTATCCATGAAACCATTAGAAATGAGTAAATATCATAATAGATTGTAAAAAATCATGAATTTTTATTTCTTGAAGACTTAGCTTCAACCTGACATAATTTTTGTTATGGTAGGTGAAGTCTATCCTGTTAAACGCACGTTTTAAAATATGTTACCTTTGTACTACAGACAGAAAAATATTGACCCAGCTCACAGCGCCGTTCCCGGTGTGACGTCACAGCGAGTGGTGATGTGATTCAGATTGAGGCGTCATTTAATCTCGTTATTTGGCTGCATAACATATTTTTCTCACTCCAAAGTGACGCTATTGTGTTTAAATAGTGTAGTAGACCATAACATTAATTAAAACTCGTTATCGACCGCATGTCCTCACACGACCTTTAAATATATTCCTGTGACATAGGCTCAGCGCTGCAATGTTTCATCTGCTATCACTCATATATTAAGAATACGATCGTCGATCGATGAAATGATCGGTCACTGTCAATGTACACGAAGTAACGATGCGTCTCTACATCAACCACACAAAGCAAAAATGGCGGAATTAATGGCAAAAACACGAAATTTCACACTTCTAGTATCGCTTTTCGATAAGCCGGTGTACTATATGCACGTGTCGGTAGCCATTAATCATACCGCTCTGGCTAGGTTAGGGTCGGGCTTCTAGCCAATACAGCTATCTGGCTGACTTACCGTGTCATACTGTTAAAAAGGCACGATAACCTCCAACAGATTAACTTTATAGCAGATGCTCAACCCACAGATATTGCATGCGTTTGACGTCAAACGCCTGCATTACCGCGGGCTTGATAAGACCCAGAAACCCGCAAATTGTAGTACACACACCCCTCTCGCGTGAACGTAGCTTGTGACCATTTAAGATATGGACACATGCTAATGCTGCCCTTTCTGACCCTCATTTGCATAGACTCAAGATGGCGAGGTCAAGGTCAGTCCCTACAGTATAGGCAAAGGTAACGTTTTAACCAATTTTAGGCAAAAGTTACAATTTTGGTCGTATCTCAAGATGTAATAAGGTATCCCCCACAGTCTTAGTGCGTAGATGTATGTTTATGAAGATTGCCTATCTATTAATATAAGGACGTTTGAGCGGTGGGGTCAAGGTCAAACCTCACAGCAAAAGGCAATTTAATATTTGACCGCTTTGATAAATTTTGCAATATCAGCTTTTATCAAATGTTCTCGATTATCATGATGACCGTAGCGTCAACAAGTGTATTCTACGGAAATATGTATACTATAATTTAAAGGCTTTAGGTCATTTTTATTCTTCGCTAACCAACGTAATTTTAACCACTTTGTCAGTTGACCAAGGTGGCTTAACGTTCTATCCTTGTGATCTTCATAGAGGCTGAAGTGGATCCTGTAGATGTGACGGCATCTATGGACACTAGGAGTTGGCTGCTTTGTTTCCCTCTGTAAATACAATCAATTTCTCAACAAACAACTACAACTGAATCTTGAACAATTAGATGTGGCTTTGACAAATTTCATTGAAAATATCACGACCATAAAACAGAATTGCCCGATGATGTAGCTGTTGAAACTATCGATCATTTTGGTGGGGATATCAGTGATGGTGTTAATCTTCTAATGACTAATGATGTTGTCTGGACAAGGGATACAAAAACAAGGTGGAAAGTCAAAAGGTGAAATGAACTGAGTTAGAGAGGACGAATGCACCAGTGAATGTTAGGCATGCCAACACACGCAGTGTAAGTAATGTGGACACTTGGCATGAAAAACTCCCAGAGAAGTGTTTAAGAAACACGACCACATTCGGCCTCGATTCTAAGATACGACGACGTGCTGGGATATTCAGTGTAAAGATAATTTCTATAAAGCTTTCCTCCGTTGACAGGATAGCCACAGATGCAGTGAACCGGTATTACCGACTCGCTGCAAACATTGTAGGCCTATTCATCTCGTCTTGTCTCCATCTGAACTGTTCACACCACTCGACTCCGTCATAAAGCGACAACTGCAATTCCAGATCTTCCTGAAGTCATGTGCCCATCAGAGCGTACTGATTTAGCAGTTGACAAGCATATCAGTCTAGCTCTACAAGAGATATCAGCCAACTTGGACTCTGTGGCAATGATAATGGGTCAAAGCGACGAGGTTTCTGCGAAAACATATACTCACCATAATGTTTGATTTCACATCGTCCTTAGTTTCACCTGAAAGTGAAATAAAGTCAGTGCCATCCATATTCCGGTTATTCCAGCAGATGATGCTAGACGGACCTTGGATCATGAAGAAGAAATAACCCGATCTAATTCCTTCTTTAAAACATTACATGCTGCTGCATTGTTAATCTCATATCACATCATCTACAAACAGCGAAGCAATGGTTAACCATATGCTGGCTGCATTCTAAGCCATATCTGTGCCCGTGAGAAAGCCATACGCATAGCCATCAAGATCTATGCCAACAACAAAAAGGAAAGCATTGTCGATTCCATGCACGTGCATGAGTTTTACATCTTATACTCTTGTTTGAGGGCAGTATCACATGTTTTTGCAAATTCCATTATCAGATTCTATGAGATGAGTGGCATTATTTTCCTGGGTGAGTTTTTAGGAGTCTTTACACGATAAATGCCAAATGATAATATCTATACCATAACACACAAGTAATGGCTTGCAGGACAAGCATGCCAGCATCATGCAAGTCTGTTCTTCATCTTCCAACCCTCAAAATCCTGCAACCGAAATTGGTCTGGAATGCATTCGCAACCCAGATATGAGAGCTAAAATCAGTGGCGCAACCACTGACTACTAACTATCCAAGATAGGTACCACTGGTTAAAGCATTGCCCATGAGCTCCACCTACCAGGACCAACTCAGCAGCAATCATTGGATTTTTGGCCGGGATGTTATGAATGTAACACAGTTGAGATCCACCCGGTTATGCCATCCTTCATGCTGCCTGCAACTAGTCCTATGATGGCGTACACTGTTATAGGGATTGCTAGCATAACGATAGCCCATCTAAACCATAACCAAATTCATGTCATTGTGGCTGATCAACATCTCTTCATATTCCTAAAGAAAGTAGAGGGAATACCCAGAAAGCCACAGAGAGGATAAATTCGTGGCCATACTCGTTACCATGCACATGGAGAAGATACTCTGGATGGAAGCAATAACCAATGTGAGAGTTGCATCAAGTTGATGCTGCGGAGAGCTTCATTTGTTTCCCACATATCAAATGTAACCGGTGTATGTACCAGGCCAGTTTGTCCCTATCATGATCTGACCCTCTGATAAGTACACACCCGTATTTACAGTATACCAACAGCAATCTGTAACCCTTTCTGCTTTTCAAATTTTATACGATTTTTCTTTATATGCTTTCAAATTCAGATTTTTTATCCGGATTCAGATGTTGATCTGTATCCGCATCCAGATCGTGACAAAATGTGGGAATTTTTAGTTTGCTAAATTTTTAGAGGTAAATGGGTCGTTCACACCTGATGCCAACTCCCCCCCCCCCACCCACATCACCTTCCTACATATATGGATGGGCCATCTCAGAGACAAGTCTGATCAACCAACTGTACATGATCGGTGTGTAGCTTTTCGTCACCACGATTTCGACCGCCTTCCTTCGAGTAGTGGTGTACCTCTCTGGCATGTTATTTAGAGGAGGTGGTAGCTCAGGCGGTAATGAGCAGAGCTGTGAAACTGGCGACCCCAGGATTGCGTGTCTGTTCGGCCAACTGACGATCGCTGGAAACATAGACCTTCACTCCTCGTTGCTTCTCTCCACCCAGGAGTATAAATGGGTACCGGTGTAAAAACTGGGGAAGTAGATAGATAATAGACTGAAATAAAACCAGCCTAGAGTGGCGTGAATGGGACCTGGAATCAGGAACTCGATAGACGCCAATCAAACTAATAACTTCTTAACATGTTATTTGAGTTACCCGGTGCCTGGTGCAAATTTTATACGATTTTTCTTCATATGCTTTCAAATTCAGATTTTTGATCCGGATTCAGATGCTGATCTGTATCCGCATCCAGATCCTGACAAAATGTGGGAATTTTTAGTTTACTAGATTTTTCATGATTTTTTAAAGTTTTTATCCCTGTCCTTCTATGCCGCATCTATCAGACTGGGGCTGGTTGATGGCCTCCAAGCATTGCCAGGCACTGGATATCCAAGTCAGTCATCTAAAGCGCACTGAAACAGCTTGTGAGCTGTGGTTGTAACAAACAGTGTGAAAACCCATGTAAGTGCTATATGGCTGGTGAAATCTACACTATAGGCCTACTCTACACGTGTTGTGGTCATTGCTGTCACTATTGGAATGCACATGCTATTCAGGTCTAGATGCGTCTTGTATGTTGTGGTCAAGCTATAATGCAATGCACTCCGTGAGTATACTATCAGATGATACTCTTTGAGTGACCATAAGATCATCAGAATTGTAGACATAGAACCCTACGAATTGAAGATTATTCCAAACTGCTCTGATCTTTATTGGTGGACGTGTTCTTGACATTACAATCTAAATTTGGTTAGCTAAGATCCAAAAATAACATACAACATAGGCCTACATATCAGGTTGAGCCATTGTTGAACTTATGATAATTAAGATGTCTAATCTAGAATCAGTCAGAACGTGTGATAAACGCATCCAGCGCAAAGCATATGAAAACTGTTAAAATGAAGTTGACCTTTGTTATTAAGTGCGGTCCTGACCTCACAGAGCTAATGCCGCTGTTTTATTGGCTACATAATTACCATAGCCATGCAGTTAGAAACTAAGATTGTGAGGATAAATAATCTACGTCCACAGATATCACCGAAATTGTACATTTTATCTAAAATTAGTCTCAAGTGCCCATGACCTCTGCGGTAAGGACTGACTTTGATCTCGTTGCCCCAAGGTCACTAATCTATCAGATAGTTCATCATCGAAAACATATATTATGATACTAGCATCTGGAAAATATTGACTAGAACCTGATATATGGGCCAGATCCGTCAAGCTACTCCTCGCTGACGGCGGCTATCTTGAATTTATGCAAATGATGATTAAAATGGCAGCCACAGCTTGTGTCCATATCTTAAATGTTATATATGATCATAAACTACCGTAATCTAGGTTCTGCCGAGGCAGGCCCCTTGCACCATTTAGCACAATAAAATTCACAATGTGCCATCATTGCCGTCATACATGGTCAATAGCCCAAAGGACTTAAGGCAATAAGCTAACTTTCATTGCATGTAATTAACCCAGAAATTGGCAAAATACCCTATGTTTCTAGATGGAGTGGGCCATTTTATACCACCAAGCAACTGACTCAGCAGAACACGGCTTCATGTCAAAGGGGATATATGCACTATGGTGTACAGGTTTTGGGTCATTTGGGGTCTTAACAAGCCCCATATTTGTGGAGGGGTCGTGCTTGTCACTCAAATATCTGACCTCATAATAAAAACAAGTCACGCATTTCCTGACGTCACTATCAAATGACGTAGGGCCATCACGAAAGTGGAGAATCTTTGACAGTAAAGGCCTGAATAGTATGTGTTTTGTTACTTTACAATTTAATAAACATTGTGTTGAATATTTTGTAACTAATTTAATGCCGCCAGCAATATTAATAATAATGTAGGCTATTAGATCAGGCTACCAGCTGTGCCACTCAGTGAGATTCAGTCTGCACACATCCACACAAATCCGCCGTTTAGATAGGCGTCTTAGTGACACAATGTATGGCATCGTTGAGACACTGACAGCGGGACGATACCGTTCCGACCATTACACAGTATTAATTCCAAGTGTCCTTGTGCATGAGTGAGTGAGTTTATGTACTCCACCGCCCACCCAGCCCACCCACATTACGTCTTCATTGCCAGCTACTAGGATAATTCGCCACTGGGTTCAACAAAACCTCACAGTCAGTATGCATGTCAAAGTCAGTACACTTATTTCTAAACAGCTTTGAACTCTAAGCAAAAAATACCTTGATGTATACAATCTGGGAAAGAAGTAGTTCTAATTAGCATCTTTTCATAATATTGATCTACGCCGCTGACATCGAGCAAAATCCTGGACACAAAAGCAGTCCTGGAGTGTGCAGGAAACGTGGAAAACCCCCTGAAAAAACATATTCAGTGTGATGATTGTGACAGCTGGATGCGCACACGTTGCGCAGATGTTGATAGGGAGGCCTATATATTACTACAGGTATCGGAGGACAAATATTATTCTCCAAACTGTTTCACATCGTGTGCAAATGAGGTCTCAAACTCTGACTCAGCAGTAGAATATGACTCATGTAAAACGGATTCATATCAAGTTCTCGCAAAACTGCGATGCAGACTACAGCGTCCTGCGAACATCAAACTTGCCTGTATGTACCCAAACTGTGACCGCATCAATCTATCTAATCATACCTCGTTGGTATGCCTTGAAAGCAGTAACCAATATGAAGCAATTCACATTTCCAGAGTATCCATCCATCATCTGATCTCGTATGACGCCATAATCAGCTCAGCGCGTGTATGATGATGTCACAATCATTACGTCACAAAGGGTTCCATATAGACCGTCATCAAATCTGAAATAGTCCGACACGTTGTAATTCTTTGCTATTTAATAAACAGGCTGGCAGCAACAGAACCCAGTCAAATTAGTTTCAAAATATTCAACAGCTTGTTTATTAAATAACAAAGAATTGCAACGTGTCGGACAGCTTGCCTGTGTAGTTTTTGGAAATTGATAGTCAGGGTGTTCAGAGATCGATCGATCCCAACATGAGCGAGGTATGGGTGGAGCTTAGCTAGAGATGGGCGGGGCATCGGTAAAACCACAAAGGTCCATTAGTCAATAACCACAACCAACCCCTGTCAAGAAGAATAAAACACTATAAACACTAAAAACAAAACAAATTACCATGATAGCAATCACCATAAAAAGCATCAGAGGAAAAAACCTTTCATTTCTGTCTACATGAAATCCAGACATTATTTATTCAGAAATGATAGAGTAATGTGAGGAGAACAGGACTATTTTGCTAGCAAAACAAAGTTTAGAATCCTCACAAGTCTATGGCCTACAAAACTGATCAGAATCAGTATGGGCAATGCTATCACTAAATTTGAAAAGATCACTACATTCGGATTTGGAGAACTAGATGCCCCATCAGATCATATTAATTTTCTCGTGATCAAGGCAAACTGAAAGTAAACCGTCTACCAATTTCAAAGGTCATGTGATACACAGATACATAAAAACCTTCAAGAGAACTGGCTGATAGACAAATGGGTTATTCTTACTGATTGAAAATCAGCAACTATTTGTCCCTTATATAAGAACAAATGATTGCTCCATACCAACAAACTATAGACCGGCTTCCATCACATGCATTTGCTGTAGGATTCTGGAACACCTCATCTGCTCCACGGGTATGGGATATTTCGAACAGAATAACATCCTAACTGTACATCTTAATTCTCGACTTTGAAAGAGCTTTCGTTACCATTCCACACAAACTTTTGCAATCTACATTATACAAATATGATGTATAAAAATATACTAAATGGAATCGATTCATTCTTTATGGATCAGCAACAGTGTTCAATAAACACATCTGACATTGTGTCCGGTGTCCCTCGATAAGCTGTTTTAGACATGGCTTACTGTTTTGAGTCTGAATAATTGATTTAGTTCAGAACACTTCCTCTGAGAACGAGCTATGCCACAAATGATTGTATATGCTACCGGGAAATCGATGGCCTAATTGAATGTAAAGTGCTTCAGCAATATATAAACAGGTTGGGAACCTGGGCTATCCACTTGGGAATGTGCTTCCAACCAGCAAAAAATAACATGATGTGCCTAACGAGAAAACAGCATTATATCAATCCCACTATTCATAGACCGAAAAACAGCATTGCTTTATTCTCTTCCACAATGGTCTATAGCACCAAACAAAGCCACGCTACATGGGTTGCAAACTGCAATTCAGAAAAACAAAAAACTTTATGACAGATGCATCAACCAAATTTATGGTAAGACTGGCATGTTTAAATTCAAATTTCAAATTCAGGTAGATTTTTGTGTTAATCACCTATTGGTATAAATATAAATATAAACAGGCAGTCCATCTAAGGCAAAGCCTATAAAGCGATGGACCCCGGACATAAGTAAACATTCACATTTACAGCAGTAGTGGTAGTGATAGTGGAATCAGTGGTAGTACAGTCAACACTATCAGTGATTTGAACAAACAATCACAATGATCATCTGCTAAGCAGCTCAGAGGAAGTAAAGAAATGCTATTATTGAATTTACAGAATTGATTAGAGGGAAAAGTGTATCTAACTTGGTGGGATATAAGACACTGGTGCACAATGACTCGCCATAGTCACAGTCCCCACCCCACCCCATGCTCATCATTAATCAAGTCATTATTTATTTAATGTTAGACTTTGTTAAATCTGTACTGCAGCCTTATTCTCCTCAACAGCATACGGAAGATTATGTCCAATATTAAATCCAAGAAAAAATTGACTGTGTCAAGATATTCTGAATGAGGGTCCTTAAATGAGGTGGTCATGTCAAAACACTGAAGCTTTGGCAAGATTGGCCTTGATATTCTACACGATTTCGACACTAACAAACGATCAAAGATTCTGGAGATAGTACACGAGGTTGCATTTAATTATGATGAGCTGTGATTAGTGAGTTTGCTATCAGCACACACCAAGCTGAAAGTGCGAGTAAGAAATGAGCATTCTGCAGAGTTTAAAACCACTATCATCTCTCCACAGAAGAATGGCGATGTTTACATACTAGCTCTCCACAGCCGTCATGCATACTGGAGCACTCTAGAAGATCAAACACCTGGTATCGATATTGGGTGGGTCTGGGCCTCCCACTATAGATGGAGTATGCAAACATAGATTACCTAACCATAGATTACATAGACGAGGAAAAGAAGCCTCTAGGTGATCCTCTCCCTGTCAAAACAGCTCAAGAATGATAATCTATTCATGAATGAAGCCAATACAGAGATCCCCATGGACACCTATCAGCGAGGAGCGAAGTCAGTGACAAAGGCTTATCGCTATGGAATGTGCTTTATGGCGAGATTTTAGGAACACATGGGTTAAGTGTCTTTTCTTTTAAGAAAGAAGACGAGGAAACTCAAATGTTGTTGAATGTGACATGCTATTGTTGCGACATGTGCAGCTTGTCATCAGAATTGCCATTTGTTAAACAGACCGACTGACAGACAGACGGAGAAACAAAACGACGTATGCTAATATAGTCACAACTTAAAAGCAGTTACAGATCATCGTCCAATGTGCCCTTTAGCAATAATATTGTCTATAAGTCGATATTATCTGGCCACTATTAAATTACTGCTGACCATTTCTGAAAACATTTAATTGTCATTGTTCCTATCTGAACCAACAAGTTTCAGTCAAAATGGTTTCAAAATACGCTTCTGATTTCCAAACTCGTAACATGATCGCTGTTGAATATTTTGAAATCAGTTTAACTTGAAATAGTGGATGGCGCTGTTAACAACGACTTTCATTCCAGGTTTTCAAAGCTAGCAGGAAAAGAACACAATGCATGCAATTTAATGCAACCTGTTCTGAAGGCAGGAAAATAACTTGTGGTGTCCTCTGGGATCCATCCTTTGTCCTCTGCGGGTCCTCTTGTGTATGAACGATCTGCACAATATATGCAAACACGTCCACTAATACTATTCGCTGATGACATCAATGCATTTTACTCCGACGAAGTTATAATTACTTTATACAAAAACATAAATGAGGAAATGGATGAAATTACTAACTGGTTTTCATTAAATAAGAAATCATTAAATATGGATAAAACAAACTATATGTTATTTTCAAAATCCAGAGAATTAATAAATAAAGATATTCTAAAAAAAATTATCAACAAAAAAGAAATTGAAATTTCCATACCCAAAGTTTCTAGGAGTATGTTTAAATAAAAACATGACTTGGCCCAAAGAAATTGAGACAGTTACTGCAAAAGTAGCAAGAGTAGTATGTGTCATCCAAACATTAAAACCATATATAACACATGACAGGGTTAAAGAAGACTGTGCGGCACCTTAATCCTTCCTCACCTCACGTATTGCAATATTGTTTGGACTAACACCTACAAAAAACTAAATATCCAAAATTTAAAGTCTCCAAAAAGGGTATTAAATTATTTCCTAAACCAGCACAAGGCAAAAACGTGTTTAAAGCAGAAAGCCTGCTCAAACTCACTGGCATAGGTGAATTCCAAATGCTAACTGTTGTGAAAGACTTCCACTACAACACCATACCAAAACCCATAGTCACCTTCTTTGTAAACAATATTAACACCCACCAACATAACAGACACAGACATGGGAAAACACAGAATATATAATTCAAGAAAACAATAAATGATTACTTAATTGACAGATATTAGTGTTGTTGCTGCTGCTTGCTGCTGCTGCTGCTGCTGCTGCTGCTGCTGCTACTACTACTACTACTACTACTACTACTACTACTACTACTACTACTACCGCTACCGCTACCGCTACCGCTACCGCTACCGCTACCACTACCACTACTACTACTACTACTACTACTACTACTACTACTACTACTACTACTACTACTACTTACACTACTACTACTACTACTACTACTACTACTACTACTACTACTACTACTTCTTTTTTTGAAAAAAACCGATGCTAACGCAGTCGGACAAACCTCATGGAGATACTCCTTTAAAAAGGCTTGCAAACCCCCGGAAAAAACCCTGGTGAACTAGTAAGCCTGATTAATATTACACCAAAACAAAAGATAAATAATGAGCATTAATACAATCTATAAATACATATGGCTTAAAAAGTATAGATACAAAACAATAGGCTGATAAAGATCCGATAGCAAAACAAAACTTAACAAAGGCATTACTATTCAACCCAGGTGTAGTAGTAGACCCGTGTGGCAAGTGCAACTATCCAACAAATGAAAAGTGCCTCGTCAATCAATGACAAATAAGTCAATCATTGACGCTAGTGGGCTGATTCTTTAAAGATCAGCGGGCGTAATAGCAATTAGGTAGTATAATACATATAGTCGGCAGAAAAATTACAGAAAAATAGATGGCGCTCTTGTTTACATTTTCGATTTACTTTATTGTAAGGTTTTGTAAATTACCATTCAATCCATGTGTGATAGTAGGCCCGTGTGGCGAGTGCAACTATTCAACAAATGAAAAGTGACTCGTCAATCAATGACAAATAAGTCAATCATTGACGCCAGTGGGCTGATTCTTTAAAGATCAGCGGGCATAGTAGCATTTGGGTAGCATAACATATATAGTCAGCGGGAAAATTACAGAAAAATAGATGGAAATAGATGGCGCTCTTGTTTACATTTTTGATTTATTTTGTTGTAAGTTTTTGTAAATTACCCGGGAACAAATAACCCTATAAAACCCTGTGCAAGTTTCTAAAATTACCCGGGACGATTTTATAATCCAATGGCAACTTACTTTATCGATTGATTATTAAATTACCTCAGTCTGTTTATTTGTTAACATGAATTATTAAACATAACAATATCAAAGTGCAGACTAAAATGAATTACAGGACACAGATTAATTAAAAGACACAGATAAATCAGCTGTAGTAATTAAATGATTTAAGCTAGTGCAGGCTCATTTATTTTTACAGTTGCCAACTCTATTGAAACTATGTTTGTTTTGCACCATATGTCCTTGAATACTTTTTCTTTACCATGCTGCTTTAGTCTAAAATATTCCCAAGGAATATGATTCAGCAGCAATGAACGAAATATTGCCTTTATTGCTCTATTGTGATTGCCCATAGATGGGTTTTTCGTCTGTGCACACCGATGTTTCCAAATGGCCCAAACACCTATGGTTAGCATTGTTATTAAAATAGGCCTTTCAGACTTTATGATATTTACACCGCTTGATCCAAATTCTCTAAATAAGACTACATGCATTTCTAGAACAATGGGCTTCGCTCCAAATTGTGCCAAGATTTGGCTGATATAGTCCCAAAATTGTGACGATATTGGACATTCCGCAAATAAATGCTCGATTGTTTCCTCGTCTGTTTGACATAAGTAACACATATCAGAAGTCGTAATATTGCACTTGTATGTCAAGTGTCCCACCCATAGCCGTCGATGTAGTAATCACCACAATAAATCACGAGCCAGATTTGGTATGTATGGAGAATGTAAGATTTTCCATACATTTTCCAACTGGATGGTTTATAGCTTGAGTCATCCCATCTCCTAATTGCTATGGGAGGTGTTACTTGTTTTCGTCTCATAATGTGGTACCATTCCTTGGATCTCATCTTGTATTTTAACATCTCATCATCAAGAACTACTGCAAGTTGTGGAGTCAAACTATTATTATTTATATTTGGCAGACGAAACCATTCAATTGGTACAGCATGTTTTATTTTATTTAGCAACCGCTGGACATCTATATGCCTCATATGTGTTTTCCAGCTACTTCTTGCATTGAAATCCATCTACGTGTTTGAGGGTGCATCATATCAGATAAATGTTGAATGCCATATTTTGCAAAGGACGGTAGATAAAGTACTGCATTGTTATAACATATATTACTATTGCCCCACAATTGCTGTTCTAGTACTTCCTTCCAGCACGTAGGTGGAGGCATGTATCTGTCAAATATTTCTAACTCCTTAACTTGATCTTTAAACACATCTGGTATCATTTGGCTCTTCGGAGGTGGCTTCTTTGAGGTAAAAACATGCTCCACCAGAAGTGGTTCTACAATTCTCAAATGCCCACGTCTCATCTGATGTAATAAGATCATCCAAAAATTTTAACCTTAAAGAAACACATTTCACTTTAATATCAATTAAATCAAGTCCTCCTTCTAATTTAGCATTATTGAGAACACGATGGGAAACTAAATGATTCTTTTCTTCCCATATGAATGGCAATATCAACTCATTAACCTCCTTTCTACATGTTTTGGCATGTGTACAACATATGCTGTATACCATAGCCCAGATAATACCAAGTTGTTCACAACAAACACTCTACCAAAAATTGAAAGACGACGATGCTTCCAATTCGCTAATATTCTCTTAAGCTTAGATACTCGTTCATTCCAATTTTGTGTTGTATTCGGTTTCCTGCTAAAATAGATGCCTACAATCTTAATGGTATCATTAGACCAATTGATTTCAAGTGGCTGGTCATTCCGCTCTTTCCATGGCCCCAAAAATAATCCTTTGGATTTTCCTTTATTGATTTTCAAACCAGATGCATTTTGGAACTTTTCTAATACGTGGTTTAAAATTGCAAAATCATTGTTTGAACTAGCAAACACAGTTGTGTCATCAGCATATTGTGACAGCTTAAGTGGTCTTTCTATGCCACGAATGCATATGCCTTGAAAGTTATCATTTTGCCTCAATGCTATGCCAAGAGATTCCATCACAATAACAAATAATAATGGCGATAGGGAACACCCCTGTCTAACACTACGTTCTAAGACAATTTCTCTGGATAATTGATTGTTCACTAAATAGCTACTCTTGATATCCGTATATAAAATCTTAACCCATTAAAAAAAGTTTGAGCCTAACCCAAACGATTGCAAAGAATTAAAAAGAAAATCCCATTCCACACGGTCAAATGCCTTTTCCTTGCCCATGGCAATCACAGCTGAAGGGATGCTATCCTTCTCAACCAATTGTATAAGGTCTCTTATTAACATGGTATTGGTTAAAATTGTCCTCCTAGGTACAGCACATGTCTGCTCTGTTCCAATGATTTCTCCTAAAAACTACCTAGTTTCAATGTTAGTGCTCTGGATATTATTTTGTAGTCTACACATAGTAGAGAAATTGGTCTGTAATTCTGAATTAGACGTCTGTCATTTCATTTATATGTTAGCCTTACGTATGCCCTTGCCATAGTTGGTGGTAAATTTCCTTTCTCAAAAATTTCAGTGGCTAATTCTTCCATTATTGGACCTACAAGGTGCCAAAACGTTTGGTAAAATTCAACTGGAAGGCCATCACACCCCGGTGATTTTTCTAGTTTCATACATTTAAGGGATTTAGTTAAATCTTCTAGTGTTAGGGTTGATCACAAAATTTACTGCCTGTGTCTGACACCTTTTTGTCTATATTTGCTAACAAATCCAATTTTGCATCTTCATCAATTCCCTCTGACTTGTACAATGACTCATAGTAATTGCATACAATAGTACTCATTTCATTGTTGGTAAAGACGGTTGAATCATCCGGCATGTTTAATGAGCACATCACCATATCTATTGCCCATGCTTTTTCTAATGTGCAAAAATATTGGGTTGGCTTTTCCCCTTCTGCGTGCATCTGGGCTCTAATTTTTGCACCCTCAAACTCATATTGTTCTATATCTCTTATTTTACTTTTAATTTTAACCAGTAATTCATAATAATTATCTTCACCATTATTTACTTTAGCATTAATTTTCATCAGTGATCGATGAAGTGTTTTCTTGCATTTGCGTATTTCTCGTGCTTTTCTAATAGCATACTTTCGGGAAACATACTTTAAATCCAGTTTTACATCCTCCCACCATTGCAATGTGCTCTTATATGATGCTTTCCTATTAATCCAATGTTGCCAACAACTCTCTATATTATTCCTATAAAATTCTTCTCCCAACAGTGTTGCGTTTAATTTCCAAAACTCAACCCCTTTTGTTACCCAATCAGCATTGGCAAAGGTTACACAAACCATGTTATGATCTGAGAATGCGACTGGCTTAATATTAACATCTCTCCAGTACCCAGTCAACAAACTATTCACATAAATTCTGTCAATCCTTGAACCAACTTTACCATCTGCCGAAAACCATGTAAGATCTTTACCATGAGGTTTTGATATTCTATAGGTGTCAACTAATTTTCATTATCACATATTTCTTTTAAGAGTCTATGTGATGTATCAGTATAAGTTGAAGTTGCATTCCTGTCATTTTCTTTGTCTATGACACAATTAAAGTCACCACCCATTACTAAGTTTTCAGTGATATTATCTAGTGCTGCTGTAGACATCTCATTAAAAAAATTACGACGTAGTTGATGAGATGCAGGTGCATATATACACAGCAACGTGAAATGTGTTTGTTGTATATCTAGCGTGACTCTCACCCAGCGACCATTTGCACCTGATACTGAAGAGATTATATTTACATAGGCTGAACAACGAGGGAGTATAACAATTGCTACGCTTGCACTATTATCTTGAGATAATGAATAGAATATTCTGGATCCAGAAATCTTTTCTAAATTATCGTAAGATTCTGACTTCTGAATTTTTGTTTCCTGTATCAAAGCCATGTCAATCTGCTCATTTTTCAGAGTCTCTAGTAAGTGACGTCGCTTTATGTCACTATTTAAGCCTCTACAATTGAGTGTGCAAATTAGCATAAAAAGTAATAAAATGATGAGTATAACCGCCGTTATTAAGCTAACTAGATTTTGGTTTTTTTCGACCCTCTGTTAGACCATTTACCTATTTTACTCGCAAACGCTGCACTACTTAGCTCAACTTTTTCCAAATGCTCACATTTTAATATATCTGAATCATGATGCGGATGCCTATATTTAACCCCTTTTGCCGTCACATATGGAATTAACACCTCTCCTGCCTCTGACCTGTACATGACCATCTCATCGGGTGATTTAGAACTCTGTGTTTGAATGGATATATCAGATTCAGCGACTGACATATTATCGTCTTCTATATCACTTTCCTCTATTTCTGATTCAGAACTATCTCCATCTTTCTGTCGCTTTGTTCCACTCAATCGATCCGAGACACCAATTACTTTCTCTATATTATTTAAATAATCTAGATTGAGTGTACTCAGTGGAAAATCAAAGTTAGTTTCAGTATCTTGCGACCAGAATTTTACTTGTCCTAAATTAAAACTCTCTTCCAGAGGGTATTGATCATCATCTTCAACTTGTGTGGAATTAGCCTCCCTGACATCAGACTTGGATTGACTTGTTACTGGAGTAAGACTTAGCCCCTCATCTAGAACCTCTATTTCATCGCCTGCAACTACAGCGATTGGATTCTTAGTTTTTTCACCATGCTTCTCATTAACATGGACTTCAGCTACAATCTCAGCAACTACTGGTTCGATGACATTTTCTTTAGCAATGTGCTTCACATTAACATGGATTTCAGCTACAATCTCGGCAGCTACCGGTTCTATGACATTCTATGACACAACTTGATCTGCACTTCTATCAGCACCCTTTTTGACATATTTGTTCTGCGGACATCGCCACTTAAAATGATCGGATGATCCACAAACTAGACATTTGTTTTTGTTAGGGCAATCTGTTGCAAGATGTTCTGTGCTTAAGCAGATTCTACATGCTTTGATTTGCCCCCTGTACCATAATGACAAGATAAATCGACCATCTATCGTGACCTTACTTGGGCGAGGGTGTTCTACCTTTTCGAAGCAAATTCTTCCGATGCCATTTTCTAAGGTTCGATCAAATGGATAGGTCTCGTGTTCTACTTTGTCCACTTTGCCATACTTGATCAATTCATTGATAACCCGTTCATCTGGGATCTCTACTGGAACCTTCATCTTGACTAATAGACGATCAGAATCTATTTCCTCCACATTACACACCTCACCCTTCACGACAAGGACCTCGTCGAGCAACTTTTCTTTCACACTTTCATTAACTACGGTGACATTCCATACAGATTTGGAAACGTTAACGAGACCTTGAAGGACCCGTGGCCCTGCCCCAACTACATCCTTCAACCCAAGATACACCTCAATTGCCGAAACACCCCAAGCCTTTGTCGTGATTTTAAGACTCAGGGTACGCTTATAGGAGGTTGCCATGGTGTTTTAATAAAAGAGGAAACCCATACTACTACAATATATAAGGGGTAATACAAATATATAATACCAAGACGTCAGGGAAAGAGCTAAACACTAAATAAATAGTGTCCCCTTTTGAAACCCTGACACCTACCAACAAATATACGAATAGATAGTACAGTCGTATATTTGCTAGTTTGAACCACTTTCTAAGTGGTTCACTAACATCTAACCGATTAAAGTGGTTTTCTAATGCATACTAACATATTACAGTCATATATTTGTTAATCTGTTAGAGTTGACCGGGGACAGCCAACTGACTATAAAGATGTATATAATCAAAGTACTAGGCTTGCGCTCACAAATGACAAAGGAATAAAATCGACTCAGTCAAACGATCTTGTCAAAATATAAAGCGCTAGCCAATGAACTATAGAAATATCATACTGGCGCGGGAAGAAGTGTATTGCATTGACCACAGTAAGAGGCGTCCTATTAAATGGCGGAATCCGCCAGCTAAGAGGAGTGCCTTTAGCAAATGGAGACACAAAATGCGCTCCAACCAAGACAAGAATTTACAAATTAAACATAAAGTTTGAAAGGAAATACTAATACGAAATATATGTATAAAATTTATCTACCAAATTGCGCTAGAAACTAGCAAATTCGGGCAGCAATTGCAGAGCTAAATAAACGTGTGCATTCACTTCGACTACTACTACTACTACTACTACTACTACTACTACTACTACTACTACTACTACTACTACTACTACTACTACTACTACTACTGGGATAGAAATAAGAAATGGAGCATCTAACATTGGTATCTTACTTTCATAACAAAAATCTACATGCACAAAAATTGACATATTAGCCAACAATACATATGCACTCTGCACCCGAGACTACACATTTACAAACCATTTTTAATGCATTTTGTATATAAAAGGGCTTTATTGCAAGCCACGTACTATTACTACTACTACTACTAGTACTAGTACTACTACTACTACTACTACTACTACTACTACTACTACTACTACTACTACTACTACTACTACTACTACTACTACTACTACTACTACTACTACTACTACTACTACTTCACCTTTTGTTTCTGGTAACATGCATGCCGCTCTTATTTGCACATTCTTGCCTTGGCGCGGTGGTCCAGTGGAAAGATGTCTGGTTGCTGATGCTATGTGGAATTGCAGGATGGCGGTTTGATCCCCGACCGGCGAAATGATGATCAGCAAAGTAAACTAACGGGTGCACTCCGTAGGTGGGGTTAGCACCGAGATTGAAGTCTTCGCATTGCCAGTGCGTTAAAAACTAAGCAAAACTACTACTGCCAGTGCCGCGATGGAGACTGGGTGATGGCATAGCATACACACCAGATGGAGTGCATCCAAAAGATAGTCTCATGAATTCGCGAGTGTATCAGTATATCCGACATGTGAAAGCTGGTTCGCTAAACCATGGTTCTTGTCTTGGCGTGGTGGTCCAGTGGAACGATTTCTGGTTGCTGATGCTAAGCGGAATTGCAGGATGGTAGTTCGATCCTCGACTGGGGAAATGATGATCAACAAAGTAAACTAACGGGTGCACTCTGTAGGCGGGGTTAGCACAGAGATTGAAGTCATTGTGTTGCCAGTGCGTTAAAAACTACACAAAACTACTACTGCTGCTGCTACTTCGTAACCTTTTGTTTCTGGTAACATGCGTGTCACTCTTATTTGAACATTTTCTATTGTCTTTGTGTTTTTTGGTCCATCATCATCATCATCATCATCTGTGTTGACTTCCGGAAGCCGTAGATGGACTATTGTCACTCCACATAAATAGGCTCTGTTGTCACTGATTTTGTTGTGCAAGTTGTGAAGTGTGAAAGCGTTTGTATTTTTTAAATATATTTTTTGGTCAATTCCTTTTTTTTCTTTTACATTTTTTCATTTAATGTATTCACATGATATACATACAGTTTATTATATTAATATCTATATATGTACATTGATTTCAATATTTCGTAAATTGTGTGTGTACTAGTGTGTATTTGATTTCAAGAAACACAAACTATTTGGGTGGTGGTGCAAGGGTGTCAGCTGCTGTATACCGCCTACAGCCTTAACACCTGACTAATCAGGGTGTCAGCTGTGGTATGCCACCTACTCCCTGATTAGTCACTAAGTATATACTGCCTCATTAATTTGTGATGGCTGTCTGAGAATCTGTATTAAGGTAATATTCAGTTATTTGTTTGTTTGCTTGTTAGCTGGTTTCCTACAGTATCCTAGAACAGAGAGTATGTGTGTTTGCAACATAGTTTGTCAATACGGTTATTAAAACATTTTAGTGATGGTGAAGTTACGACTACGTCTGGTAAAGAGTTCCAGGTGTTTATGACCCTGTTGCCGAAGACATTTTGTCGAAGCTGTGAGCGGTAGTGCTGCCTGGAGAGTGTTAGGCCATGGCCCCTGGTGTCGTAGACTGTGTCTGGCAACGTCCATGGCGAGCTTGTGTTGTATATGGCATGCATGTATTTGTAGGTTTCTATCAGGTCACCACACATTTTACGGTATGCAAGCATAGGTAGTTTAAGAATATGCAGCCGTTCATCATAGGGCAAGTTACTGAGCCCTGGAACAAGTTTGCTGGCTCATCTTTGTACCTTTTCGATCGCTATGATATCTCTTTTGAGATGAGGACTCCATATTGAGTAGGCATACCCCAGCAGCGGTGTTACCCGTGATTTAAAGTGCAGGTGGGGTGGTGTGGGCCTTATCTAGGTATCTGAAAGTGTGTCTAATTAGGCCGACCTGTTGGTTTGCCTTACTGACAACCTTGCCAATCTGTTCATGGAACTTTAAGTCCTTGTCGACATACACACCTAGATCCTTCTCAAGGGGTGTTTCCTCAAGCGGGACACCTTGTCCATTGGAGTCTGTCATCACATAGGTAAATGGAGGATGACCAGAGCCTAGTCTCATGACCATGCCTTTCTGGGGATGAAAGGACATAAGCCACTTTGTGATGTCTTCTCTAGGGGTTCAATATTTTGTCGACCTTCCAGACAGTCGTCAATGGAAGCTACAGTTCGATATAGTTTAGTGTCATCAGCAAACAGTTTATTGCTATTGTTGATTTCTTCCGGCAGGTTATTTATGAAGATAACAAACAGGATTGGTCCCTTGGGGACCCCGGTAAATATGTCGGCCCATGCTGAACTTGTATCATTTACAACAACTCTTTGTTTTCTCTTGTCGAGGAAATCCGTGATCCAGCTTGATACCTTTCCAGTGATGCCATAGTTAAGGATTTTTGTTTGGAGTCTGTTGTGTGGGACAGTGTCGAAAGCTTTTTGGAAGTCGAAGTATATTGTGTCGACACAGACATGGTCGTCCAAAAGTTTTGTCCAGGCATCCATTACTTCTGTCAGTTGTGTTACACATGACCGTCCTCGCATGAATCCATGCTGCTCTTTGGAGAAGAAATTGTTGTCCTTCATGTGATTGACTATGCCATCCCGGACAATTGATTCCATAATTTTACAACATATGGCTGTTAGACTTATAGGTCGGTAGTTTCCGACTGAACTCTTGATAGCTTTTTTGAAGATGGGCATGATATTGCTCTTCCAGGATGAAGGAACCATACCTTCATCCAGTGACTGTCTGAGGATGTAGTACACAGGCCATGCAATAGTTTGTGCAAGTTCTTTGAGTATTCTAGGGTGAAGACCGTCAGGCTCTGCAGACTTGTTTACTTTTAGTTTCTTCTCTACCACCCCATAAATTCAACACTCAAATTAATAATCACAGAGACCACGCAAACAACCAACATAGATTTGCTTCTAGGCAAAATTCTGTCAGCTATGCTCAGATGGTGTAGCGCCCACGCAGATCAGCCACAACCAGTACTGGTGATAACCACTCTGATCGTCAGCCACAGGGCCCACAACCAATCGATACTAATATTCAAAGGTCAGAGAATACCAAGATCAACACATTAATTGCAGGTAGATCTACTCCAAAAAAGTAAGTGGTCGCTACATGAGTACCGATAACCTCAATGTCACAGTTAAATCATTTGGAGGTGCACCTATATGTGAGCCAACTGACCAACTAAAGGTTATTCTCAGTTCAAATAGATATGATGTACTAGTGGTCCATGTGGCAAAACATGATATAGCAAAACGGACATTGGAAGGAATGATCCAAACTATGATGCCTTAATACAAACTGCCAAGTCACTTACACCAGGCATATAGATTCTTATATCTTCTCTTCTTCCTAGACCGTTCAATGAGTATGAAAACAATCTAACTCAGCAGTTTAATGCAAAGTTGTGGTCACTTGCTAATTGTTTGAATTTATCCTTCATTGATAACTCTGCACTTTTCATTAGAAATGGTGAACCATTGCCACAACTATATTGGGATGAAGTTCATCCAAATACCAATGTTATGCACTTGTTATCTGACAACATTATGAGTTATATAAGAACAGTAATGAACATTCATCACGATTCTATTAACATAACAAAGCCAAATCAGTACCATTACAATAGGAACTACACCCAATATGACACTAAGTGTAAACGTAACAACAACTACACACAAAGAAACAATGGCTATTTCGCTGATATGTATGACTTCGAACCTGAGCAGGATTTTAATTTTGGGAGGAATATAGGGAGGAGCACAATCAATCATCTCAGGCAGAGTCACAATGCTGTAAACCAGTCATACGACAAAAATCAAAGCCTCTTCCAAATGTCTTTCAACCGAAATAAACCTTTTTATCAAACCAATTTCTTGACCTCATAGATGAATGTACAAGTGAAATAAGAGATACATGTACAAACTACCAAACAACTGAACAAGGATTACAGCAAACTAACAATACAAAATATGGAAATACTTTTAGAAATATGGCCATCAATGGTGAAGGCCCCTCTAATGAAACATCCCATCAATCTCTATTCAATGTTCCGATAAAATGTTTATACACAAATGCAGACTGTCTTCGAAACAAAATGACTGAATTAAAGTACATTATTAAGATCAATAAACCGTTAATTACTATTATAACTGAAGTGAAGCCCAAACATTAACTAACCCTAGAGGACTACAATGTTGATGGATATACCATACACCAAACAAATGTTGATAAGACAATGAGCAGGGGAATAATCATCTACACACATTCTTCTGTATGTACTAGTGGTTCTGACTTAATCACATTCGAATATGAAGAATCAGTCTGGATTGAGATAAAATTATATACACGGGACAAGTTATTAATTGGGTGTGTATATATAGGTCTGACAGTGGAACAAGGGAAAACAATGAAAAACTGGTACAATTATTAAAACATGTTGCCACGCTACATTATAGCCATCTTTTAATAGTGAGTGACTTTAACTATCCTGATAACTGCTGGAACACATGGTCAAACACAAAAAATGAAATAAGTCATGAGGTCTCATTCATTAAATGCATTCGTGACACCTACATATACCAGCATATAAATAGGTCCACTAGATTTAAGAATAATGCTACACCTAATGTACTTGATCTGCTTCTAACCAATGCAGAAGAGATGATATTAGATATAGATTACCTGAGCCCACTCGATAAAAAGTGATCACTCTATTATCACATTCCATTTACATTCTTATCTTGCAGGAAAACATGTGAAGAAAACATTTCTTCTAGACAAAGGAAACTACAAAGAAATTAATCAAAACCTCATATATATATAAGCTGGACAAATAAATTTTACGATTGCCCAGATGATGCTAATCAGCAATGGTCAATTTTTAAACAGATACTAAATAACATGATAAATCGACATCTCCCATCAAATACATTTAAAGACAAACCTAACTGGACTAAGAAAGGTGACATCCCATTAGACTACATTACTGTAGGTCAAATTAGGAAAAAACATAGATGCTGGGAAAGATTCGTTACAAACCAATCAAACGAAAATAAAATATAGTATAACAGGCAATGGAGCAAAGTCAAATCCCTGACTAAGAAAATGCATAAAAACTATGAAAAAAGCCTAGCAAAAGCAGTCAAATCAAACCCTAAGCAATTCTGGATGCATGCCAAATCTAAAGTTAAAACGAAACATGGTACTTCTCCACTGCTGATAAACCCAGATAAACCTCAATTCACAGAAACCGACATAGAAAAAGCTGAGGTTCTATCATGTCACTTTTTAACCCTTTTCACTGATGAACCAACCAACAACCTGCCAATCATCCCAGTTAGACCAATTAACGTCCCATTTAAAAACATGAGGCACAGGTAACTGAGGCACATGTTTTAGCTCATCTCACCTAACTGAAAACCTCTAAGTCCACAGGACCTGATGGGATACATCCCCGAGTTCTTAAAGAACTATCCATCTCTGTAGCCAAACCTTTGCCAATCATATACTCAACTTCGCTAAGAGCAAAATCTGTACCACGAGATTGGAAGGAGGCCAATGTAACAGCAATTTTTAAAAAGAAAGACAGCCCCAAACTTGCAAGTAATTATAACCCCATAAGTCTCACCTGTGTAGCTTGCAAGGTTATGGAATCCATTATTAGAGATCAAAGAATGAGCCATATGAAATCAAATAAACTTTTTAGTAAGAAACAATATGGATTTCTTACTGGACGATCAGCCATGCTCCAGTTAATAAATGTCTTAGATGAATGGATTAATATGCTGGAGAAGGGAGGCACTGTGGATATTATCTATATGGACTTTGCTAAGGCGTTTGATACCATGCCTCACATCCGTTTGATTAACAAACTAGCAAGTTATGGCATCACAGAACCAGCCCTGCGGTGGATTACATCCTTCCTGATGGGTAGGCATCAACGAGTACGTATAAACGACTCATACTCTCAACGGGCAGCCGTGACTGGTGGCATACCGCAGGGCAGTGTGCTCGGCTCCATTCTGTTTGTGATCTACATAAATTACATGCCTGAACTGATACAAACATCCAGTCTATATCTTTATGCAGATGACACAAAGAGTTTCAAACATATTACAAAACAATCTGATTGTGATGACCTGCAATCAGATCTGACAAGCCTGGAAATGTGGTCAAAACATGTATGTTAAAATTCCACCTTGATAAATGTAATGTATTATCCATTGGTAGAGATACAAAACATAATTTTCAATACAAACTTGAATGTGATAATGATAGCCATACGCTATCAAATGTTGACAACGAAAACGATCTCGGAGTGATCTTTGACTCACCTCTCTCCTTTGATCACCACATTCAAAATAAAATCAATAAAGCCAATAGTATCATGGGCCTCATTAGACAGACCTACAGATATTTGGATAAAGAAAACCTTTTGCTATTATATAAAGCTTTTGTGCGCCCGCACATTGAATTTGCACATGCAGTATGGAATCTACATCTTAAAAACATACATACTCTGTGGACAATGTGCAGAGGCATGCAACAAAGATTGTCCCTGGATTTCGCAATCTCAGTTATGAGCATAGGTTACATTCTCTAAACCTCCCCACACTCACATACAGACGTCTGAGAGGGGACATGGTTGAAACATATAAAGTTTTGAATACCTATGATCCAGACACAGTACCAATATTAGAATTTGCTTCAAGAAATAGTAACAGGGGTCATAGTAAAGAATTATTTATCCAGCGAGCTAAATACAATGTATCCAAGTTTTCATTTTGTTACAGAATAGCAAAAGTATGGAATAGCCTAACTGACCATATCGTTAATGTCCCCACCATTCAAAGCTTTGAAATACTGGGACAATGCACAAATTAAATTTAATTTCGAGGCACCTTCACCATGAAGTAACCATTTCAAAACCTAGCATTACCCATGCACCTGAATATAGAGGCGTGTTGTGTTATGCCAGTATTGGTCCTGCAACGTACTTCATACAGATAGAAGCCTTTACGGCCTGTGTTCAGTATTGTCAATAATAAATAATAATAATGGTTGTTTAGTTGGATCCCTGGTAGTGGGCAGCTGAAAAGACAAATTAGTTTTAAAGTATGAACAGATTATGCATTGTGCCAGAAATATTCATTATCAAACCTTTTTAGGAACAACTCCGATATACACTCGCACAACATACGAACTAAGAATAACTTACACCAAACCTATTACAGAACAATGACAGCTACACAAAAACCATCCCACCAAGCAATACAACTCTGGAACAATACAGATATAAATTATACGCACACAAATTCTTACACAAGGCTCTTTTAAACAAAATATTTTAAAAATCATCTTAGAAAGATACTAAAAATCCAAACCAATGACATGAATGCAGAAGTCACCACCATGGCAGTACAAAAACAAGTATGTACCCAGTTGCCAGGATAACAACTAGAATGTAAAATACACATCTGCAATAATAATAATAATAATAATAATAATAATAATAATAATGCATCTGTAATTGTTGATGTGGTAGATGCAGTTGTGTATAATAATAATAATAAAAATAATAATAATAATAATAATAATAATAATAATAATAATAATAATAATAATAATAATAATGCTGCACCAAGAAATGTTGATACAAATTAAGCCGCATTGTTATTATATGACAATAATAATAATAATAATAATAATAATAATAATAATAATAATAATAATAATAATAATGCTGCCTCAAGAAATGTTGATACAAATTAGGCTGTATTGTTATTATATGATAATAATAATAATAATAATAATAATAATAATAATAATAATAATAATAATAATAATAATAATATTGTAAACAAGATATGCATGTGTTTTCCCCATTCCCACGTGTGTGTGTGTGTGTGTGTGTGTGTGTGTGTGTGTGTGCTTGCGTGCGTGCGTGCGTGCGTGCGTACGTGCGTGCGTACGTGTGTTAATTGTCTATTGTTTTAAATGTATACATGTAAATATTATATTATCTATACCCATGATACAACTATCACTGAATTATATGTTTATTATATGTTAAATGTAAGGGGTCCACCGCTGTATAGGCTCAGCCTTTGGTGGACTGCTTGTTGTGTAAATGTAAAATCTATGTGTTATATAATGCTACTGAAGACTACAACAACAAGCTAAATAAAATTATAGAGGAAAATAGTAGGAGAGGCCTGGTTCTGATCATGGGTGACTTCAATTACCGCAATATTGATTGGGAAAACTACAATTCGAGTTCTTCCATGGGTGCCAAATTTTTAGAGACTGGAAACTCCAACTATCTACACCAACATGTTCACTCCTCTACAAGAGAATCCACAACTCTAGATTTAGCGTTAACAACAGAAGAAACCATGGTTGAAAACTTAGAAGTACGTGAGCACTTTGGAGGGAGTTACCATAACATTATAGTGTGGGACTTGGTGACAAAGACTATAATCGAGGGAAAAATCAAACCTATTATAAATTATAACAAAGGGGACTATCAAACACTGAAAAACAAACTAATCCTCATCTCATGGGATGATTTATTCCAGAATAAAGATTCTGAGGAATGTTCGGAATTTTTTTTAAATAATTACCATAGACTAGTTACTAAACATATACCTACAAAAACTCCGAAAAAATCAAACAAACCTCAATGGATGGACCGCCTGGCACTGAAAAAGGTACGTACAAAATACAAAAAGTGGAAACAATTTTCAAACAACAGAGGGCCAATAACTTATCAGATGTACAGAAAGTCCCTCGACGAGGCAACAACAGCATGCCGAAATGCAAAAAGAAAATTTGAAAGGAAATTATCAGACAAAATTAAACAAGACAGCAAGAGTTTTTATGCTCATGTAAGGAAAAAAACAAAAAACAAAACATAGGGTAGGACCACTAAAAGATAATAAATGAAATATCCTTCTAGATACATTCGAGAATGCTGAGCTATTAAATGAATACTTTTCATCAGTATTTACGACTGAAGACTTAAGCAGCATCCCAATTCAAAGCAAACCAATATACAAACCAGACTGTGTAACATAGAAATATCAGCCATCCTTGTCGAGGAAGCCCTTGCTAACTTAAAGCCAGATAAGGGAGCGGGACCAGACAATATACACCCTAGGGTATAGAGAGAAGCCTCTTAAGAAATTGCTGACCCTATATCCAAGATTATGATCAAATCGATTAAATCTGGAAAAGTGCCTGTGGATTGGAGACTAGCCAACATCATGCCAATCTTTAAAAAAAATGGGGAAAGGACCAACCAAATAACTACAGGCCGATCAGTCTCACCTCATGTATAGGGAAAATCTTAGAAACATTACTCAGAAATCAAATCGTTGCCCACCTAGAGACCAACTACTTAATAAACCATTCACAACATGGGTTTAGGAAAGGCCTATATACACTAACAAACCTACTTTGCTTTTTTGATAAAGTTGCTACCCAATTAGACAATGGACACCCAGTTGACATAATATACTTAGACTTTGCAAAGGTATTTTACAAAGTCCCGCATCAGAGGCTGTGCAAGAAAATTAAATCTCACGGGATAGACAGGGAGATACTCCAATGGATTACAAATTGGTTATCAGATATGAAACAACGTGTCATAATAAATGGACAGAAATCTAACTGGACAAGCGTAAAGAGTGGAGTACCCCAGGGATCGGTCCTTGGGCCAATTTTATTTCTGATCTATATAAACGACATAGACGAAAACATTACAAGCCAAATTGGTAAATTTGCTGATGAAACTAAATTAGGTAAAGAAATTCTGAACAAAGAAAGTACACTTAAACTCCAAGCAGATCTCCACAGAATGTGTAGCTGGTCTCAAGAATGGCAGATGCTCTTTAACTTAGATAAATGTAGAGTTTTACATTTAGGACACAATAACGTGTGCTATAGCTATAAAATGGGAAGCAACACACTAGCAAAAGGCATTGAAGAAAAAGATTTGGGAATAACGATTCAACAATCAATGAAAGTATCAAGACAATGTGAAGTAGCATCAAGAAAAGCAAACCAAGCCCTAGGCCTGATAAATCGTACAACAAAATATAAATCCCGACCTGTTATTCTCCAGCTTTACAAATCCCTCGTAAGACCTCACTTAGATTACTGTATCCCCTTTTGGTGCCCACACCTACAAAAAGACATAGACTTACTGGAGCGGGTACAACACAGGATGACACGCATGATCCCAGGTTTAGCAAGTATACCTTATGAAACACGTCTCCAGAAACTAAATCTTACAACATTAAAAACCAGGAGAATCCGAGCTGACATGATAGAAGTCTATAAATTTTTTTCTAACCTGGACCACATTAAGCCAAATGAATTCTTCACAATGGCATCTACACACACTAGGGGACATGCACTTAAACTTTACAAACAACCCTGTCGACTTGATCCACGCACGTATTTCTTCACAAATAGAGTTGTTAATGTATGGAATTCTCTACCAACAGAAGCAATTAACGCTCCAACATTAAACACATTCAAAAACAACCTAGACTCCTTCTTCAAGTCACGTGGTTTTATATAGACCAACGGTCGTCTAACTCCCAAAAATTGCAGTCACTTCCTCTACTCTGAAGTATTTGACTGCAATCACTGGTAAATGAAAATAAATAATTTTGAATCTTTAATCTTGAACAATTTGTAATTTCTGGTCTGTGATGGTTAAATGTTTTTAATCTTGCGGCAGAGAAAGTCTTAGACGTGTGCAAGGCTACCGTAGCCGCCACACCGCATACACAAACAATAACTGTTACTATCTGGCAACTCAGTTAAATCGAAACCGAAACATTCAGTTTTCTAACTAATATTTTCATCGCCTACATTTTTAGAAAATTTAATAATACTGTGGATAAGGTACTGAATTGAAGAAAGAAGAAATTAAAGCATTCAGGGTTGTAAAATAACTAGCCATTATGTCAATTAACAAGTATATTTAACCGGAAAAGTTTGGTTTAAATTAATATTACCAGTTTTCGAAGGAAATTCAAATTCAAAATTGTTTATATTGCGGCATAATAGATATGTTGGCTATATCTTGATTCTAACCCCTCCCATAGGTTTACTATAGGATTTTAGTTTGCCACAAAATCTTTTTAAAACACTATAAATAACATTAGCTATAAGTATAATATTTTCAATGTCTACAACATTTTAATATATACTTCTATGAATGATGCATACGAAGAAAGCGGTAAGACTAAATAACAGAAATAAACTTGTGTTATCAGTTTTCATGAGTGGTAACAATAAGGATATAGCCGATATGTTCATCAAGGAATTGCTTGTATTGCTAATAATGTGCGTTGTGAATTACGGGTAGGAGGTTGAAGGTCAATCTATGTAAACAAAAGCATGTGCCGCGTAAAATGTTGCATATGTTTCTATTATCGTTGGCATTAATTTATAAATATTGTGCTTATATTTTGACAGAAACAGTGATAATGGCAGAATCAAATAATTCCTTGGGTCATTAAGCCCCAAGGAATTATTTGATTCTGCAATTGTCACTGTTTTAATGAACTAAAATTTTGGAATATCACAAAATTGAAGGATTTCTGTTGGAAAAGGGCTTGAATGTCGTTGGACGGAAAAATTCAGAAGAGTTAATTGCACTAGCAGTCGCTATTTTCAGCATCCAAATAAAATCTAATAAAATTTATTTGCGACTATGGGGCAGATCCAGAGGTTAGTGAGTGTCTGTGTGGGGTGGGGGTAGGGTTGCACAATTATTCACTTTTCATAATCGCGACCATTTAAAAAAAATAATCGCGATCATACGATTAATCATGAACTATATTAACTACGTCAATGCTGCTTAGAGGACGTTATTATGCTACTGCAGATTGTAAGATTATGGGTTAGGCACATGGGTATACATACATGGACAGAATACGCCAGTTGCTGATTGCGAACAAAGGAATGTATCAAGATTTTTCTAGATGGAAAACGGAAGGTACCGTATCTCGCGTAATTGTAGCCTATGCTCTAATAGAAGCCCACCCCCTAACTTTGTTTGACATATGAGCTCCAATGATTTCTTAGCAGTTTCAAAACGGCAAAACTCTATATTAGAAGCCCACCCCTTAACTCAGGAGATTGTATAGGAAAATTTGTAAGAATAGCGTGTATAATAATAACAATCGTGTCACAGGGTGTGTCTACTTCAGACCGATCTCTGCCCTGATACATTTTCGGCCCCTCTAGAAGTCAATACAGGCCTCGGATTTGTAAATCTCGACCACCTATTGGATTAATACTAATGTATGTTCAAGATATAATAAAGTTTATTCCACACTTTTGTAGTCAAAATGCGCTTAAAACAGTCTTGGCATGATTAAATAGCTTCCTTATAAATATATTTTAAGACCAAATTTATGTACCAAACAAGTACGGGAGAAAATGCGCATCAATTTTGTAACGCCGATCAACATTAAATGATCCAAATTGAATTATTACGAATGACAATATAGCCGGCGTCTTAAGTTGGTGAGCCAGCGGCTCTTGCGATAGAAGGTGGCGTGTTCTTGCGAGATATTATACGTTAGCAGGAGTTTATCAAATGGGTACCCGTTATTCAGATCAGTATAAGACTCAGTTCCTATCGCGCAATGATAATATATAGAAATTCCCCAGTTCCGAGTCCCTGATTCCAGATTATTTATATCCGTGTACTCGCTCTAAAATAAACTCTTCAATTGGAGGCGGGCGAATCACGTGATTTGTATTTTTTTCGCGACGCCATTTTATATCAAATTGTGGATTAATCTTGATGTAAGAAACGAGCTTTATTAAAGGATACGCAATATTTAGGCGCTTAAATCAAATAATTTCACTTCCCCGGTGATGTTTTGAGGTATACATTAAACATAGGCGTAGGCGGTGAGAATTTTTTTGGGAGAAAATGCGTTGCGGGATAAGCGTGTGTGATTACAACAACAATGGCAAATAGTGACCAAGTGAACAATCTTTATTCATCTAAATAATCATGAGTCAATACAAACAAATCAGTTATTTATTTAGTTTATTTAATCATTCACACATTCGGCTGATAGCCAGATGTTTGTTTCCATGATTGGTAACACGAGCAGAGTTTCACAAGCATAAAACTGTCTTGACAAAAATTTCAACATGGCGATTATACGATTATTTCATTTTATAATCGTACACGATCATTTTGAATCATATAATCGCGATTAATCGAATAATCAAAAAATTGTGCAACCCTAGGTGGGGGTTGTAATGGGGGTATGTGTGGGTGAAGGTGGGTTGTTGGAGGGGGGGGGGGGTTGTGATTGCAGGGGATACACTAGTAGCAATTAGCAGCAGAGCTACTAAGTGTTCTAATACATTTGCACATCCGTAGTTAGTCTCTGGTTAGCTCACCTGGCCTGAAAGCAGTGTTCCTCATTTCCATCCTTTTGTGCATATAGATGCATAAAATCTGCCCTGGGATGCATAAAATTGGATCCTATGTGTCCCCTGGGATGCACAGAAAATTTGCCTCGAAAATCGGTAACGCTACACTGTAGGGCTGGGTGGTTTGGGCTCAAAGAAAACCGGTGACAGTATCACTAATTAAAATGGCTAGAATGAGCGAAAATAACTTGAAATATGAAAATATCTTGTTTTCATTAGCTACAGTTCATGTATTTTGCGATTTAACAACTGATGTAAATTGCCACGAAATTAGAACGGTAACTATGTACAATTGTTCACTTTGATGCTATCTATCTAAAAAAAGTCTGGTTCATATGATGTCATGAAATTAAAACCCTAACTACTAAAATGCTGATTTTCAACACTGATTAGGTCATCATTTTCGAAAGTGTGGTAAAATATAAGGCATGAAAATAGGAACCTGGATACTAGAGTGAGTTTAAGCCCCTCGTAGAGTAGCATGATGCGGCTAGAGTTCGCGTAACCATCTACAGGATGATCTAATCTAGTAAGTCACATGTTTATATTCGAGGTAACTCAGTATTCACTAATACAATAAACTGTCATTCATGTCTACTCGGGTCAATGGCATTCAGCGCATTACTAAAGGGTAGTCATTTCCGGGAAATCGCATCTCAAGATTTCTCACGAAAAGCCGTCTGTCTGCATATTTTTCGAGCTGCCATAATAAAGAGATTATGATAAATTAACAACAAAATCGAAATGATTTGCAGGAATCTAACTTAAATCTGCTTAAAACAACACTCTGTAGTCTGGCAGATATACGAACACTCCACATAAAACAAAACGATGTGATTCTAACTCCATAGACCCAAAAAGTCATGTGATAAAAAATACTGCGATTTACAGGAATTTCATTCATAAAATCAATAGTCGTGAATATCCCGGTGGAAGAATTCATTAACAACCAATCACATTACACCTGTTCGTATTTGAGAGGCTAAGAGGTTTATTTTGCAACTGTAAACATAAGACGGTGAACTTAAATCGTTTTCATTTCTCAGGCATTCAAGCAATTTGTTTCTTACATCTATGTCTTATTCTGTGCTGGATCATTTTATGTTTGTCAAAATCTAAGGGAAATAATGGCATGTTTGGATTGGGAGCTCATTGAAAACGTGGTTGTTTTCGCAGCGCATTTCTTGACTCTTAGTTCACCTGGCCCGAAGTGAGTTTATGCCATGGCGACCATCCATCCTCCGTCAACTTTTGCTTTAAAACACTACTCCTCATTAACCACTTTTCTGATTTCAACAAGATTTGCCTGGAATGACTCTATAGTCATAGGCTCCAGAACAAGCATTCAGAATTTTGATTCATCAATCTTTTGTTTGAAAAGCTTAGATTTTATTAAAAATGTTCCGGAAATTGTCAAATTCCTTCTTCTCCTTAGCATTCTGAGCCATTTCAACCCAATTTGGCTGAAACGACCCTATTGTGGTAGGCTCCAAAACTTCATTCAGAATTTTGATTCATCAATTTTTTGGGTAAAAATCTTAGATTTTATGAAAAATGTACCGGAATTTGTCAAATTGCTTCTTCTACTTACCATTCTGAACGATTTTAGCCAAATTTGGGTGAACGAATCCTATGGCAATAGGCGCTGGAACTACTATTTGGAATTTTGATTCATCAATTTTTGGGTGAAAATCTTAGATTTTATGAAAATTGTACCAGAAATTGTCAAATTGCTTCTTCTTACCATTCTGAGCGATTTCAACCCAATTTGGCTGAAAGAATCCTCTGGTGATGGGCTTTAGAACTTCCATACAGAGTTTTGATTCGTCATTTTTTGGGGTGAAAATCTTAGATTTTATGAAAAATTTACTGGAAATGGTCAAAATGCTACTCCTCCATAGCTGCTTGACATATTTCAACCGAATTTGGATGGATGGATTCTATGGTGGTATGCTCTATGGCTGCTTGACATATTTCAACCAAATTTGACTACGGTAGATGGATTCTATGGAGGTACGCTCTAGAACATCTATTCATAATTTTGATTGATACATTTTTTGGGTGGAAATCTTAGATTTTATGACAAATTTACCTGAAATTGTCAAACTGCTTTTTCCTCTTGTCAACTTAACTGATTTCAAGGAATATGGCCAAAAGGAATTCAGAATTTTGATTCATCAAATTGTTGGGATAAAAATCTTACATTTTATTACAAATTTACCGGAAATTGTCAAATCGCTTCTTCTTACTACTTTGAGCAACTATTTCAACCAAACATGGCTAAAATGATCCTATGATTATAGGCGCCAGAATTTCCATTCAGAATTTTAAACATAGTACAAATTTGAATTGATTAAAGGATTATTTGTTACAAAGAAGAAATTAAGATTTTCAAATTATTCAATCTACCTTGAACTCGCAGAGCTTACGTCATGTAAAATTCACTGCTGGCAAATCAAATCATATTTGCCGAGTATCGGTCTCTGCCGATTTGTCTGGATTTCACCAACACTCTTTCTTTTCCACTGCTAAAACTTATAGTTAACTGCCCACCCCACCCACCCCACGATTTCAGCGTGGGACACCCAGACTTTGGCTTGGGACCCCTTACTCTGAAATTGTGGGTTCCCAAGCTAAAGTCTGGGTGTCCCAAGCTGAAATTGTGTGGGTGTGTTTGGGGGTGTGTGGCAGGGACCCCCAAAATTCATGTGCCATGAAGAACACTGCCTGAAAGGCTAAGTCAGCTTATGCCTTGGCGACCATCCGTCGTCCGTCAATCTTTCCTTTAAACGACTTCCTAAGAACCACTGAGCCGATTTCAATTATATTTGGCAGGAAGCATCTTTAGGGCATAGAGATTCGAGTTTGTTCAAACGAAGCTGATCTGAAAATTTGCCCGATGGCTATCTTGGATTTTGGCTGATTTTTAGAAATGTCTTCAAAAATAAACCGCTTGGGGGATCTATTCAAAACTCATGAAATGTCATGCAAGAGTTGAACCAAGTTTGTTCAAGGGAACTTGATTGGCCAAATAATTTGGTGGCCATCTTGGATGACCTAGTTTTCGCGAAAACAACTCAAGAACCGCTGAAGGGATCAGGCCGAAATTTGGGAGGTATGATTAGGGACTAAAGCCTGAGGGCCATTAAAATTTGTTCAAGGGAAGTTGATCCATAAAAAAAATATGGCCACAATTGGCCAAACTAAATTTAACATGTTTGGTGGCCATGTTGGATTTTTTTTCTATTTGATGGATTTTGAGACAGAAATTGGTTTTATATATGTTTTGGGGTATTCTGGTTTCAAATTTGTCATTTTCGAAACTGTCGGATAAACAGTTTTGGCAGCCATCTTGGAGCAATGAGAAATTTAAAATGTCAAAACCGCGGGGCCGATTTCAGTTATATTGGGCAGGAACATTCCTTAGGGTATAGAGATTCAAGTTTGTTCAAATGAACCCGATCAGCCAATTTAGCCAACGGCCATCTTCCATTTTGGCCGATTTGTTGCTCACCTGGCCAGAGTGGCCAAGTGAGCTTATGCCATTCATCTGTCCGGCATCCATCAACCTTTGCTTTGAAACACTACTCCCCATTAACCGGTTGGCAGATTTCAAATTAATTTGGCATGAATGATCCTATGGGCCTATGCTTTAGAACATGTATACAGAATTTTGATTGGTCAACTTTTTTGAGTGGCCAATAATTGCAGGTGGGTTATACAGGTCCCTTGGGCCTCTTGTTAGTCTATAAGTAACTGTCCTATGACCGAGCTTATAGCGAGCATAGGTCATCTTACTGCGTAAATTATTTAATTTGGATAAAGACATCTGATGTTCAAAGCTATTGCTACTACTGATGGGGATGGTGAAAAAATTTCTCCTGGAGAGATCGAAGCCTGAATGGCAGTAGCAGCCTGAGCAGCAGCAGCAGCCTGAGCAGCAGCAGCAGCCTGAGCATCAACAGTAGCCTGAGCAGCAGCAGCAGCCTGAGCATCAACAGTAGCCTGAGCAGCAGCAGCAGCCTGAGCATCAACAGTAGCCTGAGCATCAGCAGCAGCCTGAGCATCAACAGCAGCCTGAGCATCAACAGTAGCCTGAGCATCAACAGTAGCCTGAGCAGCATCAACAGTAGCCTGAGCATCAACAGCAGCCTGAGCAGCAGCAGCAGCCTGAACATCAACAGTAGCCTGAGCAGCAGCAGCAGCCTGAGCATCAACATTAGCCTGAGCAGCAGCAGCAGCCTGAGCATCAACTGTAGCCTGAGCATCAACAGTAGCCTGAGCAGCAGCAGCAGTCTGAACATCAACAGTAGCCTGAGCAGCAGCAGCATCCTGAGCATCAACAGTAGCCTGAGCATCAACAGTAGCCTGAGCATCAACTGTAGCCTGAGCATCAACAGTAGCCTGAGCAGCATCAACAGTAGCCTGAGCATCAACAGTAGCCTGAGCAGCAGCAGCAGCCTGAACATCAACAGTAGCCTGAGCATCAGCAGCAGCCTGAGCATCAACAGCAGCCTGAGCATCAACAGTAGCCTGAGCATCAAAAGTAGCCTGAGCAGCATCAACAGTAGCCTGAGCATCAACAGCAGCCTGAGCAGCAGCAGCAGCCTGAACATCAACAGTAGCCTGAGCAGCAGCAGCATCCTGAGCATCAACATTAGCCTGAGCAGCAGCAGCAGCCTGAGCATCAACTGTAGCCTGAGCATCAGCAGTAGCCTGAGCAGCAGCAGCAGTCTGAACATCAACAGTAGCCTGAGCAGCAGCAGCATCCTGAGCATCAACAGTAGCCTGAGCATCAACAGTAGCCTGAGCATCAACTGTAGCCTGAGCATCAACAGTAGCATGAGCATCAACTGTAGCCTGAGCATCAACAGTAGCCTGAGCAGCAGCAGCAGCCTGAGCATCAACAGTAGCCTGAGCTGCAGCAGCATCCTGAGCATCAACAGTAGCCTGAGCATCAACAGCAGCCTGAGCATCAACAGTAGCCTGAGCATCAACAGCAGCCTGAGCATCAACAGTAGCCTGAGCATCAACAGCATCCTGAGCATCAACAGCAGCCTGAGCATCAACAGCAGCCTGAGCATCAACAGTAGCCTGAGCATCAACTGTAGCCTGAGCATCAACAGTAGCATGAGCATCAACTGTAGCCTGAGCATCAACAGTAGCCTGAGCAGCAGCAGCAGCCTGAACATCAACAGTAGCCTGAGCAGCAGCAGCAGCAGTCTGAACATCAACAGTAGCCTGAGCTGCAGCAGCATCCTGAGCATCAACAGTAGCCTGAGCATCAACAGCAGCCTGAGCATCAACAGTAGCCTGAGCATCAACAGCAGCCTGAGCATCAACAGTAGCCTGAGCATCAACAGCATCCTGAGCATCAACAGCATCCTGAGCAGCAGCAGCAGCCTGAACATCAACAGTAGCCTGAGCATCAACAGTAGCCTGAGCAGCAGCAGCATCCTGAACATCAACAGTAGCCTGAGCATCAACAGTAGCCTGAGCATCAACAGTAGCATGAACATCAACAGTAGCCTGAGCATCAACAGTAGCCTGAGCATCAACAGTAGCCTGAGCATCAACAGTAGCCTGAGCATCAACAGTAGTCTGAGCATCAACAGTAGCCTGAGCATCAACAGTAGTCTGAGCATCAACAGCAGCCTGAGCATCAACAGTAGTCTGAGCATCAACAGTAGCCTGAGCATCAACAGTAGTCTAAGCATCAACAGTAGCCTGAGCATCAACAGTAGTCTGAGCATCAACAGTAGTCTGAGCAGCAGCAGCCTGAGCATCAACAGTAGCCTGAGCAACAGCAGCAGTAGCCTGAGCATCAACAGTAGCCTGAGCAGCAGCAGCAGCAGCCTGTGCATCAACATTAGCCTGAGCAGCAGCAGCAGCAGCCTGTGCATCAACATTAGCCTGAGCAGCAGCAGCAGTAGCCTGAGCATCAACAGTAGCCTGAGCATCAACAGTAGCCTGAGCATCAACTGTAGCCTGAGCATCAACAGTAGCCTGAGCAGCAGCAGCAGTCTGAACATCAACAGTAGCCTGAGCTGCAGCAGCATCCTGAGCATCAACAGTAGCCTGAGCATCAACAGCAGCCTGAGCAGCATCAACAGTAGCCTGAGCATCAACAGTAGCCTGAGCAGCAGCAGCAGCCTGAGCATCAACAGTAGCCTGAGCAGCAGCAGTCTGAGCCTCAGCAACAGCAACCTGAGCAGCAGCAGTCTCAGAGCAGCCTGAGCACCAGCTGCAGTCTCAGCAGTAGCAACCTCAGCAGCCATCTGAGAAGCAGCGGTAGTAGCCTGAGCATCAGCAGTACCAGCCTGAGCAGCAACAGTAGCAGCCTGAGCATCATTCCAGTCATAACATTTCCAAAATAAGGGGTTGGGGAACTACAGGCTGACCAAAATGTGTAAAATATTCTTTTCTTGGTCAGCAAATGGGCATTTATCAGGACTATGGCTTAACCATTTAATCCTTAAAAGTCAGCCAAAAACGGCTTTTGCAGTGGTCTTGGGAATGTCAATTTGCAGCATGAGCATCAACAGTACCCTGACCAGCAGTAACAGCCTGACCAGCAGCAACAGCCTGAGCAGCAGCAGCAGCCTGAGCAGCTGTAGCAGCAGCAGCAACCTGAGCAGCATCACCAACAGCCTGAACAGCATCACCAACAGCCTGAGCAGCAGCAGCAACCTGAACAGCAGCAGCAACCTGAACAGCAGCAGCCTGAGCAGCATCACCAACAGCCTGAGCAGCAGCAGCACCCTGGGCAGCTGTAGCAGTAGCCTGAGCAGCAGCAGCAATCTGAACAGCAGCAGCAGCCTGAGCAGCAGCGGCCTGAGCAGCAGCGGCCTGAGCAGCAGCAGCATGAGCCGCAGCAGCAGCCTCAACAGCAGCAGCAGCCTGAGTAGTAGCAGCAACCTGAACAACAGCTGCAGCAACCTGAACAGCAGCAGCAACCTGAACAGCAGCAGCCTGAGCAGCATCACCAACAGCCTGAGCAGCAGCAGCAGCCTGAACAGCAACAGCCTGAGCAGCATCACCAACAGCCTGAGCAGCAGCAGCCTGAGCAGCAGCAGCAGCAGCAACCTGAACAGCAGCAGCCTGAGCAGCATCACCAACAGCCTGAGCAGCAGCAGCACCATGGGTAGCAGAAGCCTGAGCAGCAGCAGCAATCTGAACAGCAGCAGCATGAGCCGCAGCAGCAGCAGCAGCCTGAGTAGTAGCAGCAACCTGAACAGCAGCAGCAGCAACCTGAACAGCAGCAGCAGCAACCTGAACAGCAGCAGCAATCTGAGCAGCAGCAACCTGAACAGCAGCTGCAGCAACCTGAGCAGCAGCAACCTGAACAGCAGCTGCAGCAACCTGAGCAGCAGCAACAGCCTGAACAGCAGCAGCAACCTGAACAGCAGCTGCAGCAACCTGAGCAGCAGCAACCTGAACAGCAGCAGCAACCTGAACAGCAGCTGCAGCAACCAGAACAGCAGCTGCAGCAACCTGAACAGCAGCAACAACCTGAACAGCAGCTGCAGCAACCTGAACAGCAGCAACAACCTGAGCAGCAGCAACAGCCTGAACAGCTGCAGCAGCAGCCTGAGCATCATTTCAGTCATAAAATTTCCAAAATAGGGGGGGGGGGGACTAACTACAAGCTGACCAAAATTTCCAAAATAGTCTTTTCTTGGTTTGCAAATGGGCATTTATCAGGACTATGGCTTAACCGTTTAATCCTCAAGTCAGCCAAAAACAGCTTTTGCAGTGGTCTTGGGAAATGTCCATTTGCAAACCAAGAGAAGACTATTTAAGACAGTTTAACAATGGAATGGCTGGAATGGCTGGCTTGATAATCCACCCAGTCATTCCAGTGTCATTCCAGTGATAAAATTTCAAAAATATCAAAAATATTCTTCTCTTTGTCTGCAAATGGACATCTTCTATGATAAAAATTTAATTTTTTTGGATCAAATTTGAGAGTTAGCAACTTAATAGAAGTGACTTGAGGTAAGATCTGGCTTTTGCTAATATGGTTCTTCAAGGCAGGTGGTCTTACAACCAACAGGTGGTCTTACAATGACCCGTATACAATACTATTTTGGCTCCAGAATATAGATGTACTTTTGAGCATGTTGACCATTCTTCCATAAATAAATAAAACATACTGTAGTATAATTTTGAACATGATGTAAGAAATGTTCTGTTGAATAATTTGGACTTAATTTGATTAGAAGCCATTTCAATGGCTTCTAATCAAATTAAGTCCAAATTATTCAACAGAACATTTTTTACATCATGTTCAAAATTATACTACAGTAACTAGCATGTTTCTGTTTTTTATTTAGAAACATGTTAACTTGTTTATGATCTGTACTATACATGCGATCTTTACCGGCAGCAAAATAAATTGACAAAATGTGGCAATGATTTACTATGAATGAGCGAAACTGATCATTCATTGGACGTGTTTAGCCCATTGATATATTAATAATGATTCCGCTAAATGTATCTCTCGCTTTAGTCCGGTGTCCCCCGAGAGCCAGTGTGACTGAATATTGATTACACGAATATTATGGGACGCCTGTCTTCTCGGCTTAAATCCTAGACCACGACTGTGGAATGCCGCGTAGAGAATGTAACCATAGATGCATTATTTTGGACAGGGTTTATGGACGGACACACACACAGGTTTATTTGATCATTTGAGTGAGTCGCCTGAATTAAGTCCCTCATTCAACCCTTTAATGGGCAAAACTGGCCGCCGCAGTCGTCTTGATCAATGCCCATTTGTATATTAACAGAAGACTAATTTTGAAAATTTATCACTGAAATCACTGGCTTTTTAAGTGAGCCAGTCATTACAGTGGTAAATTTCCAAAAAATAGTATTCTCTTTGTCTGCAAATGGATACTTTCTGTGAGAAAATTGGAATTTTCTTGACCAGATTTAACATTAAATGAAGGGTCAGTCAGTCATCTTTATGAATACTGATGGGTGGTGTGTGTGTGTGTGTGTGAAGGAGAGATCCTCCACATCTTCATTCATTCCATACATGCACAGTACAGCTCGGAAATAACTTTAAATGGTTCCAAGACAAAACAAAAGTTGAATATTTTAATCATAATTGAATTAGAAGACATTGCTGCCTCAGACAATGTGAACAAAATATTCAACAGAACATTTCTTACATTGTGTTCAAAATTGTACTAACTAGCATGTTTCTGTTTGTATTTTGAAAACATTCTAGCTTATTTATGAGCTGTGTATCACTGCGTAAATTATATTCTTATATCGGTATAATATTTAACACCTTATTGGTCGAGTGGGACAAAACCAACCGCTGCCTTGTTCTTGAGGGATGGCCAATGAGCCAGTCATTCCAGTGGACAATTTTCAAAAATATTATCTTGAGGTCTGCAAATGGCCATTCACTTAACCCTTACCACACTGATGTCAATATTCTAAAAATTACTGTGTGAATAGAAGAGAAACTGGTGTACATTTTTCAACAATTTTGGTGGACGATGTTGCTGTCTATGACTGTCTATGACAGCACCTCTATGACAACACCTCTATGACAGCACCTCTATGACAACACCTCTATGACAGCACCATCTTCCGCAAAATTTGTAGAAAAATGAACACCAGTTCAATTTTTAATTTAATTTGAAAATTAAAGATTTTTGACATCAGAGTGCTAATGGTTAATAGAATAGTGTTTCTTCAGTTTAGTTAAACTCCTCTACTGACCATTGTAAACACCATTTGATTGAAAATCATAAAGATCTTTGTCAATCTGATAAACAAACTTTCGTTCCAATTTTAAGGAATCAGAATGAGACTAGTCCCTAACAAAGATCTTAATTTTGGGTGTATTGAGCTAAATTTAGATTTTCTACAAATTCAGTATTTATAAGATCAGTGTTCACAAATTTTTTGGTAGATATTTTTTTAGCCGCTGGTAGCAGGTCAATAAACCGCCATATCCCTTAATCAGACAGTCAATCAGTCAGTCAAAAATTACTGATCATATTTGGCTTACACAGCAAATGAACTCACGGTTCAAGAAGATTTCCAGACGTTGGTCGTAATCCGGATAAAAAATCCAGATCTGGATCAAATTGTGGATAAGTAGATATCTTGAAAACTACTGGTTTGATTTGGCTAAATCTTTAACACAGACAGCAGTGTGGCAATACACTAGGATTCCTGAACTTTGGGTGTGATCCAGAATCCGCAATTACAGAGATTCTATCAAACTTGTTCGATTCACATTGATCATAGACATTTGAGAGAGTCTTCCATGAAGTTACGCCACTCCCGTAAACTACAGTACGGTTCAGAAATAACTTAGATTGCTTCCAGCGCAAAATAAAACATACTGTTGAATATTTTTTAACATAATTGTATTGGAAGAATTGAAAGACATTGCCCTTAGGCAGCAATGTCTTTCAATTCATTTATGTTCAAACTAGTCAACAGAATATTTCTAACATTGTGTTCAAAATTGTACTGACATGTTTTTCTTTTTGTGTTTTTAACATATTTATGAGCTGTACTGAAGACCCATGCTGAATGGCAGCTAGAACTTATATTTCTGTATCATAAATAATGAATTCTGCTATTTCTGTTCCATGTCATTAGGGGGATTAATATCGTTAAAAGATGTCGGCTAATTAATGGGACTTATTCTCATATGAACACAAATCCAAGATACATCTGGACACTCCTGCGTAAAGACAATCTAATACTATGTTTGGCGACTGGCCAGTGGTTCCACCGCATCAGTGAGTCTGGAGCCATTCAAAGGTTTGTTTGAATGCCAAGTTTTCTATTAAGCAGCACAGTTTTGTCACAAAACCTGAGTAGAGGGAATCGGTGTCCTTTGATGCCAAGTCAAGTGCCTCCCTAAAAGGCTTTCTTTTGTCAACATTATAGCTATGTTTCCACTATTTCACAATGCTGCGTTTTGATGAAACTTTGAGCATTTTCTGTAGATATTTCTTTTAGCAAATAAAATATTTAGTCAGTCACATGAGGCGTAGTGATATAACGAATCCTTTGTTCTCCATCCTCTATACACGTTGTTCTTTCTTGATTGATTGGCACAATAATTGGTCAGAATTCTACTAATAGCGCATACAGTACAGCGCAGAAATAACATAGTTTGTTTCCAAAAGAAATTATAGTGGGCTCATGAATATTTTTGGTCTCATAAATATAATTGAATATTCGTAAAGACCACTGAAAAGGGCGGTTTTGTCCGACTCGGGGAAACATTAAGATTTTCTTGATCAGATCTTACCATTAACTGTTAACCCTTAGCACGCTGATGTCAACATTCTATATTTTATGGTGTCAATAGCAAAGAAACTGGTGTACAGTTTTCAACAATTTTGCTGGACGACAGCAACATCTTACACCAAATTTGTTGAAAAATAAATACCAGTTCATCTTTTAATTTAATTTGAAGTTTTTACATCAGAGTGGTAAGGGTTAATATACTAAATGACTTGTGTACAGTACAACTAAATAAGTTAACATGTTTTCAAGAAACCATCGCAGGAACATCTTAGTTAGTACAATTTTGAACAAGATGTAAGAAATGTTCTGTTGAATAATTTTAGCATGATTAAATTGGAATCCATTTCTGCCGTAAGCAGCAAATATCTTCCAATCCAGTTATGTTCAAAATTTTCAATTGTGTGTTTTATTATGTTTTGGAAACATGTCAAGTTACTTCAGATCTGTACTATACTAATGAGCTTTTGTGAGCAAAATTACACCATATTCCTAATATCTCAGTTTCTGCCAAATATGTCTTCTTAGTTTCATGCATTTAAAGCTTATCTTATGATGTCCATAAACTCTATTGTTACTGGATCTTTCCAGTTTTAGCTATGCCCCACCAATCTCTAGCTAAGCTCCACCCACACCTCGCTCGTGTTGGGATTGTTCAATCCCTGACAATCAATTTCCAGAAAACCATACAGGTAAGCTGTTGAATAATCTGAAACTAATTTGATTGGATGGCAGCATCAGCATCCAGTCAAATTAGTTTCAGAATATTCAACGGCATCTTTATTAAATAGTAAAGACATACAATTTATACAACCTGACAGATTATTAAGCGTTTAAGACAGACTAAATCAAGTCATTCATGGTGTATTTGATTATGACATCAGCTTACATGTGACATAGTTGATTATGATGTCATATGATGGATGGATAAACTGGAACGAGCCCTTAGGCCCCGGGTCTACTCAATCCAGAAACAGGACAGGATCTGGAACAGTTCTACTAACCTTAGCTTCTGAAATTCAAGTCCCATTGAACCCTGATTGGCTGTTGATAATGATTGATGGCCATTCAAGATTGATCAACAGAATTTATTGCACCAACAATAGCGGTAGCCATAGGGCAATCTATTTCAAGCATTTTCAATATTTATTGTTTTGTGGAATGTGTTCATTAGTCAGGTTTGTCAATCTGTCTGATTCCTATGATTGGATTTATTGTATGCTTCCTGTAACATAGTTAACATTGGCTTCTGAAGCGGTTGTATTGATGAATCTTGGTACCCATCATCAAGAACAAGGTTCTGTTCAAAGGAATCCAAATGGTCTCACCACTTAACTGTCATATTGGATTATGGGGTACCTTTCACAGAAAAACATATCTTCCTCAGAACACGAGTGGTGGACTTGATTATATGTTGCGTGAGTAAGATTTACACACTCTACACCCAATATAAATCATTCATTAAGTAAATAGGATTTTGAAATTTGCCAATATCAGTGGTGAAACCATCGGGTGAGTTCTGGCAGAAGTTTTTGATTCTAGAGAAGAGCATGCACCAGTGGCCACTGGCCACTACATTGGATTTACCTCTTAACCAATAGTTTATGGCGACATTAATGAGTGTGCAATTGTAGAGAATGTATCCATGTCATTAAAGGTTAATATGATATACACAGGAACTGCTAACATCAATATGATACAATGGATGCTGTTTTTACAAGGCAAATTAGACCTTTCCACTTTATCCATCCATCATATGACATCATAATTAACTACGTGATGTGTAGAATGACATCATAATCAATGACATCATGAATGACGTAGATAAGTACATCACGAACGCATAAATGAAGACGGACTATGCGTTGTTACAAGTACGAATTGTATGTTTTTACTATTTAGTAAATATTGTTTTGAATATTTTGAAACTAATTTGACTGGGCGCTGTTGACTGGGCGGCGTGGGCAGCAACAGCACCCAGTCAAATTAGTTTCAAAATATTTAACAGGTTATCCGTATAGTTTTCTGGAAATTGATAGTCGGGGGAGTTCAGGGATCGATCAATCCCAACATGAGTGAGGTGTGGTTGGAGCTTAGCTAGAGGTGGGTGGGGCTTAGCAAAAACTGGAAAGGTTTCTATTATTATATCCTAGTGAGGAACACTAATCATTGTTCGATGAGTTTTGGTTCATGATGGTTTTACGCATTAGCTTATGGACTCAATGTTGGATTCTAGAAGATTAACCCATTCATCGATGAATTTCTCATATCACAATTCCAAAACAATAACACAGGAAGGCTGTTGAATATTTTGAAATTAATATGACTGGAAGCTGTTGCTGCCTTACGCAGCAACAGCATCCAGACATATTAACTTCAAAATATTCAACAGAATATGCTATGCATTGGAAAGAATTAATTATTTTCAAGGATTTTGTTATTGAAAGGGTTAATGACATTCTGATGTCCGTGGTACATGGGATCTGGAAATATACTAAAGTTATGATGTTGATAATTGGCTTATGAGATCCTAGGAATCTTACAACAAACATATGATCCAGATATATGAATTATTACTCATGAGTCAGGACAAGCCTGGACAAGTTTAGTAGCTGACATCTTTCCTTATTGTCACTGTAATTTCTAAATAACAAATTAATGTATCTAAAGTGTACATCAATCTCTGATTGGTCTTGTTTGCAAATGGAATGACTGGCTTGATAACCAAACCAGTCATTTCACTGTTAAGTTTTCAAAAATACTCTTCCCAAAGAAAGAATTTTCAATTATTTTCTTGACAAACCGTGGCCATTAAATGGTTAACTAGTTACCCTAATGAACGAGTTAATTACATAAGGGTTACAATAGTCATTTATTGGCAAACAATTCAGGATTCTCTTGTTGATGATAATATATATATATGTTTGTGGCACCCACTGGACTTGCTTTTTAAAAAGAGAAGGTAATTACTGTTGTAAATCAATCATGTGTCTAGACTCTGCTGACAGACGCATTCACAGTCGTGAACTGATCTAGTGCTCTACTGATTGCCTTGTCAGACTGTAATGGTTAATCTTTACAATAGTATTTGTAGTGATGCACCCCACTACCCCTTCAACAACTTATACAACCTAGTCTTCGATTCAATTTCAATTCAATTTAAATTTCTTTATTTCACATGTATATGAATATATATTATATGAGAATTTTGATTGGTCAATTTTTCTTGTGGCCATCTTGGATCTTCGGAACATTTTCTGGAAATCGTTTAAAATGTTACTCATCCAATATAAATGACCTGACTTCAACGAAACTGAGGTGGACTAATTCTATGCTGGTAAGCTTCAACACTTCTAAAGAGAATTCTGATTGGTCAATATTTCTGGTCGCCATCTTGGATTTTATAAAAATTTCTGGAAAGCGGTTAAAAAGCTACCCCCTCAGTAACCACTTGGCCGAATTCAAGCAAACTCAGTTGGAAGGGCCCTAAATTGGTATGCTTCAGAACATGTTTACAGAATTTTAATTGATCAGTTTTTTTGTGGCCATCTTGCCTTTTCAAAAAAATGGTGCAGGAAATTGTTTAAAACGCTACTCCTCGTTTACTGCTCAGCCTAGGGAAATTTCTACCAGACTTGACTGAAAGGATATTAGGCTTGTAGGTTTCAGAACTTGTATACAGAATTTTGATTGGTCCAATTTTCTGATGGACATCTTGAGCTTATATCATGACAGCCATCCATCTGTCATCCATTGACTGGATGTCTGTCACCTGTCTGTCAACTTTTGCTTAAAAACGCTACTCCTCATTAACTGCTTGGCAGATTTCAACCTAATTTAGGTGGAAGGACCCTATGGGGTAGTCTTCAGAACTTGTATACATAATTTTGATTGGTCAATTTTTGGGTAAAAATCATAGATTTTATTAAAATTTAATGGAAATTGCCAAAATGCTACTCCTCATTAACTGCTGGGTGGATTTCAAATTACTTTGGCTGGAAGGACCCTATGGAGCTAGACTTCAGAAGCTGCATACAGAATTCTGATTGGTCAATTTTTCGGCGCCTATCTTGAATTTAAGAAAATGACAGGAACTTATTTGAAATGCTACTCCTCATTAACAGCTCGGGTGAATTCAAGCAGACTTGGCTGGAAGGACCCTATGGTAGTAGGCTTCAGTACTAACGTACAGAATTTTGATTGGTCAATTTTTCCAGTGGCCCTCTTGGATTTTCTGGAAAATGACGGGAAATCATTTAAAATGCTACCTTTCATTAACTGCTTAGGCGATTTCAATCAGACTTGGCTGGAAGGACCCTAGGGGGTAGCCTTCAGAACCTGTTTGCAAAATTCTGAATGGTAAATTTTTCATGCAGCCATCATGGATTTTCTGAAAATTTTGGGAAATCATTTAAAAGGATACTCCTCATTAACCACTTGGCCGATTTCAATCAAACTCAGCTGGAAGGACCCTAGGTGAGTAGGCTTCAGAAAGCATATACATAATTTTGATTGGTACATATTTCTGATGTCCATCTTGGATTTTCCAGAAATTCTTTAAAACGCTACTCTTCCTTAATCAATGGCCCAATATCAACAAAATTTGGGTGGAATTATCCTATGGTGATAGGCTTCAAGAATTCTAATGATAATTTTGATTGGTCCATTTATTTCGTCTACCATCTTGGATTTTCGCAAAAATTGTGAAAATACTTTAAAACGCTACTCCTTAACCAATGGCCAGATTTCAAGGAAACCTGGCTGGAAGGATCCTATGGTCATATGCTTCCGAAGTGAAGTTGTATTCAGGAATTCGATTGGGTAATCTTTTTCAATGGCCATCTTGAATTTTCCATAAATTTTCCAGAAGCCATTAAATCGCTTCTACTACTACTACTACTACTACTACTACTACTACTACTACTACTACTACTGCTACTACTACTACTACTACTACTGCTACTACTACTACTACTACTACTACTACTACTACTAATGCTACTACTACTACTACTACTACTACTACTACTACTACTACTACTACTACTACTACTACTACCACCACCACCACCACCACCACCACCACCACTACTACTACTACTACTACTACTACTACTACTACCACCAGCACCACCACCACCAGCACCATCACCACCACCACCACCACCACTACTACTACTACTACTACTACTACTACTACTACTACTACTACTACTACTACTACTACTACTACTACTTCATCAGCAACTTGATTTCAACCAAACTTGGATGAAATAATCGTATGATGATAGGCTTCAAGAAATCAAATGACATTTTGATTGGTTGGGTTTTTAATTTTTTTAGCCATCTTGGATTTTCAGAAAATGATCCATAATATCTATTTAAATGCAAGTGTGTCAAATGCCAATGGTATAGGTGAGCGCTAAGGACCCTGGTCCTCTTGTTACACTAGGTAATCCATCTGAACATGAAGAATATGAGATTATGAATATTGTATTTCCTATCTAAGTCCAGAACAATTTAGGCTTTTGTTTTATAAAAAGTATCTTAAAAAATGTAAGATCGGAGATAGAAAAATAGGCTATGCTTGTCGTCATTCAGTTCCACTGCAACCATCAAATTAAACACAGACACAAATCTATATGATTGGCTGAGAAACTGTTGCACAATGGAGGAATCCAGTTTTAGCTATGTCCCGCCCATCTCTAGCTTAAGATCCACCCCCACCTTGCTCGTGTTGAGTTCAATCGATCCATGCACTCTGAATCTCACTTTCCAGAAAACTATACAGGTAAACTGTTGAATATTTTGAAACTAATTTGACTGGGTGATTTTACTGCCTAAGGCAGCAACAGCTCCCAGTCAAATTAGTTTCAAATTAGTCAACAGCATGTTTAGTAAATAATAAAGACATACATATCGCACAACAGTGCTTAGTCCATCATCAATTAAGCATTCGTGATGAACTTATCTGTGTCATTCATGACGTCACTGATTATGACATCATCCTATGCTTCACATAGTTGATTATGATGTCATATGATTGACAGATAAATTGGAAAGGTAAATTAACCTCTTAAACTTCATGATTGGTCAGGAAAATCTGAATATTTATTCAGTGAATGTCCATTTCCAGTCATTTCAGTGATTGATTTACCCCTTAGTGGTCAAGATTTGTCATGAGAATTTAAATCTTTGTTGCTTAGTGAATGTACATTTGCGGGCCACGGGTAGATTCTTTTTAAAAACTTAACACTGGAATGACTGGCTCGCTTACCCAGCTGGACATTCCTGTGTTAATAAAGAATCTTCTCTTGGCCCGCAAATGGACATTCCTCAGGACCACTACAAAGTCTGCATGTTTCAGCCAGCTTGACCATTAAATGGTTAATGGAGCTTTCCAGTTTTTGCTAAGCCCCGCCCACCTCTAGCTAAGCTCCACCCACACCTCACTCTATGGCAACAACAGCATCCAGTCAAATTAGTTTTAAAATTTTCAAGAGAATATTTTTTAACCAATAAAGACATCAATCCGTACAGCAACGCATAGTCCGTCTTCAAATATGCGTTCGTGACGTACATATCTATGTCATTCATGACGTCGTTGATTGTGATGTCATTCTATAAGTCACGTAGTTGATTATGACGTCATGCCATGGATGGATACAGTGGAAAGGTTAATTGGCAATATAATACAGACTAGTGTATGCTACAGTACAGCTCATAAATAAGCTACCATTTCGAAGGAAAAAAAAGAAAGAAATTGTTAGTTAGTAAGAAATGTTCTTTTGGATATTTTGAACATAATTAGATTGGAAGACAAGTGCTGCTTTAGGTGGCAATGTCATCCAGTCCAATTATGTTCAAAATATTCAACAGTACATTATTTTGTTTTGGAAACATGCTAAAAGTTATTTCTGAGCTGTATTGTACATTTTGGAAACAATGTCGCTGAATCCAGTTGAATCAACATTGTTTTCAAAATAAACACCAGTTGTCATATAAAACGGAATATAATTTAAAAATCCAAAGCTATGTCTAGGGGTTGATAATTATTGCTTAAAAAACCAATAAAACTGTTGTTTGTGTTGGTGGATTTTGTAGACCTGTGTGTGCATGCGGTAGCATATGTGTGTGGTCTAAGCTTCCAGCCATTGCCAATGTTGTTGCTTGTGCTTCTTTTTTTGACACACACCGCTCACCCACGCCGCTCACGCACACAAGTTCTGGTCTGATTATAGGCATCTGAAGGATTGATTGATTGCTTGTATTTTCACATGCGTATTATGTCATGATGATATTCTAAGTTCTATAGAATACTGGCTACTGCGACACATACAGTACAAGATACAGTGATGATACTAATGCAGATCATAGCAGCAGATAAACAGGCAACAAAGCTTGATAAAACAAGTATTTAGAGATGTTCAAACGTAACCTGCTGCCTATTATGTCTGACCTTTGACATTTTTACCTCCAAATCACGAGGGATTTTCAGAACACCAAAAGCAACTCGTTTTATGAAGATGCATCCATTAGAACTTCAGGTATCATGTCTGACACGCAGATAGACAGACAGACGTGGCGATATTGTGATAGTCTTGTGACAGTTCATGCTGAAATTAAGCAGGTTATATAAATATAGGATACAAATTTAGAGTAATAACAACATACTCACAGTCCAGCATATAGGTAGCTCGTTGTCAGGAAAAGGGCCGACAATTACCCCGCTAGACTGATGCCGATGGGCTTCATGGTATGGTGCTGATGACAGATGTATCCAGCGACCTTCTTTTTGTCTCCTCCATGTGGTAGAGTTTGGGTCAGCGGGGTCTGACAAGAGCACCTGGGTAATTCTGAAGCATATGCTGTCCCTATAGTAAGGAGCTGGCGGTTCATTTGAGTTTTTTGGTGGTTTGCATGTCCGTAGTGGACAGACCCAGAAGGAGCTCTGCATCAACTGAGTCCAGGGTGGGTGCAGAAGTGGACGGCCGCATCACCACTTCCTTCTCTGGCTATGGCATCTTGTTGCTGCCTAAACTTATCTTGTATATAAAAGTTTAATAATTATACGTAGTGTAGAGTGAGAACGTCTAAAGCACTGGTAACCTGACGCTTGTTCCCTTTTGTAAGACCAAAAGTTTGAATATAAATTTAATCTGTATGTTTGTATATGGCGTGTACATGTCTACTTGTAATTGGTCTTAGCATTAATAATAATAAGAATTATTGTACATCATTTTATGCACATACATTTAGCGACGCACTGATATTCGCTGAATAAAAATAGTGAGCTATTTATGCAAATTGCGATGCACAGGACAATTTGTGATTCTGTGTCCTGGACTCTTAATCCTTAACACTCAAGCTGTCCAAAATAGCTTTCGCTGTGGTCTTGACAAATGTACATTTGCAGTCAAAGAGAAGACTATTTTTGAAAATATACCATTGAAATGGCTGGCTCGATAACCGAGCCAGTCATTCCAATGTTAAATTTTCAAAAATAGTCTTCTCTTGGCCAGCACATGAGCATTTTCTCTAAGGAAATTTATTTTAGCATAAAATGATTAAAGGGTTAAAATCTGAAATTTTAATACAAAAGTTGGTGCTGCCAGCAACAAGCTATTATTTACTATTCCTAAAATATTATTCAAAATACTATCTCCTGCTTCATCATTTTACAGCATCAAAACTCTGACAAATAACGTCTTTTGATTGTGATATCAGTGGATTAGTGATTGGCAGATAGCATGGTCAATTTTGGTCAAGTAAATCTGAATTCTTTCTAAGGGAATGTCCAGTGGTAGGTCAAGAGAAGACTGTTACTGAAAATGTACCACAATAACCCAACCAGCCATTCCAGGGATAAAGTTTCAAAAATATTCTCTTGTCTGCAAATCGATGCTTCTTCAGAAGCCTTAATTTGATATTTTTACCTTTGACTTCATAATATTTCAATCTAACAGCAATCAAAGAAGAAAGATCTTGAATAGTAACCGTTACCAAGTTGTTACCAAGTTCCGATATGAAAATCTTAAATAATGGCGTCTCATTAACCCGTACTACCACTTATCAATATTTTTAATTTTCAAATTAAATTAAAAGATGAACTAGTGTGCATTTTTCAACAAATTTGGTGGAAGATGTTGCTGTCGTAGACTGCATCATCGTCCACCAAAATTGTTGGAAAATGTACACCAGTTTCTTTGCGAAAGACACAAGATAGAAAATTGACATCAGAGTGCTAAGTGTTAAAAATTAATCTGAATAGAAAGCTGTTGCTATCGTATAGGTATATATAGCAGCTATTTCATCTCAAATATTTTGAAAATATCCAACAGAATTCTTCCTATGCAGTAAAGAATTTGTTGTAGGTGGTCTGTCCATTTAAAACAGTTGATAATATATCATAGAGAACCGGAAAGCTTGGAAACTGAGTGACATAATAGCGCCATTAGGGAGAATGTTTATATCACCTAGCTCGATAAAAAAGATATAAAATGTCTTTATTCTACTCAGAATAATTACATCAATACCTCATAGGTTCTGATCAAGTATATATGTGTGTAATGGAGCGATCCACTCCTGATGCTGAGATAAGCATACGTCACTTGTTAACTGACATCACAATCAAAATGATATATAGGTCTTCAGGAAAGTGGTAAGTCTAGTATGGCTCGGGTTTAATTGTATGTCTTTGGTGAATTAAATTTTACGGGAACTGTATGCATTATAGGCAACAGCAGCTCCCAGTCGAATTAGTTTCAAAATATTTCAACAGCTTACCTGTATAGTTACCTTGAAATTGAGATTCTGAGAATTCTGAGAGTTCAAAGTGTTTAAATCCATTCAATTGGTATACAAAGTGGGTGGGGCTTAGCTAGAAAGGAATTCCTCTGTTAAATGGTTGGTAAAGTATAATACTGCGTTTTCTCAGATAATAATGGACCTTTCCAGTTTTTGCTATTCCCTGCCCATCTCTAGCTAAGCTCCACCTACACCTCGCTCGTGTTGGGATCGATCGATCTCTGAACTTCCTGACTATCAATTTCTAGAAAACTATACAGGTAAGCTGTTAAATATTTTGAAACTAATTTGACCCAGTCAATTTAGTTTCAAAATATTCAACAGCATGTTTATTAAAAAGTAAAAACATACAATTCCTACAACAATGCTTAGTCCAGCTTCAATAAAGCGTTCGTGATGTATCTATCTTCGCCATTCATGACAGCATTGATTGTGATGTCATTCTACATGTCACATAGTTGATTATAACGTCATTATAATGGATGGATAAAGGGGAAAGGGCCATTACCATTCATTCTCCAAATGGCATCACTGTAAGCTTTGTTCTCAAAAATAGCAACGCTGCTATTAAAACTGACATCGATTTTATTCTCTGATCAAGTCACATGATAAATTTAACAAATTGTCTGTAGAGCATGATAGACGTTCATCTCGTATTACTCCTAATATTCTTTACTAAACTCTCCCACAAGTAGTATGGACTGTGCTATAAGTTGGGTGTAAGGGTACATGAGGGAACATGTGTTACAGCTGCTGGATCCTGCTGGTGAAGGTTATAATAATGAACCCATACTAATAATAAGTGTCCTTATCACATAATCTGCTAATAATAAGTCAGGGAGCATTGGCGATTGGGGTGGGGTGGAGTGGAGGTGTATAGTTCACACATGCCCTTACATTTAGACAATGGCGTCAAAGAGGACAGTTTCTCTTAAAATTCTCATAAATTCAGTGGCATAGCCAGGGTTCCGCTTTTGGGGTCCTCCCCCCTAAAATTTTGAAATCTAGATGCTCTCAGAAGGCTGCATTTTGAATGTTGACTATGATCTCTTAGTGGGCTGTGAAATTAGCCTATTTTAGCCAACTTCTTCACTCAGGGTATACACATAGCATAAACAAAGCACCTCTCAGTCAGTGTCTGCGAACTTGTGACTGATTGAGGATGTCATACAAACATGTGCATCTACGGGGGGGGGGGGGGGGGGAAATGTCACGATCCTTAAGTGGAAAAGTCAAGCCAGATATCAAAAATTTAATAACAATTCATAAAATGACATCACAAATAACATACTATATAGGCCATGCACACAGCAAATCATTCGCTTACACGTTCTTCCGTATTCATGCACCATTCAGACACAACACACGCATAATCCATGCATAAATCACACACAGTTCACACAGCTTACACCCGATTCACATACAAATCACACAATATGGTCACACACTTCATTTACATACAATACAACCCATCACACGATTTTATAAGCAAACGTATGCTAGAACACCACCAGCAACTACACCTTAGAATGTACACAGCAGTACTAACGGACGTATGCACAATATATAATATATAACCGTAGGTATTAGATAGACAACATAATTATATAAAAATTAAAACTAGATTGACAATACTCTACACAATATAAACTACTCATACAATACAAATAATTATGGAAATGTTCACGGACTTGGGGGGGGGGGTTAATTGACTGTTACGTTTAACTGTTAATGGATGTTGATGACGATTACGACACTAATATCATTGCACACGAACAGACGTTGATGATAATGAAGACGATGACGGCAATGATAGTACTGACACGATGATGACGAATGTTTCTAGTAATTAACGACGATAATGCCAATGATAGCAATGACACAATAATGACGAATTTTTCGTGAAATTGCCGACGACGACAATGATGGTAATGACACGATACTGACGAATTTTTCTTGAAATTGAAGACGACGATAATGGCAATGATAGTACTGACACAACAATTGACAACCCCCCCCCCCTCAAATCTTATTGCATATTTGGAGTTTTCACAAGAACAGTCCGGGTGACCATTGGGGGGACTGGCTCCCCCCCCCCCCATTGGCTACATCACTGCATAAATTGATGAAAGATGGGATATTAAATAAATGTATGGTTATTAGTTGCTTTATGGGCACTTTGACTAACTAGAAGTGTAGCTGACATTTTAGTTAAGATCAATGGTGGCGCCATTGGTTCAGATGCTATTGTTTTCACTGGTGTGCAATGGTGGGTATAAAACCATTCTCATAATACTAATTTTCACCATTGTTCTGCTGGTTTGCAAGGCGAGCAGAGCTTCCTAGAAAGCAAATATCTTGTAGTAAGCGCAGAGCATAATTTGATACTAGTTGTATATTTCCCATGGGGCAAGTGAAACAAAATATATTTAATACAAATTTACCGAAGACTGTTGTTGCCTAAAGCAGCAACAGTTTTCTATCAAATTGTTCTCAAAATAATCAGCTGAAAATACAACTGTCACTAGACAAAGATTTGATAGCGATTTGACTGAAAATAGTTGATGCCACAACTTTCAATCAAAGTATTCTAAAAAACAATCAACAGTACAGTGAGTCATGTGAGACTTGGTGAATAATGTGGCGAGCAACTTTATTGACAGGCGTTTCTAACTAAAGCAACAGCAACTTTGTCTAATTTTTGTAAGAAAGTTTTCATTGCCCTTATTATTCAACATCTCCTCTTCGGATTTCAATAAAACTGAACAGAGGTATTTTCTACTCCGTGCAAAGCCAATCTACAGCATTCGCTGGATAAATTTGAAGAATCTTTCCTAGTATTTATGGTTATAGACTTGAATGCTTGTAACATTTTTGTCGGTAAAGTTTTGGTTATAGTTTTTCATTGACCTTGTTAGTCTTCTTCTTCTTTTCGATCGCTGGTATCACACTTGGAGAGCCGTTCTGCCTTGTTAGTTAATAATGTGTCTTCAGATTTCAATGAAACTTAACAGAGGTGGCCTGAAAACGTATTTGGAAAAACATCCATTAGAATGTTATAATTACCCTCACCCTGTAAAGGGAAGAGGGTATTGCAATTGGGTCTGTCTGGTGTGTGCGTGCATGCGCCGCGCAAGAGGATTTCCAGATGTTGTCCGTGATCCAGCTAAAAGAACCTGGAATCGGATTGGATAGCATTCTGGATGTATGAACGTCTCAGAAACAATTGGTCTGATTGGGATCAAATTTTAACACATGAAAGGGTGTGACCATACACTATGATTCCACAACGTTTGGCATGATCCAGAAAAAATCTGGAAAATTTGAAAACTTAACAATATGACAAAAACTGGAGGGCATGCATCTGCAATCTCCAATTGCTCTTGTTTAATGATACGACCATAGGGCTGAGGCGTATCAGACATTAGCATTCTTGTTAAGCATCAGTGCCGAATATGCATACATGCAGATACACACATGCACTCATGTCCGCACGCACGCACACACACATTTGAATGCAGTATCCTCATCCCCAGTATGGAGTGGAGCAGGATAAAAGTACACCAGTGCTGTTAAGATAATCCCTTCAGCATCCCACATCCGCACTGCTACGTATAATTCAGCACTGCGCTAATAAAAAAAATTGTTACATTATTTTGTTTACAACATTATAATAGGTATAACACGGCTTCTACACATTTCTACTGGGGAATTAAGAACAATTTTCTGCATCATGAAGAGAATTATGCAATCTTTGTAATAATGGCAACTACTTTATGGAATAAGAAGGCAATAAGAAAAGTGTATTATGACAAACAGATGTCTGTCAATGTGAAGATATGATTGTGTTTATTATTGTTACATTTAACTCGCAAATTTGTTCAAGAAAATTTAAATTTTCTCACAGATGATGGGTCCATTTGCAGGCCAAGAGAAGAGTATTTTTTGAAAATTTACACCTGGAATAACTGGCTCAGTCTTATGTGGCAGCATATCGTACTGATGTCAGAACGTTAATCCTTACTGAGTCGGTAGAAAAAGGGCTGGGGTAGGCTACATTTTGGAAGCAATGTTGCTGAAAGCGCTTGCTGTCATAGACTACAAAAGGACAGCAACAGCTTACAGCAAGGTTGGCTCCACAATGAACACAGCTAGCATATAAAAGAGAACAGTTTTAGGAATCTGAAACTTCTTTGGTGTATTTGTTAATTGGTTATAAATAGTCATTGCCACAACCATGAAGTCAGCACATTTATTCTGAGCTAAATCTGCTATTTCTGCTACTAATTATAACTTGAAGGTTCTATAGATGGTACAGTACTGGGTTGATGGGTCATTCTCATATTTCCTGTTCAAAGGAAAATGAAAGAATTAAAATCTTACAAAGTCTTTACATGAGTGTGCAGAATTATACATAACCCATGTTAATACCCCTGCCAACTGACCATGGTCAAACCATGGTTGACTGACCATGGATTTTGACCATGGCTTGACTACATTTTGACCATGGTCCACCAAGTTTGTTATATTGCACACAGTCAACCATGGCAAAAAATTATCCCCTGCGAAATGATCATGTTCAAAACACATCCGACCAGTATTAAAACATAAAATTCAATTCAACTGGTCAGTGGTCAACTTACTAGGTTTGTTGAGATTTGTTCTTATGCTGCTACTATGTGTATCTAAATCTGAATGTCTGCAGTGTTCTGTAGCTGCTTTTATAGTTTTTCTGGCCGGTTACAGAGGCTCTGTATACAACATTCTGGTTTCGACAGTACACATGAGACAACAAATTGTATACAACATTTGTGTGCAAAATCCAAACCTGGCATAAAATATTATATGTCAAATCTCAGAATTAGTAAAATATTATATGTCTACTCGTTTACTGCGATTGAAGTAGTCCGGTATTTTCGCATTAAATAAACTCTCGCACTCCTTGTAAAGCTCAACTAAATTGTCGAGTTCTTTGATCGTTCACTTACATTTGCTATGGTTGTCATATGTAGAATTGCACTATTAATGTGACATAGGCGGCATTGTCAGAGATGTCAGACAGATGCACACCGGATGATGGCCATAACTTATACAGCTTGTGAGTTGCAAATAAAAATAATATATATATATATATATATATATATATATATATATATATATATATATATATATATATATATATATATATATATATATATATATATATATATATATATATATATATATATATATATATGACTTTAGCTAAACATGCACAGTCTCTGATGAATATGATGATAAAATTGTCAATAAACACGTAACTTTATTTCTGTCTGTAACAGAAAAATATAACATTTATTTTCCCTAATAATAGTGTCTGTGTGCTCATAAGTCTAGTAATAAGTACTCCCAAAACAATACACCGACGCTCACATTACAATTATTATAGTGTAAACTCATATTAACCTACGAAACTAACCTTATCCAGTTATGTGTGCATTGTCAGTGGTAAATGTCGGTGAATTGCTCGGGTTTCCATGAAGATACATATTTACATTCCCACCTGGGACTGTAACAAACAGAGGATGTGGCGAGGGTGGTATGCTTTCATGGACGCGCGCGCTTCTACGCTCATATCAACGATCTCATTCCGGCAAGTCAAGTCTAAATTAAACCTCAGACTCTTGTACATTAGTTTCGGTATAGAAGCTAAAGCGATAATGTATGCATGTTGATTGATAACTGTAAGAGCATTGCGGTGGTAGTCTTGTGGCTGTAAGTTTGAATTGTTTTTCGCCTGTCTCCATCATCGGCTGTTCCTCTTGCGGTTAGTGTACCACATAGTTTACAATACTTGTTAACACTTCTATTGTCAATTTTGCTCAAGCAGTTTTCAATTCCCTCATAGAGAATGTCCATTTGCTGAACCAAGAGAAGACTTTCTTTGAACATTTACCACTGACATCACTGGCTCGATTATCTAGCCAGTCATTTAAGCGGTAAATTTTCAAAAATATACTTCGCTCGATCGACAAGAGAACATTTCTGAAGACCACTGCAGAGAATATTTTGACAATTTTGACTATGAAATTATACCTGTATTTAGTGACTTGTTGTAGTGATTGATCAGCTTGACCATTAACCCTTTACCACTCATATCAGCCAAAAATGCTTTCTGCAGTGGACTTGAGAAATGTCCATCTGCAGACCAAGAGAAGACTATTTTTGAAAATTTACCAGAGAAATGACTGGCTCGATAACAGAGCCAGTCATTCCACTGGTAAATTTTCAAAAATAGTCTTCTCTTGGTGTGTAAATGTACATTTTCATTTTCTTGAAATTATAGGGTTAAATAAAGTGTTAAAGGCTTTAAAGTATACGTGTGTTTAATGACTTATTGTATTGATTGGTTCAGTTCATTCTCTGCACATATTATGGATATTTACTTAAGCCTATAGCTAATCTTCTGCTAATTAGTATTGTAAAAATCTGAATCTGATTGAAAGTTGTTGATGCTTAACACAGCAACAACTTTCAGTCAAGTCGTCTCAGATTTATATAGGCATTTAATCATTAACCCTTTCACCGATGGAGTCCTCATATCTCATTTTCAAGGCAATCATACAGGAAAACTGTTGAATGTTTTTTTATGAATTTGCCTGGAACGACTTCCAGTCAAATTAATTTCAAAATATTCAACAGAATAAGTTTTATATCATAAAGACTAAACCTTTTCAGGGATTTGTCGGTGAAAGGGTTAAGATTGGTAAAAAATGTAAATTTTTGCGTAGTAAATGTCCATTTTCAGGTCACTGGAAGGACTGGAGTGTGTATTGAACCAGATATTCCAGTGATAAATTAAACATATTAGTCTTCTCTTGTTCTGTAGATTGACATTTCACAAAACTGTGGCAGTTAATTAAGGCACTTTTGGTGGCGTTTAACCATTAAAGAGTTAAAATTAATTTTCCTGAAAGCTATCAACGCTGCCAAAGAGTCTTTCCTACATGGCTTATGGAGACATGGCTAGGATTTTCTGGCTGAAATATGGGCCAAGTGTGAATAAATATTGTGGCATTTCCCCATTCCTATTTGACACGTGATGTTAGAAACATCATGTGAAATACAGTTTCAGCCAAGTTCCAAATGGATTTATGGATTTAGGAATGTCTGGATGTTATTAAGCTTAAAGCGAACGTAATTTAATACAAACAAGACTGTAAGAATATTGACTTTATTTCAGTGGGATTGTGACGGAAAATAGCTCACCTTATTAACACTTTAGCAAGAAAATTGGAATTTTTGCACAGTGAATAAATTTGCAGGTCACGTGGAAACTATTTTTGGAAACATACAACTGGAATGAATGGCTCTGATATCGAGCCTGTTATCCCAGTGGCTAATTCTTAAAAATAGTTTTGTATTGGTCTGCAACATTTCTCAAGACAATGGTAAATGGAATTTTTGACGGTTAACCATCAGTGGACTCCTAAATTTATCCTTTTTCCCCATGGATTTAAAATTTCATTGCAGGAAAACATCTAAATTTCAACTCCAATGAAACTGAGTATTTCTAGCTCATAGCCATGATTCTGAGTCTATCTCTAGGCATTGGCTAGTAATACTTAGTACATCAGATCTTTTGGATCCACCAGCACCAAATTACCGCAGACATTATTGACATCAATCAATTCTGATAATTGGCCTTCTCTGATTCAGACCTCCATTTTTTTTCATCCCCCATGTTTTAGATAATTCCCTGTCTCTGGTCATTGCCATTGAGTAACTGTACACATTTGTGAGCATGGCGGGAATTAATGACTATCTATTTGATAATAGCAAATTTTTATTCATATGCTGGTGTCACCCCTTTCATAGCCAGTACCTATACGCAGTCGCGAAAAAGTGTGATTTTAAGCCTACTGTAGTACAGTACAGCTTGGAAATAACATAATATGGTACCAGAACAAAATAAAACATACTGTTGACTATTTTGAACATAATTGGATCTTCCAATCCAATGATATTCAAACCATTTAACAGAATGATTCTTACTAACGAACCTATTTCTGTTTTGGAAACGTGTTAACTTATTTATTAGCTGTACTGTCAGTGAAATTTCCATATTTACTACACAGCAATTGTTCAGTTGGTAGCTGCATCCAGGTGTTGAATTCAACTTCTAGCCAAACACTCACCTAGATTTTTCAAATAGGGAGTTATTACATCACCCTTTCGCAAGATTAAGGCCTATCAGTTTTGGAATGATCTTTTTAGTGAATTGTGATAACTTTAATGTGAAACTTTAGTCTGGATAAATATCTTCTGGTCAAGTTCCACCCCCTCACTCCAACACTACCATCAGCACCACCGCAGCCGCTATCAAAGTGTGATTCAAATGATATAACTGCAAATAATGTTCTGCGATAAACTATCATTTTGTAAATGAATCGTGCAGTGGAGCAGGGCTTATTATAACAAAAATACCGTCAAGTTTCTCCTTTGATGTTTGCATAAATTGTTAATTAGCGTGTCATGCGAGAGATATCTTGGCATTCTCAATTCTAATTACCTATCTCATTACAGAATGGTTAAAATCAGGTGAATTTATTTTGGACATCGCAGTATATCTTAATTTCAAAATAACCATCTGTGTAGTGTTGAATATATGTGTATTTTAGAACTAATTAGATAGGAGGTTGTTGCTGCCCAATAAGCAAGAGAATATGCATTACATTTAACCCTTACAACTCTGATGTCAAAATTATATTTTTTATTGGTTCAATAGCGAAGAATCAGGTGTACATTTTTCAACAATTTTGGTGGACGATGTTGATGTCTACATCAGCACCATCTTCCACCAAATTTGTTGAAAAATTAACACCATCTTTTAATTTAATTTGAAAATTTATAAGTTTGACATCAGAGTAGTAAGAGTTAACCAATACTGACCAAAAAATTACAAATGGTTTAAAATGTAGGGAATATTCTTTTGATTATTTTGTAATTAATTTTACTGGAAGCTGTTTGTAGCAGCAGATTCCAGACAAAATTCTTTCAAGATATGCTACAACTTTCTTGTATAAGTTGTCCTATCTTTCATGTAAAAATTTGAGCCAAATCTAACCAGCAATTCCCAAGATATTCATAGACCCAGAATTTGATCTGATCTGAATCTGGGTTCTGTTATCCGGATCACAGCCAAAGTCTGGAAATTGCACAGCAACTTCCTTCATTGTGTTAAAATTTGAGCCAAATGGGATCAGTAGTTTTTTAGATACAGCTGCAGACACACATTGACATGCACATATGCATGCACACACGCATTCACATACGCACACGCAAGCACACGCATGCGTACAAATGCAATACCCGCATCACCTTACAGGAAGAAGGCAATAATACAGATTTAGTGTACTATTTTGACTCACACTTGCTAACAACATAGCAGCTATTTACTCATGTGATAGCAGTGGCTTGGCGTACATTAGTTGTACTGATCTTGGACATTATCAGGTTCTTCTGAATTAGTGTGAAAAGATCATGACACTTTCACCCCTATAATTCCAATATCACCACTTCAAGACCACCATACTTGAAGGCTGTGATGAACTCCACTCAAATTAATTATCCTACCTGCATAAGGAGAAGAGTCTTGCGATCGGATATATCTTTCTGTCTGTCCATCTGCCAATGTCCATCCATCCGTCCTTCCATCTCTGTCTGTCTGTCTGTCTGTCTGTCTGTCTGTCTGGCTGGCTGGCTGGCTGGCTGGCTGGCTGGCTGGCTGGCTGTCTCAGGAGCTGTATCTCAAAAACTACGGATCAGATTTGGCTCAAACACAACAATGAGGGAACTTTGTGCAAGAGATGTTCCAGAAGTTGGCTTGTGATCCGGATAAAGAAATCTGGATCAGATCAAATTCTGGATTCCACAACTATGTGCATGATAAACAAAACACCTAAAAATCCCAAAAAAATCGGGATAATCCGAAATATAATCAGGAAAATCTTTAAATTGTTTGTAATGTTAAAAAAATGGGTCTGGGTGAGTGAGGGGTGAGTGAGGTGGATGATTGTTGGGCGGTGGTCTCTGCAAACAGATCTCTGATTGCTCGTGTTTTAAAATCTGTAATATTTCTTATATTATTTATAATGGATTAATTTGTTTTATATGGGCTGTATAGTTAGCGTAATGGTTTTAAAAATTAACGTTATTAATTTCTCTCAAAATTTCTTGTTATATATGGTTATTACGTACAGACAAATATGGCTTCTATGCTAAGCTATTAGCCCTAATCTTGAGCTTTTGCCATGGGCTCTGTGTTGCTAACTATTTTAGGCAGAAACAACTTTCAGCAACAACATTTGAAGATTCATCAAAATTGAGTACCTGTTTCGGCTCTATAACGTCATAATAACTGTAATCCTGGTGTGTTTGGTTCAGCTTTTACTTTGTTTACAGTTGTCTGCTCGAAGCGTCTCAAATGATCCAATTCCATAAACTTACTCCCCTAGTCAGCATCTCATCTATTAGAGCAAGCACATGTTCATGCTGCTTGAGAAAACAGTACAGGGTACTTTGAAACATATTAGCCCTTTAACCCTCAAATCTGTTCAAGAAAACCTTAATTTTCTCATAGAAAATGTCCATTTGCAGACCAAGAGAAGACGATTTTTGAAAATATATGACTGTAATGACTGGCTTAGATATCGGGCCAATCATTCCAGTGGTAAATCTTCAAAAATAGTCTTCTCTTGGTCTGCAAATGGACATTTCTCAAGACCACTGCTGAAGTAAATTTTTGCTAATTTGTATGTTAAATGGTTAATGCTTTCTTGTTGGTATTCTCCAAGGGAGGTAACTCATTGATTTATTAATAAACAGTTAAATTGGCAGTGGAAAGTTTGATTGATCTCTTTTAACATTTTCTACCAATATATGCTAGTCTTTAGATAAGTTATAATCATTTGTGGCTCAAGCCAGACATAAAAAAACTTCTGTAGTGGTTTTGAGAAATGGCCACCTGCATACCAAAAGATTGTTTTTGAAAATGTGTCACTAGAATGACTAGCTCTGTAATTTCAAAGAGTATTGTCTTATATGGTCTGCAAATGGACATTTTTCAAAATCACTGCAGAAGCCACTTTTGGCAGCTTTAGTGTTAAAAGGTTAATTGGTTTTAAGATTTAATTTGTTCAAGAAACTTTCAATTTTCTCATGGAAAATGTCCATTTACAGACCAAGAGAATACGTTTTTTGAAAATTTACCACTGGAATGCCTGGCTCGTTTATCGTAAATTTTCAAAAATAGTTTTCTCTTGCTCTGCAAATGTACACTTCTCAAGACCACTGTAGAAGCCATTTTTGGCTGATATGAGTGTTACAGGATTAATGGCACTAAATAATGTTTTGAATTCAATTTAGTTGAGATTTGCTGTTGCAATGACTTACACACAAACTGATTTAAGGCACAGAGTAGAGTACATATAACATTCAGTTCACTGAACTGTTAGTGTGTCTACTCTTTATTTACCATTTAAAGGGATGCTAATCTCATCTCAAATGATGTATTGTACTGATAGATTATGGTTTATAGATTCTGTATTATTCATATCATTCCACAATCGCTTATTATCTGCTTTGTAATATTGCGTAAATGTTGAACAGTGATTGCCACCATTTTGTCTTCTCAAGCGATAGTGCGTGATGTCATGTAAGTGCCAATGCATTACATTCCTTATTATTACATAATCTCATCTTGTTGGATGTTTTGAAACTAATTTGATTGGAAGCTGTTGCAGCAACAATTTTCAGTCAAATTAGTTTCAAAATATTCAACAGCTTACATGTATGATTGCTTTTATACTACATTGCCAAACTATAGATGGCACCTCTATGACAGAACGTATATACCAAGGTAGACACGCTAGGCCTTTTCTGATTGGTTAAAAAGTAAATCTTGATAAACATTTAGCTTCTAGATCATGAATATCTTTCGTTTTCGGCATGATAAAAAGCTAAAGTGTCAGGGATGGATTATGGGTGGCAAATTCTATCACATGAATGGTTATTAGCTCACCTGGCCTGAAAGCTTATGCCATGGCGACCTTCCATCGTGTGTCCGTCTGTTGTCTGTCCGTCTGTCCGTCAACTTTTCCTTTAAACGACTTCTTCTCAAGAACCACTGGGCCGATTTCAATTATATGTGGCATGAAGCATCCTTACGGCATAGGGATCCAAGTTTGTTCAAATGAATCTGATCGGGCAATTTGGCCAGTGGCCATCATGGATTTAGGCCGATTTTAGGAAACGTCTTTAAAAATCTTCTCCGAAACCGCTTAGGGGATTGATGCAAATCTCATGAAATATGATCTAGGGCAAGAGCTGAACCAAGTTTGTTCAAGGGAACTTGATTTGTCAAATGGTTTGGCGGCCATCTTGGTTGACCTAGTTGTAGCGAAAACGACTTCTCCAGAACCTCTGAAGAGATCGGGCCAAAATTTGGCAGATATGATTAGGGACCACGGGCCATTAAAGTTTGTTCAAGGGAAGTTGATCCATCAAAAAACCTGGACACCATGGGCCAATCAAAATATAGCATGTTTGGCATCCATATTGGATTTTTTTATTTGATGGATTTTGAGGCTGAAATTGGTTTTATATGTTTTTTGGTATTCTGATCTCAAATTTGCAATTTTCGAAACTGTCGGATAAACAGTTTGGTGGCCATCTCCTTAATAAAGAGCATTGTAGTTGAAATGCCTATGGTCCAGGTGAGCGATACAGGCCCCTGTGGGCCTCTTGTTATAAGATAAGGTGAGATTTCCTTTATCATTCAAGCTGGCCAAAAAGCCATCTGCAATCGTCTTGAGATATGTCCATTTCCAAGTCATGTGACGACAGTCTTTGAAAATTTACCACTGGAATGTCTGGTTAGATAACTGAGCCAGTGACTCCAGTGGTAAATTTAAAAAGTCTTCTAATGGCTTGCAAATGGACATGAACAAAGCGAAAACATAAATTTTGTCTGACTTTGAGAGTTAATATTATCTGTTGCAAGGTGTATCTAACCCTTTATCCCTCAAATTTGTTCATGAAAGTTTCAATTTTCTCATTCGAAAATGTCAATTTACAGAACGAGAAAAGATTATTTTTGAAAATTTATCACTGGAATGACTGGCTCGGTTATCGAGCCAGTCATTCCAGTGGTAAATTTTCAAAGATAATCTTCTCTTTTTCTACAAATGGACATTTCTCAAGATCAGCGCAGAAGCCATTTTTAGGCGCCTTGAGGCTTAAAGGGTTAAGATAGGGTATCTGCGGAGAATGTGTCTGAACATGATTCCTCTGGTGAACAACTTGTGCTGGCAGGATCCAGTGTATGAGAATATAGAACAATTACTGGCTTCAGGGGCTGTCATATTGGTATAAAACAAACGTAATCAATTTCGCTTAATATTTTTCGCAAATTGTAATATTTTTCTTCAGATTGTCAGTATATCGGTGGTGTTGGAGACGATGCTAGATGCTATATGTTTGATTGTGTAGGTAAATGCTGTTTAAACATATTTAATTAGCTCAATTAGATCAAACAGCATATTTAATTAGCTCAATTAAGTCTTTCTTTATGGGCTGAAGTAAGGATTTTGCATTCTATTTCGATATATGTTCTCTGGAAGGAGCGAAGAAACTGATTCTAATCATTGTTGATTTAATGTATTGGTTATGTTGATTTGAGTGTGTTACAAAGAGATGTGTTTAGTCTATTTGTTCAATTGTCATATTGATAACATTTTTAGCTCTGGCTGTCTTGTCAGTCAGCTGCGCTATAGCGATTACACCACATCACCCCCACCCCTGTCTGCCTCTGTGCGTTATCGCCAACAATTCTGTCACTTGTTTACTACTTGGTTTAGTGTTTAGTTTAGTTATTTCTGCACTGATTTAGATCAAACCTGGCAAAAACCTTCATATACTCATCTAATTTATCCATTGTGAAACTGAGTCTGATTCGTTGACAAACAGCAGAGTTATCCCCCTTGCAAATTTTCTATGGTTCCCAATGGAGAAAGATATTACTTCCGTTTCATAATTTTTTGAGCTATATGCTTCTAACTCGGTGGGTCGGTACCTATAGGCATAAGCTAACACCCATTTAAGAACTAGCTCATGCTGACCTAGTTTCTTGAGAATATCGGTCAAAGGTCACAAGGTTTTCAGTACTTAATCCAACTTGGTGTATGTATGCATTGTAGGCTACTAGCTTATTAGTTGACCTGGCTAGAATGGGCTTATGCCATGGGGACTGTCCATCGTCCATCTGTCATCCATCTGTCAACTTTTCTTTGAACAATGTCTTCTCAAAAACAACTGGGCCGATTTCAATTATATTTGGCAGGAAGCTTCCTTAGGGCATAGAGATGTGCATTTATTCAAAAGAATCCAATTGACCAATTTGACCGCTGACCATCTTGGATTTTGCACTAAATATAGAAATGTTTTTAGAAATCTTCCTTCTTCGAAATCACTTGGCAGATGCTTGTTGGCCATCTTGGATGACCTAGTTTTAACAAATACGACTTCTTCTGAGCGGCTGAATGGTTCTGGACACTATTTAGCCTGGATTATTGTGCCACCAAAACTCCTATGCACAAAAAAATGGGAAAATTCAAATGTCTTCGTCTCAAGAACCACTGGCCTGATTTCAATTAACCATGTGAAATGAATGAGAACAGGTTTAAAGAATTCTTCCCAAGATTCACCTGGTCAATTTCAAGTCTTAGCCTACCTGGCCAGAAAGGGCAAGTGAACTTATGTCATGGTGACTGTCCAGCGTCCATCTGTCTGTCAAGTTTTTCTTTAAACGAGGTCTTCTCAAGGACCACTGGGCCAATTTCAATTATATTTTGCAGGACACATCGTGATGGCAGAAAGATCCAAATTTGTTTAAAATAAATCGATCGAACAATTTGACCGATGGCCATCTTGGATTTTGGCCGATTTTAAGAGGCTTCCTTAAACGTCTTCTTAGAAACTGCTTGTGGGATCGATTCAGAGTTCAGGAAATATTTTTGTTTATTTATATTCAAAAAAGTTGAACCCAGTTTGTTTGAGGGAACTCATTGCTTGGCTGAATGCTTTGGAAGCCATCTTGGATGGCCTAGTTTTTGTGAAAACAACTACTTCTCCAGGACCACTGAATGAATCATCCTGAAATTTGGAAGATATGATCAGGGACTAAGGCCCATTAAAGTTTGTTCAAGGGAAGTTGAAATTTAAAATGTCTTCTTGAGTACCACTGGTCTGACTTTAACAAAATTTGTTTGGACGCATCCTTGTGCTGGCGAAAACCTTAGGGTTCTACTTATAAGCGATGGCCTTTCTAGTTGAAATGGCATTTTTCCAGGTGAGCGATAGAAGCGCCTTGGGCCTCTTGTTAAAACTTGCAACTAGAATGACTGAGCTGCTGAGAATCTGAGGATTTATGCAAAATGTACTGGAAATTGTTAAAAATGCATCTCCTCCTTGGACATTTGGTGAAATTCAGCCAAATTTGGTAAGGATCATTGTACGCTCCAGATCTTCGATTCAGAATTTTGATTGGTCAATTCTTTGGGTGAAAATCTGAGATTTTATAAAAAATGTATTGGAAAGTGTCAAAGTGCATCTCCTCCTTAACCAATTGATGGATTTCACCCGTATTTGGCTGAGAGGATTCTATGGCCTTAGGCTCCAGAAAATCTATTCAGAATTTTGATGGACCAATTTACTGGGTAAAAATCTTAGATTTTATGAAGTTTACCAGAAATTCTCAAAATGCATCTCCTTAGCCACTTGGTGGATTTCAGCCAAATTTGGCTAGAAGGATGCTATAGTGGCACGTTCCATAACTTCTATTCAGATTTTTGATTGTCTAGTTGTTTCACTTTGAGAAAATTTTCTGTAAATTCGTTAAAACACGATTGGCCAATTTTTCCTGTGGCTATCTTGTTTTTCATGGATTTTGAAGACAAATTAGTTTTATATAGACTTTTGGGTATAGTGATTTCAAATTTTTCACATTCAATACTGTCGGACAAACGGGTTGGTGGCCATCTTTGATTTTTTTTCCCTGCCAAAGGCTCTCTCGCTGTTAGGCAATAGGAAATTTAAAATGTATTCTGCAGAACCTATGGATTGATTTTAACCAGATTTGGTAGGTCTCATCCTTGTTCTTGTTGCAATTCTTGTAAAAACTGTAAGGTTATGCGTATAGACAATGGCCTTGCTAGTTGAAATGCCAAAGTTCTGACTGAGCTGGTCATTCCAGATGTAAAGTTTCCAAAATAGTATTTTCTTGACATGCAACTGGACATTTCTCCCACACTACCGTAGAAGCCATTTAATTTTGTCCATCTTGACCATTAAAGAAGCCTATGCCATAACCCTTTATCCCTCATATCAGCCAAAAATGGCTTCTGCACAGGTTTGAGAAATGTCCTTTTGCTGACCAAGAGAATACTATTTTTGACTATATACCACTGGAATGACTGGCTCAATAACCGAGACAAATTTTCAAAAATAGTCTTCTCTTGGTCTGCAAAGGGGCATTTTGAATGAAAAAAATTGAAATTTTCTTTTGAACAAATTCAAGTGTTAAATAGTTATTAATGTCGTCAACGTGACTCAAAGTATCATAATCAATTACGCCTCTAATTAGCCGATGGCACACTCATAATGACATATAACCTACTCCATCAAGATAATCAAAAGGTCTGTCATAATAATTGTACGATTTATATGCTTTTACCGAATTTACAATTTACTAAATATTCTGTTGAATATTTTGAAAACTAATGTGACGGTGAACTGTTGCTGTCATAGGTTGTCATAACAACAGCCCCCCCCCCCCACCAGTCAAATTAGTTTCAAACTATTTAACAGTTAACCTGTATAATAACCTTGATATTGGGCACATCAAGGTTCTAAGTATATAAATGAATTCCAATACGCATAAAATGTGGGCGGGGCTTGGCTATAAATTGGCGGTGCATGGCTATAAATGGATTGCTTTATAATTGATAGGCTTAGACAGACCTAATATTCCTGCTTATTTTCTTTATTTCCTGATTACTTATTAGAAAATTCAGCAAATATCAATTAATTATACTAGACATTAACCCTTTAACCATCGGATTTATTCAAGAAAATTTCAATTTTCTCATAGAAAATATCCATTTGCAGACCAAGAGAAGACTATTTTTGAAAATTTACCACTGGAATGACTGGCTCGGTTATCGACCCAGTCATTCCAGTGGTAAATTTTCAAAAATAGTCTTCTTTGTCTGCAAATGGACGTTTCTCAAGAACACTGCAGAAGGCGTTTTTGGCTGATATGAGTGTTGAAGGTTAAGTAATAGATAATGTATATGAGTTTATGCGCTAGCTAGACTGATTGAATAATTACATTACCTGACATTTGATCTGGCGATACACGTGATACATTTACCAGTGAGCAGTCTGAATTCTCAGACAGACTCATTCTAACATTACTGGAAATGATCACTTAACCCTTCAATGGTCAAACTGGCCCCAGCATGGCTCTGTAAAAGGCTTGTAAGAATGTCCATTTGCTGGTCAAGAGATCATTATTTTTAAAAATTTACCACTGGAATTCTTGGCTCGATAAACGAGCCAGCCATTCCAGTGGTAAACTTTCAAAAATAATAATATCTTGGTCTGTAAATAGACATTCAATAAGCAAATATTTAAATCTTCTTGAGCAAATTTGACCATTAAAGGGTTAAAATTATAAAACCAACTTACAGTTTTTTAGCTGCGTGTAGCAGCTCAGTAAACCATCATGTCTCTTCATTAGTTAGTTTGTCAGTTAGTCCGTCAGTCGCAAAAATCTTATTCTGGACAGTATCCACTGATCCGATTTCACTCAAATCTTAGCACAATAAAGGAACTTGAAGCGCAAGCAGATTTCTCGACATCATCCGTCATCCAGATAAATGAACCCAGATCCGGACAGGATCAAATTCAGGGTCTGTGGATCTCTCGGAAACTACTGGTCCAATTTGCTCAAATTTCAACGCTGGAAAGCGTGTGACCATATGGTAGGATTCCATAGCTTTGTGCGTGAGCCAAAAGAATTTGGACAATCTGAAAAAATCTGGACCCGCAGCATTGCTTGAAAATGGTTACCCCTTAGCACTCTGATGTCAATATTCTATCTTTTACTGCATCGATAGCAAAGAAACTGGTGTACATTTTTCAACAACTTTGGTGGACGAAAAATTATAATACTTTTTATTAACTCGTTAATGTTTGAGCCAGCCAAACCAAACTCTGCAGAGGTCTGGAAAAATGTCCAGTTCTTTGCAATGAGAAGACAATTTTTCAAATTCTAACACTGAAATTACTAGCTCGGTTATCGAGTCAGTCATTTCAGTGATACACTTTCAAAAATAGTCTTCTCTTGGTCTGCAAATTGACATTTTCTTGAGGAATCTGGTCATTAAAGGGTTAATGTATGATGGCATTAATCCAGCACCTTCCAGTCAAAGTAGTGTCTGAATATTCAAAATCTTTCTATGCTTATATCTGTTTGTGTTTAATTTGGAATGCAGGGATTTCTGCAATGAAAGAGTTAATATAGGTTAATTGTTATGCTGTATTAACCCTTTAATGGCCAAGTCTGACAAAAGTCATTCCAGTGGTAAATTTAAAGAGAAACTTCTCTCCGTCTGCAGCTTTTCTTGATCAAACTTTAATATTAAATGTTTCGTTGCTTTTCTACGAAAATCCATCATAAAAATTGACAACTAGGGTTAATATAAATTTCAATGTAATATTTCTATGTTTAAAAAGAACAACTTCACTGTTTAATTGTCAATATTTTTCAAGAAAATTGCCATTTTTGCTCAGTGAATGTTCATTTGCAGGCCAAAATAAGACAATTTTAGAAAATTTACCACTTGAATGACTGGCTTGATTATCGAGCAGGTCATTCCAGTGATAAATTTCCAAAAATAATCTTATTTAAGCCTGCAAATGGACATTAATCAAGACTGCTGAAGAATTTTTTTATCAATATTATGACAAACTTAGCAATAAATTTCCATTACACAATCCTTCTGATGTAATCTGGTCACCCTTTCTGAGCTGAAGTTATGTGCAAGCCCTCTATTCCTCTTCAACCATGCATCATAGCTGCTAAATATTTAGAAATTACTTTGATCTTAGGCAGCAGTGTCTTCCAGTAACTTTCTAAATATACAATGGAATATATATCTTGTATCTTAATAAATCTGAGGGTTAGAAATGTTAACTAATGCATTATACTGGCTGATGATAGACAGAAACAGCCTCCTTTAATGAGAGCTTGATAAATTATGAACAGCTATTAACACATTACAGTCCATTAGTCAGAGACAATATTTATTTTCATAGCTTCTGATTATTTTGTAAACAATTTGGCTGAATATCATTGCCGGCTAGATCAACCCTGGACATTTATAGCGCTAATTTATTTCAAGATTTTCCCCATAGTCTTTGCTCCTTTGAAAAATGCAAGTGATTGAATGCAGAATGAAAACTGTTAATGCTGCCTATGCCATCCATATGTACCTTCATGAGTCATTTACATAATAATCCTGGTTCTTGTAAATTCTGGTAATGTACAGTGGGTTTTAATTGTGAATTATTGTGAATAGGAAACTTATGGTATTTATTTAACCCTTTAATGGTCAAGCTGACCAAAACAGGCCTCTGCAATGGTCTTGAGCAATGTCCATGTTTTATAATTTACCACTAGAATGACTGGCTCGATAATCAGTCCAGTGGTAAATTAAAAAAATTGGCTTATCTTAGCTTTCAAGTGGGCATTCAAACAACACAAAATTTAATTTTTTTAAAAGCTTTACTATTAAAGGGTTAGCGCTCCATGGTCAAGATTTGTCAAGAAAACAACATTTTAGCTCAGTGAATGGCCATTTGCACGCTAAGAGGGGGCTATTTTTGAAGATTTACAGCTGGAATGACTGGCTCAAATATTTGAGCCAGTCATTCCAGTGGTAAATTTTCCAAAATTGTCTCACTTAGCCTGCAAATAAATATTCCTAAGGATCATTTCAGAGGTTAGTCTTGGCATTCTTGTATATCATTGTTCATTTAGCAGAGAGGAAGATTTAAAAAAGCAAGCAAATTAGTGTTCATCAGAGAGTGTGTGAATTAGCACAGTGTTGTACGATTAGATATTTCTGCCCCGGCGCCGTTCTGGAATTAGTTGTGCTCCTGACATGAAGCGGTTTAATCTGCGGATAACTACGCAATGTTCAAATCTGTGATTGTATAGAATTGTTCTGCAAACTTGTTTCAAATTTGTAATAGGATCCTACCAATGAAGGTGACATTACTTCTGATACGGATTTAAGTCTATCTAGAAACTGGAAACATAATGGATGGAATGGGTGATTTTGACGGTGAGTGAATAATAATAATAATAATAATAATAATAATAATAATAATAATAATAATTAGAAGATGAATGAACAAGTGAACAAATATTAACATTGCCACCTTTGTCCACTATTCCCCCACCACCACTGCCATCATCATCATCATCATCATCATCATCATTGCCATTGCTAACACTATGGTTATCAACATCAATGTTGATGTCCACATCCTCAACCATTTTTTCATCATCATCATCATCATCATCATCATCATCATTGCCATTGCTAACACTATGGTTATCAACATCAATGTTGATGTCCACATCCTCAACCATTTTTTCATCATCATCATCATCATCATCATCATCATCATCATCATCATCATCATCATCATCATCATTGCCATTGCTAACACTATGGTTATCAACATCAATGTTGATGTCCACATCCTCAACCATTTTTCATCATCATCATCATCATCATCATCGTCATCATCATCATCATCATCATCATTGCCATTGCTAACACTATGATTATCAACATCAATGTTGATGTCCACATCCTCAACCATTTTTTCATCATCATCATCATCATCATCATCATCATTGCCATTGCTAACACTATGGTTACCAACATCAATGTTGATGTCCACATCCTCAACCATTTTTTCATGTCCAAGTAAAAACCCACAACAACGATAACATGTGACACTATAGATGTGACATAGCTCCCTGATTTCCTGATGACCATGGTGTCACAGTCAACCATGCTTGTTCATGGTTGTTATTACACCACAAAAACATCCATTACCGTTCAATCACTACTTGCTAAATCAATTATCTGCATTTAGCTACCAGAATAAGATTTTTATGCTTGCATACACTCCTCCCCATGCCTATTCCTTTAAATGTGGACCCTCAACCAGGCTACTGGTTAGGTCCATCTCCAGTATATTAACTGATATAGACTGGCACCAGTCTGTACTCACTCCATAGTGATGCCTGTCAGTAAGCGCGCTTGCGCTTGCGCATGCGCACTGGAGCCCAAATAGGAAACAGGTTCACTTTTCAATTATTCTGCAAGCAGAATAACTGCACAAATATTATCAGAAAGTTTTTGTAGCTTTGCGCTGTGTCAGCTTACTATTGAAGGACTTCCCCATGCTAAGATATGCCTACTATGAAGTCTATCCTCCCAAAATTATGTTTTTGGAAGTATTTCTTGGTTATATTGAACTTTATAACTATGTATATAAATGTTACCAGTTTTCGTGGGTTTCATTTTCGTGGTAACAACTTTAATATGCCTAAGTCATCATCATATAAAAAAACTCTTTTACTCCAGTGAGCCCTTAATCACTTTCAGTTAAAAGAAAAAATAGTGCTTTACAAGGAATTACATTTATTTCCCTATGATAGAAAACAATCTTTTCATTTTCTAAGAGTCTTTTAATGACCGATAAATCAAGTGCACGTCCTCAATCTGTGAACGAGTTCACTCTGTGGAGTATGGAGGACATTTCTGTTTTAAGTGCAGTGATAGCTTTATTTGCGAGATTTGAATCCTTCGCTGCAGTTTTGACTAAATCTTTAGACGAAAGAATATCTTTTGCCATCATGGAGGCCAAGACACAGGAAGTTTCTTCTGATTCCGACGATAGCCTGAGGGCTAGCGGGCGTCCCCGCAAATGGCGGAAACCGATTCCTCTAATGTCAACTCAAGTAATCAGGTCTCCTAAACAAAGTCTAGAGCGACTAAGCTCTCGAAGGTGGGCTCGTGCAGTTCACCGGGTCAAACCCACATTAGTCTTGAGGGTGATAGGCATAATCTCAAGCAGTGGTGGCGGAGAGGAAAGCTAACGTCCAAAAGCCTTATGCTAATGCCAAAATTTTGGTCATACCGGTCGACAAGATTCTTCATAGGTCGTCTATAGCCATAGTCCGCAATCTAGTTTTGCTAGTTCTTCTGGTTCTGTTGGGGTGGATTCGGGGCCTCGGGACTCGGGTTTACTTCCGTTTTCCGGTGCTACTTCCGTTCCGACCATTTCTGATATGTCTTCCGGTTTTGCAGGACATCCGGGTCTTCAAGTTCCGGTTCTTTCTTCCGTTCCGACCATTTCTAATAAGCTCTTCTGACTTCCGCTTCCGGTTGGGATGTATTTCCGGTCTAGTGAATGAATTAAGAATAAAGAGCAAATAATTAGAGCAAATAAGCTCTCAACGGTTATCTTGAGCAGGTCACCAGGTCAAACCCACATGAGTCTTGAGGTTGTAAAGAATAAGAAAAGGCATGACCTTCAAGCAGTGGTGGCGGCGGCGGAAGCCCCCATCTTTAACATATATGCCAATATCAATGTCTTAGATCAGTTGTAGTGGATTCAGGTCCTCAGGACAGGGGTTAATTCCATTTCCGGATCTACCTCCATTCTTTCTGTATCCGGTCTGACTTCTGGTTTGCGTATTTCCGGTTCCTATGCTTCTTCTTCTTTTCGATCACTGGTATCACACTTGGAAAGCCGTTCTCAAGATGAAATCTGTGGTTTTCTGCAGTTCTTCCACAGGCCCATACAGCTTTTCAAGAAAAGAGGTTGACAAAGGCCAGATCTCTTCTCTCAGCGGCTGATACGTACTGCAACATTGAAGTATGTGCTCTGTGGTCTGTTCTGCTTCTCCACAAGGACAAGCGGGAGATGTCGTAAGGTGGAACCTATGGTTCTTCCTATGCTTATTCTGTTTTTTAATGTACATCCGGGTTCAGTTTCCGGTTGTCCTCTTCCGTTTAGCGCATTTCCGTTGCCTATTTTTACACTTCCGGATTCGTACATCCGGGGATAGGGTCATTACTGGTTTTCATGGTGTTCTATGATTAACTTCCGGTTCTGTCTTCCTTTTTTGATTTCCGGTGATAGCTCTTACTGAGATTCCAGGTTTGTCTTTCCTAGGATCTAGTCATCATTTTGTCTAAGAGTTAGTCTTATTTCAGTAAGTGCTTTTAAAATCGAAATGTTTAATCACTGAAAATATTAATTCTGAGACATTGCCTGTCTTGAAGTCTCTCTTGGAATTGTAGATATTCAGCATTTATTCTTTTATCAGTGAAACATATCAACGTAATTAAAGACTCTTCCGACTGGTTGCCAGATAGGTTTTTTGTTGCGGTCGATAAGTCTATTCTATGCATTATCGCTAGATGTCACAATTAAAATTAATTTTTAATTTCATCCAACTTTAGATGGCCAGTTGTCTTCGGGCCGTTCAGCCTTTTTTCACGCTCTTTTTTCCTCTTATGTCGGCAGGTTGACATATTTATTTTAACCAAGGGAATTAATTTCTTGAAGAAAATTCCTGTTTCTAGCGTAATTCTTAGTCTAATTCTGACAGGCGCTGAAAGGAAAAGATTCAGTAGTGGATTCATAGGGAAGTGAATGGCTCTAAGATTAATGATTACAAGAGCAAGAAAATGCTGAGAATAGAGAAATTGGATATGGGTGAAGGAAGAAGGAATAAAAGCCGAGTTTTTTCTTCTGCATTATCACAGTCATGGTTTAGGTGAGTCTTTTTGTTTTGATTTTATATTGCCTCTGTTTTTCAGCGTTTTGTTTCGTGATTCATCCCGTAGTGTTTAATCGTGATCAAGTATCAGTGTTTTGTGTATTTAACATCTAGCTGTTCCCAGAGATTCATTATCATTCTATCAATCATTCCTTTTTATTGGCTTATCAAACTCTATGACATCCATCTTTACAAGATTATAATATTGATTCTAAGTCTTTAATAATAATGAGTTAAGATAAGTATAGGTCTCTTCCTTCATCCTCTGCCCCTTCTCCTTCTAAAGTTTTCTTCTAGTCATGTTCTCCTTCCTCTCTCTTTCTGTCTTCCTCCTTTTTCCCTCCTCTGGGGTTTCCCCGTATTTTATCTTCTATCAATCCTCTCCAGGGATCTTCTGGTCCTGTTCTTTCCTCTTCATCTTTCATTCTTCTTAATTCCGCTCTTCCTCCTTCTTCCTCTTCTTCCTCCTTTGATCATCTTGATCCGATTGTTTCTGTTGGTCTCTCTTTTGAGCTTGAGTTTCTAATTGTTGATTAAGGTCTGGTTTTCTCATTGCTTTCCGTTCTTAGGGATTCGTCCCTTGTTCATTCTTTCATGTCAGCTTTTTTCTCTATTCTTTCAAGGTTTTCCGCTAGTGGCTTGATTCTCTTTCCATGTCCTCTGGTCAGGATGTTGTATCTGTTCACATTCCTTCTGATCAATCTTTTTCCTTTTCTGATTCTTTACAGTTTTCTTCTCTTCTAGCTTCTAAGAGGCCTTGCTCTCCTCTTTCCATTTGAACTGTTGATTCTATGGTGATTCTTCTTATCATTTTTCTTCTCCATCTCATAATCCTTCTTCTAATTTTTCTATTCCCAAGTCGGTCAGGGCTGAGGAGATATTGTCCAGTCAGGGTCTCTTCAGGTGACTGGTCCCTGGCTCCCAGGTGGATTGCTTAGTCCCTTTCTCTTCCTTTTAGGTACGAGTTTTCTATAGACCTTCCTTCTTTTGTGTTGGCACTTTCCTCTTCTAATTCTTCTTTCTTATCTCCTCTAGTCCTTTCAGTTGGCGATTTGGTCAACATGTTAGTTTTCTTTGTGAATGATGTTAATTCTAAGGAATTTATACATACATGAGAGCGTTCAGCCTAGGGTAGGATTTCCTACCCTGTCATTAAATCTGAGTAAAATGATCTCTATTCACTCTGAAACATTCAAATCTGCATTAATTTTAATTTATCAAGGGTTTATGACATGATTAAATCTCATGATTCTTACTCCCAAGTCAAGATGGAGATCATCTCCCAGATCATTTCCAGTCTAGATCAGCTATGTGGTCGTTTTCCATCGACCAAAATGAGGCGTTCTTTCATGTTCATATTTACCCTTCCCTCAGAAAATTCCTGCGATTTGCTTACTAAGATCGAGTTTGGCAGTTTCGCTTCATGCTCTTTGTCCTGAACACGGCTCCTTTTCTTTTTACTTGCCTAGTCTCAGCCGTGGAAGAAATTTTCACCGTCGTTCTATCCATCTACACGTTTATATAGACGATTGGTTAGTAAAGCAGTCTTCCTCAATTCTCTCAGGAATTCTTCCTGTGCTTTGCAGTCTGGCATGCAACCTAAGGTGGAATTTAAATCTAAGAAATCAAGCCTAGGTCCCTCTCAAATCTTCACGCATCTAGGCGTTTCTTTCGATCTGGCCAGGATCTATTCTTCCCCTCAGATCCAAGAATACTCATATAGGCTTTATCAGGGGAAATGGAAATCCTGTCTTCTTCCATGGTCTGAGCAAGATTTCTGCTAAGAGTGATAGGTTTGATGGTCAGCGCAGAGAATGTTATTCCATGGGCGGCGCTGATGAGACGACCCTCCCAAATGTATTTAATATCCTTTTGGAAGCAGTCGGTTCACTCTATTTACCATCATATTCCCATCAGAGAACATTTGATTCCTCTTCTAGGTTTTTGGAAAGATGGTTCGCTGCTTCTGATGGGTGTTCCACTGGTAAAGTCCTCCCCTCAGGCGATTATCTTCACAGACGCTTCTCAGGAGGGATGGGGAGTGGTCTGGGACTCCCTGTCGGTTTCCGGTCTTTGGTCTCTGGAGGAGTCGACAGCTCATATCAATATTCTGGAATTGTGTGCTTCAAGAAGGCTCTCCTTTCATGGTCAGATCTTGTGATAGGTCTCAAAGTCTCGATTTGTCAGACAATTTGACAGTGGTCTCTTATATCAACAGGCAGGGGGTACAAGGTCATTCCTCCTTTGTCTATAAGTGTGGAACCTTCTCTTATGGTGTCGCAAGAATCAGATTCTTCTAGTGTCTTCTCATGTCCCAGGCAGTCTGAATTTTCTTGCAGACCAACTGTCACGTCCCAGCAAATTCGCCCACACAGAGTGGTAGTTAAAGGGGTCAGTTGTCAAAGTGATTTTCAGTCTTGTGGATCGTCCTTTGGTAGATCTGTTTGCGACATCTCTGAATGCTCAGATCTCCTCTTTCATGTGTCTTTTTCCGGACAGTCAAGCCCTGGCGGTGGATGCCCTGTCTCAGTCCTGGACAGGAATGTTCATCTATGCGTTCCCTCCAACGATTTTGATTCCGTTAGTGTTGAAGAAGTTCAAAGAACAAATCTGCGAGATTGTATTAATAGCTCCTTTTTGGCCAAAGAGGATTTGGTTTGTAGACATTTTAGATCTCCTGGTAGACTTCCCTCATCTTCTTCCATTCTCCCAGGATCTTCTGTCTCAAGTAAGAGGTCTTTGTCTTTATCCAAACCCAGAAATCTTCAGTCTGTGTGTTTGGAGAATATCGAAACTAAAGTCTACGAGAATAAAGTTTCTTCAAGATCTCCAGTTATTATCGATTCTTCCAGAAGAGAGTCGCCCTGCAGAGTTTACAAGTTTTGACTTAAAATTTCTGGAGAATGCTGTTCAGACCAAGGTCTCGTGCCCGATTCTGTTTCTATTCCCCAAGCATTAGACTTTTTAACATATCTCTGATTCCTTACATTTATCAGCTAATACGGTTAGGGGATATGGATTTTCTCTGCCATCTTCTCTTCCTTGCCTTCTGTATGTCGATGTCAAGGGCACTAAGACCTTTAATAGATCTTATTAGAGGTCTAGGCAATATTCGTACTCCAATAGATAAGCCTTTATTTTCATGGAACTTGGCTTTGGTTCTTCAAGTGCTGGCAGGCTGTCATTTTGAACCTCTATCCTCTATTAGTATTAACGGCCTCTGCTAGAAGGCATTCAGAATTTCATGCTTTTTCTGCTGAAAGGGAGAGATTTATAGTTTCAGGAGATGGTTTAGTTTTTTATCCCAGAAGGGATTTTTTAATCTAAAACTCAGTCTAACCGGTTTCCTGCTAGTCCGATCATTTTAAAATCATTATCGTCTTTTTCGCCTTCTGACAAACTGGTGTCCTGTTAGGGCATTAAGAATGTACAAACAGCGAACTGATTTCAAAAGATTTGATACGTCCCTTTTATGGTTTTCTTATGCGGAAGAGTTAGCTAAGCCGGTCTCAAAGTTTATGATATCCTAATGGATTTGGGAGACGATTAAGCTTTGTTACAAGATTGCTTCTCTTGAACAAATTAATCTCTCCCATATTAAAGCTCACGATGTTAGAGGAATGGCTTCCTCTTTTGCGCTTTTTGCCGGTTCGTATTTAGATGAAGTCATGCAGGTTGCAGGATGGAAATCTGAATCCTCTCTTACAACCTTTTATCTGAAAGATCAGAGTGCAGCAGGCTCCTTCTTTCGTAATATTGCGATTTTAACCAAAATAGCCGAAGACCATTTACCAAGCACATCTCACAATTTCCGTTAAGACTGCATCTGTAAGAAATGGTGAGAGTTTATTTTGTTTTTTATTTATCTCTAAGTTCAAGATTTCCTTATTTGATAATCACGGTGTGATTGATTTAAATGCACTATTATGTTATGTTATTAACATTTGGATAAGATTGGTTTGATTTTTATCCTTGTTTGCTGATTCTCAAATCGCCTCCCACCTAATGTTTTAAGTGGGCACTGACCAAATCTACGGGTTTAGCATGTAGTGATTGAACGGTAATGGATGTTTTTGTTGTGTAATAACAACCCTCCACAGACCCCCCTTGTGGGTTGGGCTGTTGTTTTATTAACCACTATAAAAACATACTTACCGTTCAATCACTACCACCCGGCCTCAGCCACCCCGCATGGAATTGATTTGAGAATTTGCCTATGATATTTGGCACTTAAATTTAGAAAAGTGAATCTGTTTCCTATTTGGGCTCCAGGGCTCCAGTGCTCATGCGCAAGCGCGCTTAGTGACAGGCGTCACTATAGAGTGAGTACAGACTGGTGCTAGTCTATATCAGTTAATATACTGGAGATGGACCTAACCAGTAGCCTGGTTGAGGGTACAAATTTAAAGGAATAGGCATGGGGTGGAGTGTATGCAAGCATAAAAATCTGATTCTGGTAGCTAAATGCAGATAATTGATTTAGCAAGTAGTGATTGAATGGTAAGTATGTTGTTATAGTGGTTAATAAAAGAACAGACCAACCTGCAAGGGCTGTGGGTTTTTTTTACCATGGTTGACCATGATTCTATTTGCTCATCTGACCATGGTCCCAATGACCATGTTAACATGGGCAATACATCATGGTCAGATAAACCATGTGTTACCACGTTTGCCATAAATATCAGCGGTAGGTATCAGCCATGCTATCATGGTCAATTAAGGGTCATTTCATGTGTAACTGTATTTCTGCCTCGCTGTCCATGATATATCATGGTTAACCATGTTTTACTGCTATTTCTATTGACAATGATGTCATGGTCAATTCATGGCCATATTAGTGATAGACCTGAATATAAAAAAATTATCATCCCTCATTGACCATGATATAACATGGTTAACTATGGTTACTGAATAATTTAATTGTTATCTGTACTGACATGGTCAGTTCATGGTCAGAAATATCACCCAAAAAATTATATATCTCATGGTTGACCATGGTTACTGAAGAAATTCAATGTTAGTCCTATTGACAGTGATATCCTGGTCAGTTCATGGTCAGATATGTCAGCAATATTTTTAACAATTATCAAAGTCCCTCATTCACCATGATATATGGTTGACCATGGTTACTGGAGAATTTCAATTTTATTCCTATTGGCAGTGATATCATGGTCAGAAATGTCACTCAATATCTAAAAAAATCTTGAATGTAAGGTCTTAAAATTTCCAAAATTATTTTTGAAGATTTTCAGGAACAACTCAAGAACAGTTCTTAAACTTGAAAGTTCTTAAAATTCCCTTTTTAAGACTGTTCTTGAACATTTTCAGGAACAATTATTTGATCTTGGTCGACCAGGCTTTGATCATTGTCATTATAATTTAATAACGGAGGCAACTGAAAACATGTTTTTTGCATTTAAAGTCTTAATTATTCTATTGCACATAAATTATGTAATCATCATTAATTATGGCATTTGAATAGTAAATGCCATATACATAGAAACATACCAGTAATAATAAACACTGAATTCTTGTATTAACAATTCCAGTGTAGGTTAGACATTCAAAAATATTCATAGGCTTATATATCTGAAGAGTTTGATCAATATTTTATGTCTTCATGACTACTATCATAGCTCATGACACTGTTGTAACTTTTTGGCTATGACAAAAGTAGTACAATGTTGTATAAAGGCTATAGAGTCAGCCACATGTTAAAAAGTGGAGTTGGATTGTGATTGCTGGTTAAATGGCACCACAATCAGACCATGCATTGTTGACCATGGTGGAGTGCCAACCTGCAGACCATGGTTGACCATGGTATGATAATACAGACAAAATGGCACCACAGTCAGTTCCTAGTTGACCATGGCCAAACCACAACATTCAGACCATGGTTGACCACAATCTAACCATGGAGGTTAAATGGAACCACAGGTTGACCATGGTCAAACCATGGTTCAAGCATATTATGTTTTACCATGGTCAAACTCAAACCATAGTCTGATCATGTTTTGTCACTGACCGTCAAACATGGTTTAACTATGGTCATGAGAAATTTGTTGATCTTGGTTGACCATGGTCTGACTGTGGTGCCATATTTAACCTGCATGGTCAATGATGGGTTTTCATGGTCAAACCATAGTTATTCATCAAAGAAAAACTGAGTATGTCAGAAATGTCTGAAGTTGAATGAACAGATAGAAAGGCAGACAGACAGACGCATTAGAGGTGTGCAAGTTGTGCCACAAATGTGTTTTTTGAAATGGTAAGCCTCGGCTAACAGTACTGTGACATAGCGCACAAAGGATGGATACATTCCTAGCTATGACCCGCTGTCACAATATGAAGGGGTGTGCTAAATCTACTGATTCTACTATCTTGCATTCCAGAGTTATGGCTAGAAATGTGTTTTTCAGGATGAACTTAATGACCCCATGATCTTGGCTTTTAACCATTTTGCCTCAAACTAAAAGTATTTCTAGCCACTAATAATATCAATGTATGTGCCAAATTTGGTGATTCTACATCCACAGATTCCAGATTTATGGCTAAAACATGTAGTTCAGGATTCATTTAGTGATCCTGTGACCTAGATATTTGAATTTTTTACTTGAAGCAAAATGTTCCTTTTAGCAACCACAATATGAATGTATGGTATCGATTTTGTGATTCTACCATTTGCATTGCAGAGTTATTGATGAAAATATGTATTCCGGTAAGCACTAAGTGATCCTGTAACCTCAATTCTTTACCATTTGAGCCCAGACAAAAGTTCTTTCTAGCCACGCATAACATCGATGTATGGCCCAAATTTGGTGATTCTACCTCCTAGGATTGCCGAGATATCAGAGATATATCTCGGATAAAGACAGACAGACACACACACAGACAGACAGTTAGACACACAGACAGACGACACCGGCCTTCAGCGGCTTGAGTAATAGTAATATTGTGTTGCGATTAATGCGGGCCCATAATCCTCTGCAGCTTTTTAAATTGGCTTAATCCAACAGGTATGAGGACCTGCACCCATGGCAAGTCTTGACTTTATCATTACATTATGTAGATTGGTAAAAGGGGAATTTGTCTCGCTTGTTTCTCTCTCTTGATTGAATCAGCTTTCTTCAATTGAATGTTAGTATCAAGATAATTGATGGAATTATATCCTCTGTCACTTGAATGACTATCCGTCCGTCTGTTTACATACCAAGCTTTATGTCTGTCCATGTCTACCCGTCTGTTTACATACCAAGCTTTATGTCTGTCCATGTCTACCCGTCTGTTTACATACCAAGCTTTATGTCTGTCCATGTCTACCCATCTGTTTACATACCAAGCTTTATGTCTGTCCATGTCTACCCATCTGTTTACATACCAAGCTTTATGTCTGTCCATGTCTACCCGTCTGTTTACATACCAAGCTTTATGTCTGTCCATGTCTACCCGTCTGTTTACATACCAAGCTTTATGTCTGTCCATGTCTACCCGTCTGTTTACATACCAAGCTTTATGTCTGTCCATGTCTACTGTCTGTTTACATACCAAGCTTTATGTCTGTCCATGTCTACCCGTCTGTTTACATACCAGGCTTTATGTCTGTCCATGTCTACCCGTCTGTTTACATACCAAGCTTTATGTCTGTCCATGTCTACCCGTCTGTTTACATACCAAGCTTTATGTCTGTCCATGTCTACCCGTCTGTTTACATACCAAGCTTTATGTCTGTCCATGTCTACCCATCTGTTTACATACCAAGCTTTATGTCTGTCCATGTCTACCTGTCTGTTTACATACCAAGCTTTATGTCTGTCCATGTCTGCCCATCTGTTTGCATACCAAGCTTTATGTCTGTCCATGTCTACCCATCTGTTTACATACCAAGCTTTATGTCTGTCCATGTCTACCCATCTGTTTACATACCAAGCTTTATGTCTGTCCATGTCTACCCGTCTGTTTACATACCAAGCTTTATGTCTGTCCATGTCTACCCGTCTGTTTACATACCAAGCTTTATGTCTGTCCATGTCTACCTGTCTGTTTGTAATAATCACTGCGTCTGTCTGTCCATCTGTCTGTCTGTCAATCCACAATATCTCGTAAACAGCATATCATACAGAACCTCTTCAGGTATATTAATGAAACTTGTTGTATGCCTCAGTTATGATACGCAGATGAGCCTTTTGAAGGATTCACCTTCATAGGTCCAAAATTTTGGGTCAAAATGTGTCAATTTCCTCGTAAACACCATATCATACAGAATCGCTTAAAATAATTTAATGAAACGTGGTAGGTGACTTCTTTAGGATGGGTACATGTGCCTTTTGAAGGAGTCACCTTCATAGGTCCAAGATTTTGGGTGAAAATGGGCTATTTAATGCAAAAAGTCATGATTTTTGTCAATTTCCTCGTAAACACCATATCATACAGAATTGCTTAAAATAATTTAATGAAATGTGGTAGGTGGTTTCTTTATGATGGGTAGATGTAACTTTTGAAGGAGTCTACTTTATATTTTGGGCGAAAATGGGCTTTTTAATGCAAACTCTCACGGGTTTTTTTGTCAATTTCCTTGTAAACAGCATATCATACAGAACCGCTTCATATATTTTAATGAAACTTGGTGTATGCTTAGAATTCAGGCTGAAATGTGCCTTTTAATGCATAATGTTTTTTTAATGCAAAAACTTACAATTTCTGCCAATTTCCTTGTTTTAAAAAAAATTATTATTATTATTATTATTATTATTATTTTTAAAATAATATGAAGGCTTTGAATAAAATTGCTACCAACTACATAGAGAAAGGTATTTCCAGTGATTGTTTGGGGGGGGGTCTCTGAGACAAACGTCTTGTTTTAGTCTAGTTTCTCACTCAACCCGTGAATTGATGAGGCAGGGAAATCTGTCTATTGCAGATATCTGGTTTTGGGGGGTGGGGGGGGGGGCCACAACATATGGGTGGGATTCCCCCAGGGCTGTGTAGTCACATTTTCTAATAGCTTATGCTTGCCCTTAGATGTCTTCTGACGAAAGCTAACTTAGAAAAATTAGAGTGTCCTTTGTCTATGGGCATAACATATAAATGATCTCCCCTGATGTGTGTTGAGATAACTACTAAGGAGTAAGCTCCCTTGAACTAGTACATTGACAAGATGCTACCATAAATCTAAGGGGCACAGATTTCACTTTGACCTTTTTGAAACTGTACTCAATTCTAAATCAGTGGCTGAGGATGGACTGTGAATAGGAGTTAATTATTAACTATTAGAATGGGGTGGGGGGGGGGTGGGGGTGGGGGAAGCGGCCATGACGGCATCACACACACACACATCAGCTTTCCAGTATGCTTGTCTTGAAGTTTGGACACTGGTACTTCATGTGTTAACCCTTTAATGACTAACTTATTTACTTATTGAATGTCCATTTGCAGGCCAAGAGAAGACTATTTCCAAAAACTTACCACTGGAATGACTGGCTCGGTTATCGAGCCAGTCATTCCAGTAGTAAATTTTCAAAAATAGTCTTCTCTTGGCCTGCAAATGGACATTCCTCAAGACCCCTGCAGAGGCCGGTTTCGTCGTGAAATGGTTAAAGTGGTAAATATTGATTTATGAGAATTTACCCGAAAGTGTAAGTTAGAAGTTTGACTATAATGGATGAATCCATTTTTAGCTATGCCCCGCCCATCTTTAGCTAAGCTCCACCCACATTTTGCCTGTGTGGGGATCGATCGATCCCTAAACGCCTTGACTATCAATTTCCAGAAAGCTATACTATAAGCTGTTGGATATTTTGAAACTAATTTGACTGGCCTATTGCAGCAACAGCACCCACCTCACATTAACCTCAAATTAGGGTGGGACAAGACAAGTTCCTAAATGAAACCTGAAACTTAATGACCACCTGTACTGTAGCATGATATTCACCCCCCCCCCCCCCCTCCTTTCATTCAGCATTGTGAGACACATTAAGCCTTTAATGGTTATACCGGCAAAAACTGACCTTTGCTATGGTCTTGTGAAATGTCCATTTACAGGCCAAGAGAATACAATTTTTGAAAATTTACCACTGGAATGACTGGCTTGATAGCCTGTAAATAGACATCCCATAAGAAAATATTAAAATTTTCTTGACCAAATTTGCTCATTAAAGGGTTAGGCTATTTTTGATCACAGGCTGGTGTACCCCCCCCCCCCCCCCCTCTTGACTGTCCTGTGCTGAAAAAATATCCATAAAACACTGTGTAACATTATCAGATGAAGCTTTCACTGCCTGTTGCAGACGAGGAAAGCTGACCATTTGCACTGAATTACTAATGATAATGATACTGATTATATTTAAAACATTGCATATCATTATTCAGAGTGCAGACACTAAGCTGAGAGTACGAGTCAAGTCAGTGAGGTTTGCAGAGTTTGAGACATCAATCGGCTCCCCACAGGGAGATGGTTTATCCATTGTGCTTTTTACCTGTTACCTTTCTGCTGCATTGAAATCTGCACCAATCCAGTCCTTCTGGAAGCTATGGATTCATAGATCAAAGGTTCCCTTGACAAAAAGACTACGGTTATACAATGCAACCTGCGTATCCTTGATGCTGTATAACTGTAATAGCTGGCCAGCTCCAAAGGCAGCTCTAGACGAATTTGATGCCTACCACCGCAAACACCTACGCACCATCACAACGGCATAATTTCCAGTGATGCAATATACAAGATGTGTAATACATCGCCACTGTCCGTAAAGATCAGCCAGCAAAGATTGGTCCATGTTTGAGCACGTGCTAAGGATGCCGGGGACACTCCAGCACAGAGAGCCTTGGAATTCGCCCTACTGGGAGACAGCAAATACAAAGCCAGGAGAGGACGTCATTGCATAACTCTGTTAAGCGTGCTACGAGGCGACCTCAAGAAAGCAGGGCTCGGTACAATCAAATCAAGAATGTACTTGAGGAAGCTAAAGATTTTGGCTGAGGACAAGACACAGTGATCAGCTGTAGGGTGTTTCTACTACTACAGCCATAGAATACAATAATCATACATACATTCAGAGTGTTCACAGTTCACCAATTCACAGCTGTGGTTTAATTGCTGATACTAGTAGATCTGCCTGTAGACATTGTACTGGGATCACTGAGAATTTGCTCCCTTCCCCTTGCTCTGATAAGATGGGTCTGCTATTTATTACCCACATGTCACCCAAATTTCTCTTGATTTCTTATGCTCTCCATCTAAAATGGCAGCTTATTATTGGTAAAAATGTGTATTTCCTCCAATATATCGATGGGTTCCATTACGCCATCTGTATGTTTGTCTGTCCGTTTGTCGGCATCCAATCTCGGTTGAGCTAATATCTTCACCCTATTGGGACTAAACTTGGACACATGTTTTCTTATATCAAAGGGTTGGAGCAGAATGATTTTGAGGTCAACGTTCAAGGTCACACTGACCATGGTATAAAACTACTTTTTTGGTTAAATTTTGCGTTTAGCTCATATATCGTCTAATATCATATCATGGCTTCACTCTATTGGGACTAAAGTTGGACACATGCCTCCTTATATCAAAGGATGGATCACAATGATATTGAGGTCAATTGTCAAGGTCATTGTACCATTTGACTTGTATAAAATGCAAACTAACAGTTACCGGTAGAGTATGCTGCATTAAAGTCTTACCCAATCTGGAACAATTCTAGCTATCCAGATAATAGATTATGGAACAGATCATCTATACAGATATATTTCAGCCTCATTCATTTAGCTATGGCAAAATAATTTATGTTTAATCAGCATGTAGTAGTTGGCTCGTGACGGCAGCCATCTTGCCTCCATGCTGACTAATCTTTGCCACGACTCAAACTTGAATAGACATTTAGCATTTTACCACACTCCAGCACCATCACTGTCACTGACAGTTGTACTGTGTCATCTGCGCTGAGGTGTATTGTATGTAGCTTAGTGGTCAATTGTAAATACCGGTATCTGTAGGATCGACATCTGAGTTGTCTGAGTATTAGAGCAGTGTGGTAACCCTTTATTATTACCCATCAGCAATGTCATATGACCAAATGCTGTTATTTGATTGGTTAAGCTGATCAGGGATGTATGATCTGGTTTTTCCATCACACGAGTTCAATACTACGCGGTACTCCCCGCACGAACGTCGTGTTGTGGTTTTAATGCACAGATTAATTATGGCGTAACAATAGTCAATGACGAAGGTCATGACGTCATAAGTTTTGATATATTCTGAAAATGACGTCATAAAGTGTTGTTGTATTCTGAAAATGGGAAATATTTAAGTTAAGACAAATTCTCTCTCTCTCTCTCTCTCTCTCTCTCAACAAACATGAAAATGCCCTTCCACACTCATACACACAATGTTATAAATAATAAATAATTAAAAATCAACACCTTTCAGCCATAACTGCCTGACTGCTGCAAGCCACCAGACAATAATTTCAATGGTAAATAACTCTGGAGGTGCTGAATATTTTGAAAACAGTTTGACTGAATGGTCTTGATGGTTTAGCGTAAATGACTAATTGTCGACGATTGTAAATTTAATTCTTTTGTTCACTGACATGTATTTATCATTAAGCTTCCTGGCATGAGCTCGTCCACAGTGCACATTGAGGATTTTTCTGATTGCTAGAAGATTCATTAACCACAATCTCAATAAAACAGAGTAGTGCACCCAAATTTCACGATTAAAAATAAAATATTGTTCACCCACGACACTTTACCGACCTGAAAATGCTGACAAATTGTTCTGGTGCGGTATTTTCTATCACCAAATTGGCTAGAACTGCTCTAAATTAGGTTTCCTTTATGTATACTCCCCAAACACTCTACCTTCCCAGTCAGCCCCTGCCCCTTCTCAGCAATGCCCCTTAGAGTGATAAAGAAACATTGTACCCAAGTGAACATACATTTACTGGAATTGTGAGTGAAAGATATTAACTTCCTGTAGTGCATGCCAGTTTACATGAGATATACTAGTCCTTGGAGACATCAACTAGCCAAATTCTAATCTATCACCTCTGGCACTGTGGCCCAACCGTAATGCTGAACTTGTTCTTTACATTATAATGGGCACAACATGTAGGTGTAGCTAAGTTTGTCACAACCGTTTAATTCACCGTTCCAGAGTATGTACCCATCATATGACGTCATAATCATCTACGCGGTGTGTAGAATGACATCATAATGGATGACGTCATGAATGATGTCAATAAGTATGTCACGAACGCATATTTGAAGACGGTCTATGCATTGTTGTACAAATTGTTTGCTTTTACTATTTAATAAATATTCTGTTGAATAGTTTGAAACTAATTTGACTAGGCGCTGTAGCTGCCATAGGAGGAGGAAAGCGTGAGGATTTGTAATGGCATGCCATGGACTGCGCAGTACATTAACACAAATATCAAATTATTTATCAGTAGACTATACTGTAACACCATATCTGAATAGACAAGTGCAAGTTATATATCTCCCGCCATCCAAGACACCCCACCCCAACTCCTTAACTGTTACGAGGGTTACCAACTGTGGTAAAAATATTTTTAATAGCCTTTCAAAAATTTGTCAAGATCACTGCGGAATTTAATTTTGGCTGGGTGGTGGGGGTGTTGGGGGAGGGGTAATAGGGGAGTGGCTTTTCACCTCCAATGAATGTGTGGCAGCTTAGGGCACTCCCCACACAAATTTTGGAATCTGGATACTCTGAGATGATTTCTCCTGTATTTCTGGAGGTGAATATGAACTATCACCTGCAGATGTCATTTTGTATACCAAGAGAAGACTATTTTTGAGGATTTACAACTGTAATGACTGGCGCTCCAGGTATCGGGGAAGACTAAATAGTGGGTTTGTGTGGTGGGATATGAGTGTAGGCATCCCCCTCAAGGTCATGATTTGGTGGTGGGTTAGGGGGGGTGGCATGTATTCTTTGAGGAACCACCTCCCTTAAGGACTCTTTGTTTATCCATGTGATCTCTAGAGCAGCTTTGTTTGTATTTGTCCACAAAATGGTATATAAAATAAAAATAACTTTTCAAATTAATAAATCCTTAAATATGATCCTATAAAAATGTGTCATCAAAGGGAGTAAACTTGATTTATCTCCCTTGCTTGCATTTTTCTAATATTTTGCTATTCGATTTTGATGACAATGATGATGATGGGCTGGAGTAGCAGGGTGAGCAGCAGGAAGAGGTGGAGAAGGAGGATGGGGGTGGGTGGATGATATTGCTTGTATTATTTCTCTTGTCATTTAAGATTAATTTTGTCTTTTCATGTTGATGCAACCTACTGACTTGTTAATAAAAGAACTAAATGGACAAGAACTATACTACCAGTATATGCAATATGCTCTTGTCAGACTTGGATCCTGTGCCACTGTCTTTAACTTTGCCCTTTAAATCGTCAATTCCCAGAACTTCAATTTCAATGTAGCTATACAAGTAATATTCAACAGAATTTTTCTTAGCCCATTATCACTCGAGTAAGGCCCAAATCGGCCTCTGCATGTCCATTTCCAGACCATTGAGAAAGAGTATTTTTGATCATTTTTTCACTGGAATGACTGGCTCAATAACCAAGGCAGTCACTCTAGTGATAAATTGTCAAAAATACTCTTCTCTTGGTCTGCAAATGGGTACTATCTGTGAGAAAGTTAAAATTGTCTTCAACAAATTTGTGAGTTAAACGCCTACCAACACAAGGCTTCACGTCGCAATAATAAACACAATCATATATTCACATTGACAGACATCTGTTTGTCATAATACTGTTTTTTTATTGCCCTTTTATTCCATAAAGTAGTCGCCATTATTACAATGATTACATAATTCTCTTCAAAACCTGATAACAGATGCATAAAATTGTTCCTAATTTCCCAGTAGAAACATGTCAAAGCCATGTTATACCTATTATAATGTAGTATACACAGTGATGGAGTGCTTTGTGATCTGAGTTCACAAGCTGTGCACTGGCAGAGTGGGTGAGGGGATATGGGACGCTGAGTATTTTTTAAGGGGTAAATTGTCGATGGATTTTCAAAAATTGTCTTTCGTGTACGAAGCATAAATTTAGTATTAAGCCTATGAGAAAATGATAAAAATGCTAATAATTTATTTTTATCCTGTTGCCAATTTATTAGACTTAACACCTTTATATACAAGGTAGGTAAGTCTGAAATACTTTGTTGACAATATAAGTCAAAGGTCAATTTTGGCATTAACCCTTTAATGGTCATACCAGCCAAAACCAGCCTCTGTTACGGTCTTGTGGAATGTCCATTTACAGGCCCAAAAAAATACAATTTAGAAAATCTACCACTGGAATGACTGGATCGATAATCGAGCCAGTCATTCCATTGATAAATTTTCAAAAATTGTATTCCCTTGGCCTGTAAATGGACATTCAACAGGCAGATATTAAAATCTTTTTTACCAAATTTGACCATTAAAAGGTTAAAACCGATGATAGTTTTAGTACAATATTAACTATGCTGTAGTCTATAGTATCCTTGATCAAATAATTTTAAAGTTAAAACTTAAGAAATCTATTGGGCTTGGCATGAAGAAGATGTCTCTCAAATTTGGTCTTGATTTGAAGTTCAGTATGGATGCTAGATGGTCATACCAGCCAAAACCAGCCTCTGTTACGGTCTTGTGGAATGTCCATTTACAGGCCCAAAAAAATACAATTTAGAAAATCTACCACTGGAATGACTGGATCGATAATCGAGCCAGTCATTCCATTGATAAATTTTCAAAAATTGTATTCCCTTGGCCTGTAAATGGACATTCAACAGGCAGATATTAAAATCTTTTTTACCAAATTTGACCATTAAAAGGTTAAAACCGATGATAGTTTTAGTACAATATTAACTATGCTGTAGTCTATAGTATCCTTGATCAAATAATTTTAAAGTTAAAACTTAAGAAATCTATTGGGCTTGGCATGAAGAAGATGTCTCTCAAATTTGGTCTTGATTTGAAGTTCAGTATGGATGCTAGATGGCCATCTTGAAAGGTTATTTGCTTATGATGAACTTGCAAATTTATTCAAGAAAGTTTCCATTTTTTCATTTGAAATGTCTGTTTGCAGACCAGAAGATTATTGAGCTAATCATTCCAATAGTAAATTTAAAAAGATTGTCTCCACTTTTTCTGCAAATGGACATTTCTCAAGCCCACTGCAGAAGCCATTTTTGGCCATGTTAAATGATTTCCCGGAGGGTTCAAACTTTGGACTACTGTCTGGTGTTGTGCGAGAGTATCTCGCACACTTGGTCTGGGTGCAAAATCTAGCATGAAAATTTGTTTCTGAGTAATATCTCTCAGTAAGGTTGGAGTGACTGTATGATTCCGAACATTAGAAATTCATCAAATGCAATGTGACGATGATCTCGTAAATCCATTAGGTGTGCAGGGTTCATAACCGTCTGGCTGCTGAGTTTTTACAGACATTCCAGGCGTTATATCTCTGGACCTGCTGAATATTTTCAAAAGAATTTGACTGAAAGTTGTTGTTGGCTAAGCCACCAACACCATTCAGTCAAATTGTTTTCAAAATATTCACCATTTATTGTCTGGTGGCTTGCAGCAGCTTAACCCTTTAATGGTCAAATTTGGTCAAGAAAATCTAAATATCTGCCTACTGAATGTCCATTTAAAAGCCAAGAGAATGCAATTTTTGAAAATTTATCACCTGGTTACCATTGACAGAGGCCGTTTTTTGCCGCCATAACCATTAAAGGGTTAACTATATTGATACCAGTACGAAATTCAACTTAGCCACTATGTAATCATTGACAAATTTTCATATCATCTGATAGCGTTTGAGTGATTGATTGCATATCTCATACAGCACAGCTCTGAAGTAACTTAAAATGCTTCTAAAACAAAATAAAGTGTACTGTTGAATATTTGTAACACGCATGGATTGGAAGACAGTGCCACCTATGCGAGCAATAGCTTCCAATCCATTTTATGTTCAAATTATTCAACAGAACATTTCTTACTTAATGTTCAAAATTCTACTAATTAACATGTTTCTGTTTTTGTTTTGTAAACAGAATACCTTATTTATGAGCCATACACTAACACTCAGTAGCCTTGACAAGTTCAATCCAATGCTGAGTAAATTAATTGAACATTATTGCAGTTTAATATAGTCGAAGTGAGTTTCATAACCCTTAGATGATTGATTAAATCTTAGACACTCAGTGGAAGAAAGTTGTTGCGCGAGTGAGCTAAAACCTATCATATCTGACGATTTATTCCGCCATGTCCCTTAGTTAGTCAGTCAGTCAGCTGAGCTACAAAACCACTGATCCCGAGATCGTGTCTCTGGTCTACTCGCTGGTGAGTGGTGAAAACATAGTCAATCTCCTTCACTTCTCCCCATGCCTTTCTCCACCTCAGATTAGAAATTGGTACTGATGTAAAACTGGGGAAGTTACCAATAATAGAATGAAATAAAACCGGCCTAGACATGGCGCGAATGGGACCTGGAATCAGGGACTCAATAAATGTGAACCAGAACAGTAACTTGTTCAGTGTATGCATGCATTGTTGGCTTAACGTATAGTATGTAGCATAGCAAAAGCAGGTCAGTGTGACCTACTATTCACGCTTCACCAACAGCTACTGAGATTCTATTGACCTTGTTTCCAGTGAGCGGGGTTTATATGGGGTAGGTTATGGTGTGTTGGTGGGAGCATTATTCTATTTTATAGATACTTAAGGGAGGTAACTGTGAGTTTTCTTGTCAAAGACTGTAGTTTCAAAGAGTTAGTGCCCAATGTCTGTATTTGCATTATAGACATGCGCTGAAAGTGTTGAACAGCTTGCACACACTCACGTACGCACACACGCATACGCGCACACACACACACACACTGATGCACGCACACACGCACAGCATAAATAAAAAAAAAAAATATTGATCACTTTTCCAAATGGCTGAACTATCACATACAGTACAGCTCAGAACTATCTTAAAATGTTTTCAAAAGAAAATAAAGTGTACTGACAGTACTGTTGGATGTTTTGACCATACTTGGATTGGAAGACATTGCTGCCTAAAGCAACATTGTTGTCTAATCCATGCTATATCCTTCACATTAACGCCTCAGATGTGACAATGAGAGGGATATCTGATAATCTTAACCCTTTAACCCTCAAAATTGTTCGAGAAAGCTTCAATTTTCTCAAAGAAAATGTCCATAATTTACAGACTAAGAGATTATTCTTAAAAATCTACCACTGGACTGGCTCGGCTACCGGGCTAGTCATCCCAGTGGTAATTTTTTAGAATTTGAGTGTTAAAGGGCTAAGAGGAAACTTCTATTCTCCTTTGGCTGGTCTCTTAGTACGAGTTTGAGTGTATGCGGGTATATGTAGCATTTGAACAGTTGGAAATCTCATATGGCATGTATGGGTATTATAGAAATGAAAAGCATTTAAAAGTATTTAAAGTATTTGAAATACTTTTAAAAAACTATTTGCATTTGCACTTGCATTTGAACAAAGTTGAAAGTATTTGCACTTGCATTTGCATTTGAACCAATGTGAAGTATTTGCATTCGCATTTAATACTTTTGAAAGTATTTGACCCCAGGTCTGATTCCAGCACCACTGCTTTGCAGTGATCTTAATAAATTCTTGCGAGGCTATTTAAAAATTTTACCACAGTTGTCTATATGCAATGCACCCTGGTAACAGTTAAGGAGTTGGGGTGAGGTGTCCTGGATGGCGGGAGATATATAACTTGTGCTTATCTATTCAGATATGGTGTTATAATATAGTGTACTGAATCTGAATCTCTATAAAATACTTGACCACAATGTGTATAATAACGCAGGGTTGTTATTACACCACAAAACATCCATTACCATTCAATCAAACCATCTGCATTTAGCACCAAAAAGATGTTTATGCTTGCTTTCATGCCCCCGTATACCTATACCAACTCATTGTACCCTCAACCAGGCTTCTGGTAGAGTACTCTCTCACCATACAGCCTGCATTAGACTGGCACCTGTCTATACTCACTCCTCTAAGAGCTAGGTCAAGTTCATCTTGCTAACTATAGTGAGTTTGCTGGTTTACTGATCATGCACAGTTGCTATGCCCAGTCGTACTTGATCGTAGTCGACTGTAGTTTGTTGGTACCAGGTTCCCTATTGAATTACTAATGCAGAAAATTTGGAGCCGGGTACCAGTCTCCATTAACCCTTTCTGTCGGCTGTTTTGATGACCTACGAAAATGGGTTATTTTTGTCCACTAAGATGTCAAAAAGCATCCATATGGCATAAAGTGGAAGGAATATGGGCTTGGGAACATTGACATACAATGGGAAAGCATAAGTTCATCAAATCTAAGTTATTTAGTGAAATATTTACACTTTTATATGCATTTATTCGTGGCAAGCGATCGGTGTCCGCCATTTTGAAATTTATGCAAATATTGCACCAACCATCTGAACCAAGGTCAGGTGCTCAGTTGATTAGCTAGTTAACTATTTGAAGTTTGACTGGTATTCTAGTTAGCTATAGCTAACTATGGTTAGGAGGCGAACTTGACCCTAGGTCAAAGTGCATGTGCGCGCATGCACAGAGGAGACTAAGAGTAACACAGAATCACTTGCAAATTTTTTTGCTAACAGAAAGGTTTGTTTTGCGCCAGTCTAAATTTTTTTGTGCTTGCCATCTGTGTCACAGATATTTATTTAAGAGGATTACTTCTTAATATCATGCCTGCAATGAAGACCTTATTATCTAAGTTACGTGGTAGAGTAACTTTATGCTTTTATATGGAATATTTGTACTTTTGTATCTTTGTTACCGGTTTTCGTGGTAGTCAAGTATGCCTATCCATTTATTCACTCATTAAAACTCGCTAAGTAGGATTGTTAGAATATCAATCCTAGGTTCTCTTACTCTTTATCTGAAGAGTTCAAAGGTTTTTTGTAATTTTTACTTAAACAAAACTATGATTTTGAATCTTCGTTTTCCCGCCTTTTCTAGCATGTGCTTTCTCTGGCTTTGTTAGGCGTTTGTTAGAGATGGCCTGTGATTTCAGAAGCTGTATGCTTCATCTTTTCCTATTTTTTCGCTTAAAGGATTCACTGAAATCAGCAGAAAAGGTGAAATGTTCGTCGTCTAAGTGTGATTGCCATCACCCTTCTGAATTCGCAGGGCACGTGTGCCTTAAGTGTACATCAGGTACACCTCTCATTATGTGCGGTATTTGTAAGGGGTATTCGCCAGCTTTACAAAAGCTTTATTTCAAGGATTATGCTATGAAAGCTCTGGTGGCCCCTGCTCGCTCCCCTCCTATGGCTGCAAAGGGCAAATCGGTATCTAGCTCTTCTAAATTAGCTCCAGCAGCGGGAAGTGAAAGCGGACAGTGATTCAGAAGGAGCCGGTAAGAATCCTAAAGGCGAAGTCCGTAAGTGGGGAAACCCGTGTCTCTCACTACGCAACAGGTGGCGAGTTCACCTAAGGTCAGGAAAAAGGACAACAAGAAGAGAATGATGGGCTTGTGCAGGTCACCAAATTCTCAAACCCACCTAAATCTTGGGGCCAGGAAAGACCCACAAGTGGTGGTGCCGGACGTGTCCAATTCACCTATTACCAACGTAAAAGTCACTGTCGTTCCAGTTATGTACAACGTTCGTAGGTCGCCTGATTCAATTCCTGCTATTTTTTAGGATAATTTGAATGTTTCTTCATGATCCTGGTCAGCTTCCGCTTGGTGCTTCCGGTTTTCGTAGTTCCACTTCCGGTTTTGACTTCCGGTTTTGCTGATCAATCAGGTCTGCATGATCCTAGTCGACTTCCGGTGTTAGCTTCCGGTTCCTGTTCTTCCGCTTCCCGCTCGACTTCCGGTTTTATGGATCACTTGGGTGTGCATGATCCTGGTCAATTTCCGGTTTTCACGCTTCCGTTTCCCGTGTGACTTCTGGTTTGACTGATTTGCAGGGTCTTCAGGATCCTGGTCAGTTTCCGTCTTCCGCTTCCAGTTCACGTATTTCCGGTCTTTCTTTCACTTCCGGTTCACGTATTTACGGTTCTAAAATTTTTTCTGCTTCCGTTTTTCATTCATCCAGGGATAGGGTCACTTACGGTCCCAGGGACATCAATTTTCATATTTGTTTTCTTAGGATCTAGTCATCATCTGGCGTAAGAGTTAGTCTTGTTTCCGTAGTTGCTTTAAAGAATCAGAATATTTAATGAATGAAAGTCTTCATTCAGAGAAATTGACAGTCTTGAATTTATACAGACATTCAGCATTTATTCTTTAGCAGTAACAGTTTTCAATGTAATTAAAGACTCTTCCGACTGGTTCTCGTATGGGATTTTTGGTTTAGCTTATTTTCATATGCACCTATCGTAGGTTTATATAGAACACTCAGCTGATAAGGCAGTTGTATTCGTCCATCAGGCATGTATTTTCAGTTAGTCTTAACGTTCCCATGCTTCGTTATTTAATTTATTTATTGATTTATTTATTTCTCTTTCTGACTGAGTTTCTATGCATCAACTCTAGATACGTAATTTTTTCTTTCATCTGCCTTTAGATGGCCAGTTGTCTTCGTGCCGTTCAGCCTTTTCTCTCACTCCTTTCTTCTCTTATGTTGGCAGGTTGACATATTTATTTTAACCTAAGGGGACTAATTCATTGCCATTTTTCTACCATAATTTTTTATTCAAAATTTTGGCTTTTATTTCTTTTCCTTTTATGGGTTATTTCTCCTTTCTTAGTGTCTTTATTTTTGTGGACATTATTCTTGGATCCATTCTCTTCTCGGGGTTCCCTCTCTTGATTCTATTCCTTTTCAGTGGCTGTCAGTTTTCTTCTCTGTCATCATGGTTACAGTGAGTCATTTTGCCCTGATTTCATGTCGCCTCCTTGTCATTTCAGCATTTTTCTTCCCTTTTCGCTATTATTTTTCAAATTTTGGCCGGCCTCTAATTTTATCCTTTTACTTAAAAGTTTGTTTTTTCCTTACATCTCGGCGTCATTTTTTCTCAGCTAGTAAATGTACATTTTTCTTTCTTTTCCTTCTACTTCCGGTAGCTGTAGATCATCGTATTATCTGTCAGTTTGATTCTTCCTTTTTCCCCTTTAATTCCTTTCATGATATCTTTCTATCTTTTTGTAGTTTTCTGGGGGTTTTTCTCCTAGATCAGTTTATTGTGCTGATCCTTGAAGTTATCTTTATGCATGTTTATTTCTTAGCTTTATTTTTTCTATTGGCTTTTCTGTATTACGGTATTTAGTTCCTTATCATTCTCAGTAGATGGTTTTCAGTTGTTTTTCTGTACCTTGTGTATTATTGGCCCGCTCCCATTCTTGTCGCCAGCTTACGCGATCTTGGTTGTAGTGTTGCGGGTGTGGGGTGCCAGAGCGTTAATTTATTGTCAAAATATTTGAAAATTATTTGTCTGCCATCCTTTCCTGATTCGTACTGCTTGTTTATTTTAGGTTGTGTGCTTGTTTTCAGGCCAAGCCTACCCCGCCATCATGTCCTGAGTGTCACAAATTTGTCAAGGTCGCATTTAAGGACCATGTCTGTTTTCGGTGTCCATTATGTAACATTGATAATAGGTGTAATGTCTGTTCAGTGTGGCCAATTCAGTTTTTAGTCAAGTTCCTTGCCCAGAAGGACTTGGCTGGGTCTGACGCGGGGTCAGATGTTCGAAAAGAAATCGAGGAGCGTACGTTTCGGCCCCTGGGGGCGCTCCTCTGCAGTTAGAGGGTTCGGAGATGGCACCCCCGGTCTGGGTTGGGCACACTATGCAAGGCTTCTTGCATAGCATCCTGCCCACGCTGGTGTCGTCTCTGATACCGAAGACTGTAGGGCAATCTCTCCATGTCCAGTATGGACCCTGTCCTTGGACAGGGTTCTAGACTGGTTACCGAGGGGGCCATCTCAGGCATCCCGTCGACTCTGGCCTGGCGGGTACTACTTCTTTGCGGCCACCTCCGGGTGGTCCAGTAGCTGTAGCCGGTCCGTCGAGCATTGGAGCCATTCGCCAGCCATTTGCCAGGATGGATCCAGTGTTTCCTCATCCAGTTATGACTCTTCGGGGTCTGAGGATGAGGAGGCCAAAGAGGAGAGGTTCTTGCAGCCTGAGATACCATGGGTGGAGTGCATGGAGTTCCATTCCATCCTGGACGGAACCACCCTCCATCTGTCTGGCTTGGCGCAAGCCATGGCAGATGCTCCGCTCGTGGTTGAGGCCACACCGGTACCGGACACCTGTCCAGTGCTGGTTGGCTTGCCACCAACCGACATGGTGATGGGTGTGGCTGGCCAGGCTTGGTACTCACCTATCTCGCCTGGTCCAGCAGCCACACACGGGGGTGTCTTCCTCGGCGGCGGACTGGTCCGATGCTCTGGCTTGGCTAGCCAGAGTGGATCCATCCGTGGTCTCGGCCACGACCGAGGAAGACATGCCCTGTCCATCGGTTGCATCAATTCAGATGGGGGTCTTGCCCGCAGCTCGGATTCAGTCCATTGGACTGGACCCAAGGTTCAAGGAGTTGCTCGAGGCTATTTATAGCAAGCAAGTCTTGACCAAGAGCCAGCTCCCTGCGGCCTCTAGGGAGTGCGGGCAAGGTGCCGTAGTATGAGCAGTATGATGTGGTCCCAACAGTCACTGAGGCATCAATGCGCCTATAGTGGGTGGAAGGCTCATGCATTTCATCGAGGCTTGGCGAGGTGTGACGTCAGACAGTCTGGTCCTGGGATGGATATCCCAGTGGTAAATGTCAGAGTGGTGGGATTTCCCACCACAAAATCTGTCTTTGGCACCTATCTGTACTCCCGTTCCAAGGGAGACAGACAAGTTCGAAGGCATTCAAAACGAAGTGTCAGGTTTGCTTCTGAAGGGAGCAATAAAACCAGCAAACCAGAGCACTCCAGGCTTCTATTCAAACATGTTCTTTGTCCCCAAGAGCACAGGGGGTTGGAAACCCATACTAAATCTCAGGCCATTGAATTGGTTTATCCATACGCCTCGGTTTCAGATGGAAACTCCGAGAGCGGTAATGGCAGGATTGAGGAAAGGAATGTGGTGTGTGTCAATCAATTTGAAAGATGCATGTTTCCACATTCCAATGAACAGGGGTTGTCACAGCTTTCTGAGATTCGCATTTCAGAATCAGGTATGTGAGTTTGTAGTCCTCCCATTCGGCCTGTCGACAGCCCTAAGGGTTTTCACCAGAGTGGTCCTAGTGGTGACAGCGTTTCTCAGAAGAGAGAACATGGCACTTCACACCTACATAGATGATTGGCTTATCAAGGCGGACACGCCAGCCAGGTTAGGAGTGGATACTGCTCTGACTCTGAAGTTACTTTCAGATCTAGGCTGGATAGTCAACAGGGAGAAATCTGAGTTGACACCCACTCAACACTTCATTTATTTGAGGATGTGATTTGATCACGAGGATGGCAGGGTTTACCCATCGGAGCCCAGAGTAGTGTCTGTTAGCCATCCTCAAGAGTTTTCGATTGGGAAACCACATTCAGGTGAGGAGGTTTCTTCAGATGCTGGGCATGATGGTCTCCATGGAGCAGGTACTCCTGTACGCTGCTCTAATGCGAAGACCTATCCAGTTGTATCTGATGTCTCTGTGGAAGCAGAGAACAGAACCCCTGTCAAAGCTGGTACCAGTTTTGGAGCCAATAATGTTGCATCTTGTTTGGTGGAAGGCGCGTCAGAATCTCCTAGTAGGAGTTTCGCTTCACCTACCCCACCCCCAGCTGACCATGTACACGGATGCATCGCTGGAGGGGTGGGGGCCTGCCAGGGAGATCACCAGGTTTCGGGCACAGAGAGTCAGCTGTATATCAATCTGTTGGAAATGATGGCATTGGAACTGGTAATAGAAAAGTTTCTTCCAGAATTCAGGAGCAAGGTGATATTGATACGGTTGAAAAAGTCGACAGTAGTATCATACATAAATCACCAAGGTGGGACCAGGTCACCAACACTGGGTATGAAGGTGTACCACTTGATTCAATGGTGCAGGAATTACTCAGTTGTTTTGAAAGCAGCTCACATTCCTGGGTGATTGAACATTCTGGCGGATGCTTTGTCTCGCAGAGAGAGAATTCTGCCAACAGAATGGTCTCTCAACCTTCCAGTTCTACAAAGGATCTTCGAGCATTGGGGCAAACCAAACGTGGACTTGTTTGCCACAAAGGAAAATTCTCAAATCATGACATGTCTCGCCGATTCCAGATCCAAATGCCGTCGAGACAGACGCTCTGGCGATAAGCTGGAGAGGGATGCACGCTTACGCGTATCTGCCCACCATTTTTCTACCGAAGGTTTTGGTGAAGATCAGGGAAGAGCTGTGCCTGGTCCTGCTAATAGTGCCATTTTGGCCCAGCAGGGCATGTTTCACCGATCTCCTGGATCTGCTGGTGGACAATCCAGTGCAACTGCCCAAGATTCCGAACATAATCTCCCAGGCCAAGGGCTGCTTCCTACATGAGCCGCTAGAAATGTTCAAATTGACTGCGTGCATGTTATCAAACAACGTTCCACATCGGAAGGCGTTTCTCAACAGGCTGCGAGTTTCATCGCAGCCGCGAGAAGGATGTCAACCTTCAAGTCATATAACCATGAGGTTAACAAATTTGCAGAGTGGTGTGAAGGAAAGGGTATTGATCCCTTTCAATCCACTATTCAGCAAATAGCAGACTTTCTCTGTGAGCTGTTCTTTACAGGACTGGCTCCTGTCACAATTGCTGGATACAAGTCAGCTTTGGCATCAGTTATCCCTTGTTTAGCCAACAGGGAAAGTCCAGAGGTGGCCTAGTTGAATGTGATTGTGAAGGGAATGAGCAATCTCCAACGGAGACAACCGGTAGCCATTCCAGCCTGGAGTCTATCTTTAGTGCTTAGTAATGTGAATGTGATTCGATCCCAAAAACTTGTTGGTCCTTTTAGGTCTCCATATGTCAAGTTTAGGTCTAAGTTCTTTCTCCAGGGGCAAAAGAGGCTGTGTATGGCTTGCCCCTTCCCACCAGGTTACCGACTAAATCTGGTGTTGTCAATGAGTAATGTAATGGTAAGTATTGATCGAAGGAGAATGAAGGGAAGTTCAATTTCCCTTTCTCCAAGATCTAACAATACGTACCATTACATTACGGACCCTGCCTCCCAGCCCCACAGAGGCATGCCATGGGTCTTCTCTTGTTCGGTAGCTATGTAAACAATATGAGTATCTCTGGCAGGCAGGTACCCAGTTGTTTGGAACCGGGTATCCGGTTCCAGGAGCCGGTAAAGCTTTCTAAATCTAGATTCCTAAAGCCAGCTATCAGGATAGCTGTATTATCAATGAGTAATGTAATGGTAAGTATTGTTAGATCTTGGAGAAAGGGAAATTGAAATTTCCTTCAATTTGGTTGGATTCTGTCCAACAGTATCAGAGGAGTTGCATTACAATCAATTTCATGACCTTTTGACTCCCATCCCCCACCCCTGGGGGCGGAACCAAATGTAAAGGTGCTCATCCATTGCACATTGATATGAGTAACTCACATACCAAATTTGGTTGAATTCCGTCCAATGGTTTCAGATGTGATGCATTACAATCAATTTCCGCAGGTTAAAATTTGACCTTTTAACCCCTCTACCATCCCCTGAAGGTGGAGCCAAATCTAAATTGCCTCTTGCACTCCGCAATCATAGGAGTAACTCAGATATCTAATTTGGTTGTGTTCAGTCTAATGATTTCAGAGGAGTTACATTACAATCAATTTCATGACCTTTTGATCCATTTCCCCCCCCCCCCCCTGGGGCGTGGCCAAATGTAAATGTGCTCATCCACTCCACATTGATATGGGTAACTGACATACTAAATTTGGTTGAAATCCGTCCAACAGTGTCAGAATAGTTGTATTACAATCAATTTTTTTACCTTTTGACCCCACCCCTCACCCACCCATGGGGGCGGGGCCAAATTTAAATGTGCTCATGTTCTCCACATTGATATATATGGGGCGGGGGGGGGTCGGATTTGCGATGACATGGTCATCGACTGATCAATCTAGGTCACATTTACAACCCATCCTATCCGAGCTATTTGATCTACTGCAGTAAGTACCCTTTAAAGGGCAGAACAGACAGAGTGCGGGCGTCACGCAGGCGTCACGCAGGGGTCAAGTGACGCACGGGCAACAAGCACCCCAGTAGCAGTGGTAGTAGTAGTAGTAGCCTTGGCTGCAGCGATGACTACTACTGCTGCTACTACTACTACTACTACTACTACTACTACTACTACTACTACTACTACTACTACCGCCAACCACAGAAAATTGTGTATGTAGTGATTGTATTCAATTAATTCACCCCCCCCACCCACCCCCACCCACCTACACCTGTACACATTCTCTGCTGTTGACTATTTTTGGAATTAGTTTCACTAGGAGTTGGTGCTGTAGACAACAGCTAACCAACAGATAATCTGGTCAAATTAGTTTTAAAAATATTCAAGAGCTTTCTTGTGTAGTTTTATTATAATCGAGACAATGGAATTTCAAGGATTAAGCGCCAACAGACAGAGGATTGATATTTACGACGTAATTTGACAATGTACATTTTGTTCTTTCCCACGCATTAGGCTATTTAAAGATTTTACTACGAATGTGGTTGATGGTCTATGATTGTATTATAATAATCTTTGGGTTCACGAAAATTGCTTGTCTGTTAGAACAAATTGCCTCTGAGCTTCACAAATGTTATTTCGCTCAGCTGTTTCAGGCAAGCTCAGCTGATCCCCTGAAATGATGTCACACGCCAAGGCCGTTCTCATTTCATTTTTCAGCGAGTCGGCGCAGGATCGACGAATTTAAAATAAATCTGAATAATATCTTCTAATAACACATTCTATTTCATTCTTTAGTGCCCAATATTGTATATGAAAGCCACTTTCAATGCCATTGTACTTCTTCTTTAAAGAACTGGTGCTCGATAAGCGGGCTATTCATTATATTTAACAATTTAAAAAAATAGTACAACTGCTTATCTCAACACAATGTTGAAGGTTAGTTAATTGGATGCTAATGAGAACTAACCAGGCTTCAGTTCTTGTAGCATAACGCTCTGTTCATTGCATAATTGTTCCAATATCGCTGTATTGTAGCTGGGCATTATTCTATTGTATAGATACTTCAGGGAGGTAACTCCGTGTTTTCTTGTCAAAGACCATAGTTTCAAAGAGTTAGTGCCCATAGTCTCTATATATATGTGTGTATATATTATATATATATATATATATATATATATATATATATATATATATATATATATATATATATATATATATATATATATGCATACATAAATAAGTAAGAAATATTGAACACCTGTCCAAATGGCTAAGCTATCAACCAACACTCAAATGGGGCAAAATGCTTTCTGCAGTTGTCTTGAGAAATGTCCATATTTGTCAATCAAGAGAAGATTTTTTTTTGCCACTGGAATGACTGGCTCAATAATCGAGCGGCCAAGCCAGTCATTCACGTGTAAATTTTCAAGCTTCCAATGTTGCTGTATTGTAGGTGGGCATTCTCTCAGCATTCTATTTTTTAGATACTTAAGGGAGGTAACTGTGTTTTCTTGTCAAAGACTAGTTTCAAAGAGCTAGTGCCCATAGTCTGTATTTGCATTATAGACATGCACTGAAAATGTTGAACACCTTGCACACGCACGTACGCGCACACACACACGCACGCACGCACGCACGCACGCACACACACAGTAATGCACGCACGCACACACACACACACACACACACACATGGCAATAAATCAGAAAATATTGAGCACCTTTCCAAATGGCTAAACTATCACATGCAGTACAGCTCACAACTAGCTTGACATGTTTCCAAAACAAAATAAGATGTGCTGTTGAATATTTTGAACATAATTGGATTGGAAGCCATTGCTACCTAAAGCAACAATCTGGTCTAATCCAATAATGTTCAAAATATTAAGTGTATGCAGTTGTTTTGAAATATACAAAGTTATTTCTGAGCTGTACCCCGGATGCTTGGGTCCATCCTCATGTAATACCAGCCGGCATCCCTCAAACCCTTTAACACTCATATCAGCCAAAAACGGATTCTGCAGTGGTCTCAAGAAATGTCCATATTCAGACCAAGTCATTCCAGTGATAAATTTAAAAAAAATAATCTGTTGGTCTATAAATGGACATTTTCTATGAGAAAATAGAAATTTTCTTTGAACATTTTTTGAGTGTTAACCAAATTTGTTAAAAAAATTAATTTTCCTTATTGAATGTCAGTTTGCAGGCCAAGAGAATACTATTTTTGAAATTTTACCACTGGAATGGTGACTCGGTTACCAAGTGGCAGAGCCAGTGATTCAAGTGTAAATTTAAAAAAATAAGCTTTCGGGTCAGCAAATGGACATTTGCTATGAGAAACTTGAAATTTCCTGAAACAAATTTGTTGGTTAAGATGTTAATTTTGAGTTATCATATATAAACATATTGAATTTCATTATTTCCACAAAACTTATATCCAATATCGTAACCAGTCTCTCTCCCCCTCCCCCCCTCACCCACCCACCCACCCCCGCACACATCACCACTCAGAAATTAGATTGATATACATTATCCTGAGAGACAACATTGCTTATTTTGACACTGTAGCAACAATAATAGACAAAGTCCAGTATTCTACAGATTACTGGCTGTTTTTTTGTCACGCTCGCATGAGCTTATAAGCTTCAAGTGATGATGATAATGATGAGGATGACTAGTGCATGCTCTACCTCAAGGTGATGACTAATCTGTACTCTCACCACCATGAATGGAGGAATCCAGTTTTAGCTATGCCCCCACCATCTCTAGCTAAGCTCCACCCATGCTTTGGCTGTTTTTGGATCGATCCATCCCTGAACTCTCTGACTATCAATTTCTAGAAAAGTATACAGGTAAGCTGTTGAGTATTTTGAAACTAATTTGACTGGATACTGTTGCTGAACAGCACCCAGTCAAATTAGTTTCAAAATATTCAACATCATATTTATTAAATAGTAAAGACATACAATTCATACAACGATGCTTAGTCCATCATCAATTATGTGTTCGTGATGAGCTTATCTACGTCATTCATGACGTCAATGATTATGATGTTATCCTACACGTCACGTAGTGGATTATGACATTATATGATGGATGGATGGATAAACTGAAGGGATCTGAAACAACCTTGGATTGCTGGTTGTCCTTTTGGGTCCGAGATAGTTGGATTGATTTTGAGATCCAAGGTCAAGGCCAACTAGAAGAGATTCAAAATTCAGCAATTATCTGATAAATACTAAATAACCCTTTCATAATGATCATCAAATTATTAGATTTCAAAATTCCATTCTATTTAATATAAATAGCTGGTGTTCTTTTTGGAACCGATGTTGCTGTCTATGACTAGTAACAATTAAATTCTTGCCAGCAGAGTGATAATAATAGGTTATATCCTCCTATCCATATTTCACACCATACAAACTTACAGGTAATATTTTGAGTACGTCAAAATAATAACCTGACTATTCCCAGACAAATTTGTTTAAAAATATTCAAGGTAATATTTCTTAAAGAATTTGCTGCGTTTTTATCTTAATGTGTATGTTTAACCATTTAACACTCATATCGGCCAAAAACAGCATCCACAGTGGTCTTGAGAAATGTCCATTTGCAGAGCAAGAGAAGACTATTTATGAAAATTTCCCACTGGAATGACTGGCTAGATAACCTAGCCAGTCATTTCAGTGGTAAATTAAAAAAAATAGTCTTCTCTTGGTCTGCAAAATTGAGATTTTCTATGAGAAAATTGAAATTTTTCAAACAAATTTGAGGTTAAAGGTTTAAAAGTAATATCACTTTTGTCTCTGTAACCTGATGTATATATTTATGTACTAATGACCAGGGCACTGTACATTATTCACTCATGTTGGTGAGGTTAACACTTTAATGGTCAAATTTGGTCAAGAAAATCAAAATATTTGCTTATTGAATGTCCATTTGCAGGCCAAGAGAGGACTATTTTTTAAATTGACCACTGGAATGACTGGCTCGTATAAACAAGCCAGGCATTCCAGTGGTAAATTTTCAAAAATAGTCTTCTCTTGGTCTGCAAATGGGTTGGGGTGGGGTGCTGGTGGGGGAAACTGCACACATGAACCTGCACATATTTCATAATATTCACAGTGTTAATTTAACACTTTAATGATCAACATTGGTCAGAAAATCAATGGACATTCGGATGAGATTTTTTGTGAAGCATTTATTAAGCCGCTCATATCATTGATGCGTGCGTGTAACATGAGTGTGTAAAACCTGCTGAGCGAATGATGACAATTCTAATATATAGATTTGACAACAATGTAGCGCCATCTGAAATCCATGAAGTTTCACGCATCGCATGGCTTCACGCAAATCTAACGTTTATCTATTCGAATAGGAAATGTAAATCTTGTAGGTTCTTTCATGCATCATGAAAACTAGCATCCGTCAAATAAGCGCAATGTTTTTGTAATATCCTTTGCCAGTTCATAAGAAGACTGTTTGAAAATATTCCTCTCTTGGCATATAAATGGACATTCCTGAAGACCATTACCGAAGCCATCTGACCGTTAAATGGTTAACACGTGAATACAGTACAGCTCAGAAATAACTCGGATTGTTTCCAAAACAAAATAAAACATACTGTTGAATATTTGTAACATCATTGGATTGGTAGATATTATGTGACAGCAATGTCTTCCAAGCCAATTATGTTAAAATATTCAACAAAACATCTACATCGTGTTCAAAATTGTACTAAGTAGCATGTTTCTGTTTTTGTATTGGAAAGATCATCAGTTATTTCTGAGATGTACTGTAATGTACAGTCAGACCACCTGATATTTGACTCCAGCTCTGCATTGCATGGGTAAAATCTTTTGCTAAATCAGCAACCATGCATTCTGTAGGTAAAGCATTTTGCTAAATCAGCAACCATGCATTCTGTAGGTAAAGCATTTTGCTAAATCAGCAACCATGCATTCTGTAGGTAAAGCATTTTGCTAAATCAGTAACCATGCATTCTGTAGGTAAAGCATTTTGCTAAATCAGCAACCATGCATTCTGTAGGTAAAGCATTTTGCTAAATCAGTAACCATGCGTTCCGTAGGTAAAGCATTTTGCTAAATCAGTAACCATGCATTCTGTAGGTAAAGCATTTTGCTAAATCAGTAACCATGCATTCCGTAGGTAAAGCAATTTCCTAAATCAGTAACCATTAGTTCCATTTAATAAACATGCTGTAAACAGCAACAGTGGCCAGACAAATTACTTTCAAAATATTCAACAGCTTATGTGTATAGTTTTCTGGAAATTGATAGTCAGGGAGTCCTGAGGGATCGATCTGAACACAGGTGAAGCGTAGGTGGAGCTTAGCTAAAGTTGGGTGGGGCATGGCTAAAACTGTATTAATCCATTGTTTGGTGTCAATAAGGTGGTCACTTAAGACAGTTTATATCGTATATTTGTGTGAACATTTTCTCTGTACCTGCATATATAGCAACGACAACCAACAAAGGCCGTCCAATAAGATTATTAATAGCGGCACACGTATACTGTAATGTGACTGTAAGATACAGTTGACACATCTATAGTGGCATTGACACACGACAACTATTGACTGATGGTCTTTGTATGGGTCAGTAAAATATTTTCCTGTGAGAGGCTAAACAATAGAGCAATTTCAGGGAAATAAATCCATAAGTCATATATCAACTCTTGTGACATTACGTCCCGTGCATTATGTATGGAATTTAAACAATGGTTTTAGTCCTCGATATGAGAATAAAGGTAAAGTCAGAAACTGACAGAGAAGACTTCTGCTAGGGTGGTGAATGTGGTTGCCCCCTTATCCTTGTTACCCACAAGGTAAGCAATCTGCCTCTAGGAGACGGAAAACTCCGAATTAAAAAGAAGCTTGAGAAGCGTTTAACAAATTCTAAACAGCCTTTTTCACTCCGCAATCATAGGAGTGACTCAGACATTAAATTTGGTTGAGTTCTGTCTAACGATTTCAGAGGAATTGCATTACAATCAATTTCATGACCTATTGACCCCATCTCCCACCCCCTGGGGGTGGGACCAAATGTACATGTGCTGATATATGCCACATTGATATGGGTAACTGACATACTAAATTTGGTTGAATTCCGTCCAACAGTGTCAGAGGAGTGACATTACAATCTATTTTTTTACCTTATGACCACACCTCTCTCCCACTCCTGGGGATAGGGCCAAATGTAAATGTGCTCATGTACTCCACATTGATATTGGTAATCCATAGACCAAATTTGGTTGAATTCTGTCCAACGGTTTCGGAGGAGATGCGTTACAATCAATTTCCGCAGAATAAAATTTGACCTTTTGACTCCTCCCCCACCCCATGGGGCGGAGCCAATCTAAATGGCTTCTTGCACTCTGCAATCATATGGGTAACTGAGACATCAAATTTAGTTGAGTTCCATCAAACGATTTCAGAGGAGTTGCGTTACAACTGTTTTGACCTTTTGACCGCTGCCACCCCCCCCCCCCCCCCCCCCCCTGGGGCGAAGCCAAATTTAAATATCGTCTTGCAAAGCGGAATCATATGGGTAACCCACATACCAAATTCGATTTAATTCCACCCAATGGTTTGGGAGGAGATAGCGTGACGGACAGATGGATGGAGGTGATTACAATATACCTAACGGGGTTTTTTTAAACAGGATAATAACTTATTGACCCTGTAATGATTAAAGGACATCTCAGCTTATCTTATTAATAGTTTTGTTAACCATTGGGGTGATTTGCCACCAATAATCCATCCCTGACATCTTATCATGCTGACAATGAAAGATATTCAGGCTTTAGTTGCTAAATGTTGCTGTATTTTAACAGCTCATGATGGCTGTCATGATTTACTTTTCAACAAATTAGAAAAGCCTAGCGCGTATGCCTCGAGATATATGCTCAGTCATAGCAGTGCCAGCTATAGTTTGGCAATGTGGTATAAAAGTAATCATACAGGTAAGCTATTGATTATTTTGAAACTAATTTGACTGGAAGTTGTTGCTGCCATAGTTTCAAAATATTTAACGAGATGAGTATTGCATAATAGAAAATGTAATGCATTGGCACTTACATGACATCACACACTAACTCTTGAGGAGACAAAATGGTGACGATCACTGTTCAACATTTACGCAGTATTACAAAGCAGATAATTGTGATAAGGATATGGAAATGTAACAGGATATGAATGATATGGAATATATAAAACCTAATCTATCGGTGCAATATAAGATTTGAGATGAGATTAGCATCCCTTTAAAGATTGGTCAAGAAAAAATGTTCATGTCCATTTACAGGCCAACTGAAGACTATTTTTGGAAATTTGCCAGTGGAATTCCTGACTTCCCCGCAAATATGGTGACCATGGTATCATTGACAACCATGTTTTAACCATGCTAGGAAAATGGTCAAAATCTGACTGTGGTGAATGTTGACCATGGTTGACTCTGTTTTGAGCATGGTACTGACCATGATAATGTTCATCGACCAATGTAGTCTACCATGTTTTGACCATGGTCAAATAAAAGAAAATGATTATATCTGTCTTGACCATGGTTAAACAAATTTCTGAGAATGACGTATGACTGTAGTCAACCATGGTCAATGTTGATTGGAGATTTATTTGACCTTGGTTGACCATGTTTTGTTCATGGTTGACACAATTTTAATAAGGGAGCCAACTCTTTAATTGTAGACATGTGTCTTTTTGCATTTAAAATATCTTATTCTATTACACATAAATTATGTAATCATTGTTAATTGTGACATTTGAATAAGAAGTTCTATATACATAGAAACATAATGATGAACACTGAATTCTGGTATAAATTTTATCTCAACCAATCCCTATTTAGGTCAACCATTTCAAAATTTTCATACTCTTTTATATGCAGAAAATTTGATCAATATTTTATATCTTCATGACTATTACCATAGCTCATCACCTGTGTTTCCAATGCTGTAGACTTTACAGACTGTGGCACACATTCATTTTGTTAAAAAAGTGGACCTAGATTACTGACTAATGGTTGGGTAGAAGGTCATGTAGACATAAAGCATTCTCTGGGCATTTAATATATCACATTCAAATCATGTTCGACGCTGGTCTGACAATGTTCAAACCACAGTTGACATTAAATATGGTCGAGCTGTTTTAATCAGCGATGGTTTGATAGTTGCTTAACCCTGGTTGACCCTGGTCATACCATGTTCAGGTTGTATCCCACAAATTATATTTTTGTCTATGGCCCACCATGGTTGTCTGTGTGCCATATAGTAAACTTGGTTGACCATGGTCAATCCGTGGTCAAAATCTATGGTCAACCTGTGTTTTGATCGGGGTTGAGCACAGGTTGGACCATGATCATTTCCAGTGGTTTGGGTATCTTTATCCATTTCACCGATGAAGTCCCCATATTTCATTTTCAGCGCAAGCACACATGAATAATGGTGAATATTTTGAAATTAATTTGACTGGAAGCATTTGCTGCCTTAGCAATGACTTCCAGTCAAATTAATTTCAAAATATTCCCCAGAATACATTTTTATATCATAAAGAATTAATTTTTTCAGGGATTTGTTGGTGAAAGGATTAAGATAATATTTTTGCCTGAAAATGGACATTATCATTTATCATGGCCAGTTTTAGCAGTAAAGTGTTAAGCGGTATCACTGTTGAATCTTGTTATAATCATTAGCTGACTAAAACACCTTTGAATCAATAATGTCAGGTGAGGTATCAATTACGCCATAGTGTCTCAGATTTAACGCCCGATAATTCAGGATGATTAAGTGCCAGTTCAAGTGAGTAAATAATTGATTACCAACACTCTTGATTTGTACAAATGAATATAGATTTTCCTGCATTTTTTCCTGCGCTTCACCTGTAAATAATAATATGTTATGCAATATTTATATTTCTGCTTTTATTTAACCACTCGGTGGACATTATATGCATGTTTGACGCTATCATTACATGCTTGGACAAACCTGCTCAATGCAACACGCTTCCTTTTCACGGCTGTTTTGTTACTGTTCCGATTTATGGCACAAATTTTAACACAAATTTTAATGTTCTGGTATTACTCATATCAGCAAAAAATGGCTTCTACGGTGGTCTTGAGAAATGTCCATTTGCAGACCAAAGAAAACTATTTTTGAAAATTTACCACTTGAATGACTGGCTCGATAACCGAGCCAGTCATTCCAGTGGTAAATTTTCAAAAAATAGTCTGCAAATGGACATTTTCTATGGGAAAATTGAAGTTTTCTTGAATAAATTTGAGAGTTAAAGAGTTAGAGATATCACAATGCTGGTTTTGTTTAGCAAAGAAATATGGTGTCTAAAAAGTACATGTTTATAGAGACACTCAATAAATATAGTTTCATATTTGAAGAGGATACGCTAACAATAATAACCAAAGCCAATCCACTGCATATCAGCTCGACATTAACATCAGTGAAATCATTGATGCACTGCTATCTACTTGATAACATTTGTATAGATTAAAAATGCAGAAATAAATATCCTGATATTACTGTTCCATGTCATTCATATCACTAAGCTTTAATGACCATTGCAAATTCCCATGATAATTATTCATGCCAGAATCATGACTAGATAAAAGTAGAAATAAAGTAAATATTAATGAAATTAATTTATTATTAGCTCACCATGGTCCAAAGGACCGAGTGAACTTAAGCGTATTCAGTAATAACTGGGCATTATCCATCAATTTTTTATTTAAAAGAATTATACTTAGCTAGAAGGACCATATGGTTGTAGGCTTCAGGAGGTATATATACATTAACATGAATACCGGTAGTAAATCTTTTCTGGTGATCGTGAATTTTCCATATAAATCTCCACATCCCATAAAAAATAATTGCTCACTCATACCACAAATCAGTCCTTTTAAACTCTTTCTAACCCTTTAACCCTTGAATTTATTCAAGAAAATTTAGATTTTCTCATAAAAATGTCTATTTGCAGACCAAAAGAAGAGTATTTTTGAAAATTTACTACTGGAATGACTGTGGTACATTTTCAAAAAATAGTCTTCATTTGGTCTGCAAATGGATATTTCTCAAGACCACTGCTGAAGCCGTTTTTGGCAATTATGAGGGCTAAAGGGTTAAAATGGGCTCCTAAAGGAGTCCATTTTCATTCCTTAATTTTGTATTGTAACCTCATAGGGAGTCCCTTTTCAGTCCCTTAATTGACTATGAAATCTTGATCAGATAGGTAGGAATGTTCTATAATGGCCCGAAATAAAAGATAATAATCTTTTTACAGGCATCAGGTGAGCTATTAACATAGAACTAAGTCAATTTCAGCATGGCATTAACACTCTATGATCCCCTGTTTGTTATGTCTGCTATACCCAGAGATTGTTATGTATTAGAAATCCTTGTCACTGCATTATTATAGAGTTTAAGAAGTTGAACCAGGACTTGTAACTGCATTATTATAGAGTTTAAGAAGTTGAACCAGGACTTGTAACTGCATTATTATAGAGTTTAAGAAGTTGAACCAGGACTTGTAACTGCATTATTATAGAGTTTAAGAAGTTGAACCAGGACTTGTAACTGCATTATTATAGAGTTTAAGAAGTTGAACCCGGACTTGTAACTGCATTATTATAGAGTTTAAGAAATTGAACCAGGACTTGTAACTGCATTATTATAGAGTTTAAGAAATTGAACCAGGACTTGTAACTGCATTATTATAGAGTTTAAGAAGTTGAACCAGGACTTGTAACTGCATTATTATAGAGTTTAAGAAGTTGAACCAGGACTTGTAACTGCTAATAGATTTCAGCAAATCAATAAAAGCTGTATTAGCGCTTTTAAACTATTAAATTTAGTATACATTGTGTACAAAGCTCATAATACATAATACATATATACTAAAGATCAATGCACTGGATTTCTTCAGACAAAGACTCCCTATTGCAGGAGTACCTGTTCAGTCGGGGAGACTGCGACTTTTTTTCGTTAGCATTAACTGCTTGGCTGATTTTAAGTATACCTGGTTGAGAAAACTCTAGCATGGTAGGCTCCAGAACATTGATATTTGATTAGGCACTTATTTTAGTTACCGTCTTGGATGTCCAAAAGTTTCCATGAAATCATCTATTAGGAATTGATTTCACCCAAACTTTCATGGCTGGATGTGCCCATTGGTCATGGTTCAAATAATTTATACGTACATTTTATTGGTCAATTGCTTCTGTAACAATTCTGGATTTCCAAAGATCTCCAGGAACTTGTTTAGAATACTATTGACTGCTGGGCTGATATCAAACAAAATGTGTCCCATAAACTTATGCAAGTTCTACCCCATGATCTTAAGGATATGGATAAAACGATGCATATCCGCAACGAACAAGAAATGCACCAGTACACACGCTAGATCCAATAGGGATCCATTCTGGTGATTCCTTTAAATTAGTTTTCTTCTGAGATCAAACAAAGGTGTCTCAGGATGGATCCCAACATTGTAAGTCTCAGAACTCCTGTACTGGAATTTAATTGATTCTTGCATGCGGTAGCCAGCTAGAATTTACAAAAATATCCATGAAATTTTATCCTGTTATAACATACCGTACACAGGTTCTGTGCCACATTTTATCCAGGACAATAGTAGTACTGACCGCAAGATCTGCACCAATGGTCGGCCTACTAAATGAGCCGAAGCTTCTAACACAGGAAAGGCCCTCCACAGGTCCCGGCTTTGATAAGACTGAACATCTGTGGTCAGGTAGGGCCAACTACAACCAGTATGTGCAATGAACTCTGAGCAATAAATGGTAGCAACACTGTATAGGGTCAGTCCGCTCAGACCATCATTCACAAGGTGTGAGACACACAGCCAAGCCACCAGTGTATGGCTGTTATTTTAACAGGCTAGTACACACTGCAATATACGAGCTTGCTTACGTAATAAATGAATTTCCCATACAGAAACACTTAGATTATATGGATAGTTGTGTCTGTAGCATTTGGATAACAGGATTCTAGCAGCTATAGCATTAGTACATCCATAGTTCAGCATTCACAATAAAATATTTGGACACTGCACATTTATAACATGAGTATAGCATTATAAGATAAGCGTACAAGCGATTCGCAAGCCATAAACTACTACTTATGGTGATAAGCAAGGGTAGATTTTAAGGATTTTTTCTACTAACCCAGATGGAATAGTGCATCATTGATTTTACTATCCCGCAGCAAATTTCACTAACCCAATGTTTGTAAGCTCAAAGCTGATCACTTCTTTAATCCACTCACTGTCGGATCCATATTTCCAAGGCGAATCACACAGAAAAGTTGTTGATTATTTTTAAATTAATTGTCCAGAAAGCCGTTGCTGCCTGAGGTAGCAACAACTTTCTGGACAAATTAATTTCAAAAGTTTCAATAAAGCGTTGAATCTCGCAAAAAACGTGTTCTTTTGTCAATTTTTGGTGGGTACTGAACATAATGACAGTATAAGTGTTTTTTCATATTTCCTCTTTTGAGAGCATTACTAACCCAGACGGGTTAGTGCAGGTGTGGTTTTACTAACCCATATCAAATTGTACTATCCTCGGGTTAACGGGTTAGTGTTAAAATCGAGCCCTGAATAATGTTATTGAAATTAATCACTCGCAGTCCTGATGCATTAGTTTGCTCTAACAAAATGTATGCAAATGTCAGTATTTGATTTGACAGATGGGAATGCCATGTATTGTTCCTTTGCTTGCTTGCTATTAATTGCCATTACTGATAATGGTTGGGTGTAATAACTATGTCTTCAACTGTATTCGTTATCTTAATATTAATTATGTAAATAAGACCTTACACTGAGTGCTTTCTGTGACTCAAAAGGTCTCAATCATTACTGCTACAGTTTGCATTTGGTTGTAAAGGTTATTGATAAGTAGGGTACGCTAATTCCCATTATGGATCTCAAGATATGTCCAGGCAAACCTTATGACCCTTGGGCCAACTTTTCAGTATCTTACCATCTAATTAATTGGTAGTCTTGATGTTTCATATTTCAATATAGTCCGCAATTAGCTTATTTAGCAGTTCCTGTTGGTCATTAACAATTCCTGGTAGCTTGAATAGAGGTAACTATTGATCCTTCTACAATAATGGATGATATCTGTTTTGTATATGCTCCTCCCCATTCCTGGCTTAGCTCCTCCCACACTTTGTCCATGTTGGGATCGATCGAACCCTCAACTCACTGAATCTCAAATTCTAGAAAACTATACAGGTAAGCTGTTGAATATTTTGAAACTGATTTGACTGGGTGCTGCTGCTGCCTATGCCTATGACTTACAAGATTCATACATTAGTGGCAGACACTATTATGCCATTATAATTGTGATGTTAGCTAGATAATGTTTGACATAATTGCTTATGACATCAGATACCTGAGTGACAGATAAGATCTCTCCATTGGACTGAATGTTGTTGTTATTGTAATAAATATCACATGTGAACTTTGTTACTGTATTTACATATAGTGACACTAACCATTGCTTTGTACATATTGAAGAGCTGAGATGGGGGTGGATGAGCGAGAGAGATAGAGGTGGGTGAGTGAGAGAGATGGGGGTGGTTGACCGAGAGAGATGGGGTGGGTGACCGAGAGAGGTAGGAGTGGGTGAGTGAGAGAGATGGGGTGGGTGAGCGAGAGAGATGGGTGGGGAGGGGGGGGGGGTGAGCGAGAGAGATAGGGGTGGGTAAGCGAGAGTGATAGAGTGAGCGTATGAACTACACACATGAATCTGCAGGTGTTCAATAATATTGTCAATGATTCTCACATTGGAGGATGCTACGAGATCACGTTACGCTCTCATACACAATGCTGTTAGAACAGTGGGCAATTGTGAAAAGGAAGTATTGTCGCAGCCTTGTTATCATTTGATATTGATCTCTTGCTGCGCAGGAGAAGTTATAATTTCTGATGTATCTACATTGTTATTATATTTTAGTATGGTTATCTGTGGAGAGTCGTGAAATTAAGTCGGGCAGCTGTTCAACGATAAATATTTATCTCTGTTATGAGCTATTGTTTTTCATTATACCGTAATTTTACAGAATAATCGTTTTATATTAATGTTCGTGTAAAATCAAGAAACACGAAAAAATGTGGAATATGTGTCGTTAATTGATGAATCCATTCTATCACTCAATATATGATGCCATAATGTATTATGTCACATGTCACGGGCAAAAATTGTAATGAATGACGGAGCTATGTCCGTCATGAACCTTTAAAATTTTGTCATGTGTACGTATTGTATGTCTTAATAAGCATTCTGTTAAATATCTTGAAACTAATTTGGCTGGGTGCTATTGCTGGAAGCAACATCACTCAGTCAAATTAGTTTAAAACAATCCAGCACCTTACTTGTATAGTTTTCTGGAAATTGAAATTCATGGAATTCAAGGTTCGATCGATCCCAACACGGGTAAAGCATGGGTGGAGCTTAGCTGGAGATGGGCTGAGTTTAGCTAGAGATGGGCGGAGCTTAGCTAGAGACGGGTGGGCCACGGGCAAAAATGGACTCATCCCTTAATCCCTAAGGTCTAAATCCTAGCGGTCTTATATTAACACTTACCACTCTGATGTGAAAATTTTTAATTTTCAAATTAAAATAAAAGATGAACTGGTGTCGTAGACAGCAACATCGTCCACCAAAATTGTTGAAAAATGTAGACCAGATTCTTTGCTATTGACACCGTAAAAGAGAAGATTGACATCAGAGTGGTAAGGGTTAAAATACAAACATGCTGACTCAGGAGGTATTGCTTCCTATGGAGGATCCAGTTGTAACTATGCCCCCCCCCACCCCCTTTCTAGCTAAGCTCCACCCACTTTTGGGCTTGTGTTAGAATCGTTTTATATAGTCTGAACCATGAAGTTCCTGAATCGAAATTTCAAGGTGTTAATACAAGTAAGCTGTTTAATATTTTGAAACTAATTTGAACGGGGGCTGTTTCACCGTCTTAAATTACTTTAAAAATGTTCAACACAATGTCTATTAAATTGTAAATACATCAAAGATGTACAATTCCTACAAATATTGACAGACTTAAATTTTCATGATAAAGTTACGGTATATGTCATTATGATTTTGACTTCCGCTACCTAGTGATGTAACTGATTATGATGTAAGATACTTGAGTGACAGAGTGGATCCCTCCATTATACAGGAACAAGTTTCAATTAAAATGTTTCCTTTTAATAGTCAGTAAAAGCTGAATTAGGCAGCAATGGCCTCCAGTCAAGTTAGTTTCAGAATATTTAACAGATTAAGCTATAATGTCATAAAGAATATACTTTTTAAGGGATTTGTCGGTGAATGGGTTAACATGTAAATGTATTTCTTTATACAATGACGAGTTTTCTGTCATCTATCTATTAACAATTGTGAGATTTCACTCATTCGTGAAATAGACCTTTACCACATTAGCGTAATTTTGGGAAAATACCTTCCCAGAATGCATTGCGCATACTACTGCTGGCCGGTAAACGTGCAAGCATTACTTTACAGATACAACACGCTTAAGCAGTTTATATGAAAAACTATGTTCATAATGTTATTGTAGTCATACATCATTGGTAAGCTAAGCCAACTTTCCTTCATTTCTGTATTAGTTTTTATCGTTTTGTAAAATTAATACAGTTGATTATAATTTTAGAACAACCACTTGATTTAAAGAATCTAGGTATAATGGTGTATTTTTATATATGCAAATAACTCAGTGAAAATTTTACAGAAATATTAAGAATTAATGCTTTAATGTTTAAGTAATTAACAATCGCTTTCCAGTGAAGTATGACTTAAATAATCTAGAGATTTTGGTTTATCATAGGAACGGTTAAAATTGTGGTCTAAATTTAGTGCAATAGTAACTCAATGTGGATCAGCGGCTTGTTATCGGTTTTACCAGCCAGCGGGTGTGCTCTGAGCATTGATTAATGGAATCCTGACATAATGACGTGAATGTGGGAATGGTGGCCAGCCACCTTTTGACAAGATCTATTTGAGCTGTGAATATGAAGTGTCCATGCTTTAACCCTTTAACCCACAAATTTATTCAGAAAATTTCAATTTTCTCATAGAAAATGTCCATTTGCCGTCAAAGAGCAGACTATTTTTGAAAATTTAGCACTGGAATGACTGTCTCTGTTATCGAGCCAGTCATTACAGTGGTAAATTTTCAAAAATAGTCTTCTTTTAGTTTGCAAATAGTCATTTCTCAAGACTACTGCAGAAGCCATTTTTGGCTGACATGAGTGTTGAAGGGTTAAAGTGACAGAACAAAGTTAACGCCTTTGATGAATTTTGAATGTATGAAAAAATCTATGAGGAAAATATGGTTGTGGCATCTTTTGTTAATAGTTGATAGATAAACACTTTTGTACTTTCACTTTTGTGAAATAGATGGGTCCTTGCCCTTCTTGAATTATATTACCGCCAAAACTCCTATACAAAAGAGTGCAAAAATTCAAATGTCTTCTCAAGAACTGCTTGGTTGCTTTCAGTTAATTTTGGCAAGTAGTGTCCTTAAGGTATAGAGATGGTGTGACCTTGTTCAAATCAAGCTGATTGACCCATTTGGCTGGTGGCCATCTTAGATTTCAGGACCTCCGAAAACACTATAGGGCATGAATGGGAATAGGGTTAAAAGACTCCTTCCCAAACTTCTTCTCAATAACCACTTGGTTGGTTTCAAAGATATTTGGTAGGAAGCCTCCTTAGGGCATCACGATCCAAGTTTGTTCAAACAATGCTGATTGGTCAATTTAGGGGGTGGCCATTTTGGATTTTACGTTATTTTTATAATGATCTTTAAAGTTCACACAAACGGCTTGTTAAGAGTGTAAGTCAAAGGTTAATCCTAGTGGGTGGACGGCAGAGTGGTTTCAGGATGATAACTTTGTTACCGTTTATCTGATCGGTGGTGTTGGTCTGGCGAAGTAGCCTAGCGAAAATGATGATGATCCGAAATTCAATATGGCTGTCAGTCACTGGTGGCCATCTTTGATTTCTGATCATTGACAATCTCAACAGGTTTCTTCCGCAGGCATAGTCCAACCACCCTGTGAAGTTTCAAAGCGATCTGCTAAATGGTCATGGAGTTATCATCCGGAAAACAATTTTTAAGATGGTCGCCACTGGCTTGTAGCCATATTGGATTTCTTATCATCTAAATTGTGATAAGTTTCTTCCTTAGTTCTAGTCCAGTCATCCAGTGAAGGTTCAAAGTGATCCACTAAACAGAAATGTAGTTATTATTACACCACAAAAACATCCATTACCGTTCAATCACTACTTGCTAAATCAATTATCTGCATTTAGCTATCAGAATAAGATTTTTATGCCTGCATACACACCTCCCCATGCCTATTCCTATTAATATGGACCCTCAACCAGGCTACTGGTTACGTCCATCTCCAGCATACTGACAGCTATAGACTGGCACCAGTCTATACTCACCCCATAGTAGCGCTTGTCACTAAGCGCGCTTGCGCATGCGTACTGGAGCCCAAATAGGAAACAGATTCACTTTTCAATTATTCTGCTTGCAGAACAACTGCTTAAAATATTTGTCTAAGTTTTTTATGCTTTGCGCTGTGTCAGCTTACACTTGAAGGACTTCCTCACGCTAAGATATGCCTATTATAAAATCTCTCCTCCCAAAATTATGTTTTTGAAACTATTTCGTGGTTATATTGAACTTTATAACTATGTATATAGATGTTACCATTTTCATGGGTTTCGTTTTCATGGTAACAACTTTAACATGCCTAAGTCATCATCATATTAAAACACTCTATTACTCCAGTGAACCCTTAATCACTTTGAGTTAAAAGAAAAAATAGTGCGTTCTCGTTTCGTGGTAACTTAGTTACAATGCCTATATCATCATCATCATCATATTAATTCTCTAGCATTCAACCCTTATTAATTTACCTCTAGTGCATTATAAGGATTATCATTTATCCCTATGCAAGTTTGTTTTCTTGTCGGTAGGAATTTTGATTTCTAATTTGAACTTTCCCGCACTTTTTAGAAGTGCGTTTTATGTTTCTAGTCTTCATTTATGATTTTCTAAGTGGTATGCTTCATTTTTACGCTTTTTTCGTTTTTATGAGTCCGCTAAGGATATTTTCTGCTATTAAGGAAGCTAAGAAACAGGATGTTTCTTCAAGTTCTGACGATAGCCCGAAGGCTAGCGGGCATTCCCGCAAATGGGGGAAACCGATCTCTCTAACCTCCATGCAGGTTAAGAAATCTCCTAAGCAGACGTCTAGAGCGACTAAGCTCTCGAATGTGGGCTCGTGTAGTGCACTGGGTCAAACCCACATAAGACTTGAGGGTGACGGGCATAGCCCACAAGCCGTGGTGGCGGAGGCTGAAGCTGATGTCCATTAGGCTGGTACTTATGCTAATGCCAATTTTTCGATAAGAAAAAGAAATCTAAGCAGAGGTCTAGAGCGACTAAGCTCTCGAAGGTGGGCTCGTATAGTGCACCGGGTCAAATCCACCTAAGACTTGAGGGTGATGGGCATAACCCACAAGCAGTGCTGGTGGAGGCTGAGGCTGACATCCATAAGGCTGGACCTTATGCAAATGCCAATTTTTCGATTGTACCGGTCGGCAAGGTTCTTTCTAGATCGCCCATTGCCAAGAATTTGATTTCTAGTCTTGCTAGTTCTTCCGGTTCCATTGTGGTGGACTCGGGTCCTCTGGACTCGTGTTTACTTCCTTTTTCCGTTTTAACTTCCAGTTCATCTCTTTTCTTCTTCATCTCCTAATCCTTCTTCTTATTCTTCTATTCCCTAGTCGGTCAGGGCTGAGGAGATTTTGTCCAGTCAGGGTCTCTTCGGATGACTGGTCCGTCTCTCTGGTGGATTGCTTAGACTCTTTCTCTTCCTTTTAAGGATGAGTTTTCTATAGACCTTCCTTCTTTTGTGTCGGTTCTTTCCTCTTTTAATTCCTTTTTTCTTGTCTCCTCTGGTCTTTTCAATTGACAATTTTGTCATTATCATGTTAGTTTTCTTTGTGAATGATGTTAATTCTAAGGAATTTATACATACATGAGAGCGTTCAGCCTATGGTAGGTTTTCCTACCCTGTCATTAAATCTTAGTAAAATGATCTCTATTCACTCTGAAACATTCATATCTGCATTAATTTTAATTTAACAAGGGGGTTTGTCATGATTAAATCTCATGATTCTTGCTCCCAGGTCAAGATGGAGACCATCTCCCAGATCTTTTCCAGTCTAGATTAGGGTATGTGGTCATTTTCCATGGACCAAAATGACGCCTTCTTTCATGTTTTCATTTACCCTTCCTTCACTAAATTCCTGAGTTTTGCTTACTAAGATCGAGTTTGGCAGTTTCGCGTCATGTCTTTTGGCCTGACCACGACTCCTTTTCTTTTTCTCGTATAGTCTCAGCCGTGGCAGAAATTTTCACCATCATTCTATCCATCTCCACGTTTATATAGACGATTGGTTAGTAAAGTAAGTCTTCTTCAATTCTCTCAGGGATTCTTGCAGAGGTTTGCAGTCTGGCATGCAACCTAGTGTGGATTTTAAATCTAAAGAAATCAAGCCTAGTTCCATCTCTTATCCTTACACATCTAGGCGTTTCTTTCGTCCTGGCCCGGGGTCTAGTCTTCTCCTCAGATCCAAGGATAGAGGCTTTATCAGTGGCAATGGAAATCCTGTCTTCTCCCATGGTAAGAGCAAGATTCTTTTTGAGAGTGATAGGACTGATGGCCAAAAGTAATTCCTTGGGCGGCGCTGATGAGAAGACCCTTCCAAATGTATTTAATGTCCCTTTGGAAGCAGTCAGTCAACTCTATTTAACATCAGATTCCCATCAGAGAACATTTGATCCCTCATCTAGATTTTTGGAGGAATCGTTCTCTGCTTCTGATGGGTGTTCCATTGGTAAAGTTCTCCCCTCAGCCGATTATCTTCACAGACGCTTCCCAGGAGGGTTGGGGAGCAGTCTGTGACTCCCTGTCAGTTTCCGGCCTTTGGTCCCTGGAGGAATCGATAGCCCATGTCAACATTCTGGAGTTGTGGGCTGTCAAGAAGGCTCTCCTTTCATGGTCAGATCTTGTGATAGGTCTCAAAGTCTCGATTCGGTCAGACAATTCGACAGTGGTGTCTTATATCAACAGGCAGGGAGGTACAAGGTCGTCTCTCCTTTGTCTAGAAGTTTGGAATCTTCTCTTGTGGTGCCGCAAGAGGCAGATGTTTCTAGTGTACTCCCATGTCCCAGTCAGTCTGACTTTTCTGGCGGACCAACTGTCACATCCCAGCAAGTTTGCCCACACAGAGTGGCAGTTAAAGAAGTCGGTTCAGAGCATTTTTCAGTCTTATGGATCATCCTCTAGTAGATCTGTTCGCGACCTTTCTGAATGGCCAGATCTCCTCTTATATGTCTCCTTTTCCGGACAGTCAAGCCCTGGCAGTGGATGCTCTGTCTCAGTCCTGGACAAGAATGTTCGCCTATGCCTTCCCTTCAACAATTTGATTCTGTTAGTCTTGAAGAAGGTCAAGGACCAAGATTGCGAGGTTCTTCTGATATCTCCCTTTTGGCCCAAGAGGATTTGGTTTATAGACGTAGATCTTCTGGTAGACTTTCCTCATCTTCTTCCAGTATCCCAGGATCTTCTATCTCAAGTAAGAGGTCTTTGTGTGCATCGAAATCCAGAAATTTTCAATCTGTGCGTTTGGAGAATCTCGAGTCTGAGGTCCTCGAGAATAAGGCTTCTTCAAGATCTCAGGAAATTATTGACTCTACCAGAAGGGAATCGACCTGTCGAGTTTACAAGGGTCGACTTAAAATGTTTTGATGAGTGGTTTTCAGACCAAGGTTTCGTGCCCGATTCTGTTTCTATACCACAAGTATTAGATTTTTTATCCTATCTGTTTGATTCTTTACATTTGTCAGCTAATACGGTCAGGGGATATAGATTTTCTCTGGCGTCTTCCCTTCCTTGTCTTCTGAATGCTGATGTCAAGGATACTAAGACTCTTAATAGTTTTATTAGAGGTCTAGGTAATATTCGTCCTCCGATTGCTAAGCCTTTACCTTCCTGGAATTTGGCTTTGGTTCTTCAAGTTTTGGCAGGTCGCCATTTTGAACCTATTTCTTCTATCAGTATTAAGCTTTTAACTCTCAAAACTGTTTTTTCTTGTTGCTGCTGCCTCTGCTAGAAGATTCATGCTCTTTCTGCTGAAAAGGATAGATTTATAGTTTCAGGAGACGGTTTGGTTTTATATCCCAGAAGGGACTTTTTATCTAAACTCAGTCTAACCGCTTTCCTGTTAGTCCGATCATTTTAAAATCTTTATCGTCTTTTTCGCTATCCGATAAATTTTGGTGTCCTGTTAGGGCATTAAGAACCTACAAACAGCGAACCAATTTAAAAAAATCGATCCATCCTATTTATGGATTTCCTACGTGGAAAAGTTATCTAAGCCGGTCTCAAAATCTCTGATTGCCAGATGGAATTGTGAGACAATTAAGCTTTGTTATGAGATAGCCTCACCGGATTAAATTAATCTCTCCCAGATTAAAGCCCATGCGTTAGAGGTATGGCTACTTCTTTCACTCTTGACGGTTCGTCTTTAGATGAGGTCATGCAGGTGGCAGGATGGAAATCTGAATCCATTTTTACATCCTTTTATCTCAAAGACCAGAGTGCAGCAGCCTCCTTCTTTTGTAACATTACTATTTTAACTAAAAAAGCCGAAGACCATTTACCAAGCACTTTCGACCATTTTTGTCAGGACTGTGCGTCTGTGAGAAATCGTGAGAGTCTTCTTTTGGTTTTTATTTATTTCTTTAAGTTCAAGTTTTCCTTATTTGTTAATCACGGTGTGATTGAGTTAAATGCACTATTATGTTATGTTAATGACATTTGGATAAGATTGGTTTGATTTTTATCCTTGTTTGTTGATTCTCAAATCTCCTCCCACCTAATGTTTAAATGGGGCACTGACCAAATCTACGGGTTTAGCAAGTAGTGATTGAATGGTAATGGATGTTTTTGTGGTGTAATAACAACCCCCCACAGACCCCCCTTGTGGGTTGGTCTGTTGTTTTATTAATCACTATAAAAACATACTTACCGTTCAATTACTATGACACGGCCTCAGCCACCCCACATGGTAAGATTTGAGAATTGGCCTTTAATATTTAGCACTTAAATTTAGAAAAGTGAATCTGTTTCCTATTTGGGCTCCAGTGCGCATGCGCAAGCGCGCTTAGTGACAAGCATCACTATGGGGTGAGTATTGACTGGTGCCAGTCTATAGCTGTTAGTATGCTGGAGATGGACTTAACCAGTAGCCTGGTTGAGGGTCCATATTAATAGGAATAGGCATGGGGAGTTTTTTATGCAGGCATAAAAATCTTATTCTGATAGCTAAATGCAGATAATTGATTTAGCAAGTAGTGATTGAATGGTAAGTATGTTTTTTTAGTGGTTAATAAAACAACAGACCAACCCACAAGGGGGGGGGGGGGGTCTGTGGGGGGTTATCATCCAGAAACCAATTTTCAAGATGGCTACCAGTGACTGATGGCCATATTGAAATTCGGATCATCATGGAAAATATTCCAGATGGACGCCAATGACTGATGGCCATCTTGAAAATCGGTTTCCTGATGATAGTTCTGGTACGGTTTATCTGATCGCTTTGTAACTTCATAGGGTAATTGGACTGCATCTGGAGAAAAAGACCTATCAAAATTGATGATAATCTGAAATCCAAGTATATACTTTTCAGATAATAACTCCATTGCCGTTGATCGAATTTTTTGAAACTTCATAAGTGCTTGGAATAGGTCTGGGGAAGAAACCTATGGAAATCAAAGATGGCCACCAGTCATTGGCATCCATCTTGATTATTTTTTGATAAATCCATTTCTGTTTAGTGCATCGCTTTGAACCTTCACAGGATTACTGGCCTAGGACTAAGGAAGAAACTTATCGAAATTTAGATGATCAGATATCCAATATGGCAGCCAGCCAGTGGTGGCCACCTTAAAAATTAGTTTCCGGATGATAACTCCATGTCCATTTAGCGGATTGCTTTGAAACCTCATAGTATGACTGGTCTAGGGACAAGGGAGTGCAATAAATCGCTATTTTCTGAAAGCTCTCATTGGTTTGTCATCATAACATCATGGGGTATTATGCACTGTTTGCGGAGCTCTTGTTAGAAATATGTGTAAAAATTTTCTCAGAAATTGCATGGGGAATCGATTCAAAACTCATGAAATATCATCTACGGCAACAGATGAACCAAGTTTGTTCAAGAGAACTTGAACTGTTGAATGGGTGGCTCCGAAATTTGAGATATAATTAGGGACTAGGGCCATTAAAGTTTTTTCAAATGAAGATGATACGTCAAAAAACCTGGCTGCTATGGAAATCAAAATGTAGTGTATCGGCGGCCATATTGGATTTTTTTATTTAATTGATTTTGAAGCAGAAATTGTTTTTACATAGGTTGTTGGGTATGGCGATTTCAAATTTGCCACTTAAATCTGTCGGATAAATGGTTTGGCAGCCATCTTGGATTGTTTTCCTGTCAAAAACTCCCATACTAAAGCAACAGGAAATTAAAAATGTCTTCTCGAGGACCACTGAGCTGATTTCCATTATTAGCTCACCTAGCCTGAAGGGCCAAGTGAGATTATGCCATGGCAACCATCCGTCTGTCCATCCATCCTTATCATCGACTTTTTCTTTAAACAACTTTTCAAGAACCACTGGGCCGATTTCAATTATATTTGGCAGGAAGCATCCTTATGGCATAAGGATCCAAGTTTGTTCAAAGGAAGCCAATCAGCCAATTTGGCTGGTGGTCATCTTGGATTTTGGCCGATATTTAGAAACATCTTTAAAAATCTTTTCAAAGCACTTTGGAGATCGATTCAAAGCTCATAAAATATGATTTACGGCAAGAGCTGATCCAAGTTTGTTCAAGGGAGCTTGATTCGCCAAATGGTTTGGTGACCATCTTGGATGACCTAGTTTTTGGAAAAACAACTTCTGCAGAACAGCTTAATGGATTGGACCAAAATTTGGGAGATATAATTAGGAACTAAGGGACATTAAGGTTTGTTCAAGGGAAGTTGATACGTAAAACAAACAGCTGTCCGGGGCCAATCCAAATGTAGCGTGTTTAGCGACTATATTGGATTTTTTTATTTGAAATTGTTTTTAAATATGGTTTTGGGTATTCTGATTTCAAATTTGCAATTTTCGAAACTGTCAGATAAATGGTTTGGCGACCATCTTGGATCTGTTTCCTAATAAAAGCTACCATGTATTAAAGCAATAGGAAATTTTAAATGTCTTCTCGAGAACCACTGCGTCAATTTCAAGTATATTTGGCAGAAAGCTTAATACTTAATGGCTAATACTTTAGTGGCCATCTTGGATGATCTATTTTTCATGAAAGCTACTCCAGAATCACTGAACGGATTGGGCAGAAATTTGGAAGATATGATTAGTGAAAAAGACAATTAAAATTTGTTCAAGAGATGGCCTTTCTAGTTAAAATGTATATGTTTCAGGTTAGTGATACATGCCCCTTGGGCCTCTTGTTAATTCACCTTTCCAGAGTACCCACCCATCATATGATGTCATAATGAACTGTGTGATGTGTACAATGACATCATAATGAATGACATCATGAATGACGTCGATAAGTACATCACGAACGCATATTTGAAGACGGTCTATGCGTTGTTGTACAAATTGTTTGCTTTTACTATTTAATAAATATTCTGTTGAATATTTTGAAACTAATTTGACTGGGCGCTGTTGCTGCCATAGGCAGCAACAGCACCCAGACAAATTAGTTACAAAATATTCAACAGCTTCCCTGTATAGTTTTCTGGAAATTGATAGCTAGGGCATTTGGGGATCGATCAATCCCAACATGGCGAGGTGTGGGTGGAGTTTAGCTAGTGATGGGCAGGGCATAGCTAAAAATGGAAAGGTCCATTCTTTATTACTTCATATATAATTTATTTGTAAAACACCGTAATCTTCTTTCTTCACAGTTTGCTTCATTGCCAGCATACCACTGCTGATTCTCATTGACTGCATTTGTTATTATGCTATTTCTAATGACAACATCTCTCTCACAGTCCACTTTAGATTGACTGGTCAACTGATGTCCACCCAACCGTTTGTCCATTAAGGATCCTTTTATCCTATAGGTGAGGCAAATAAGCCACTCCCCCTTGACCTATCAGTGTGCATGCTTTGGTTGGTCCAACAGCTGGCGTACTGGAGTCCACTGTAGGCCAGAGATGGTCAGCACATGCCTGATAGTCAGATGGTGAGAATAGACAGGCGGTGATTCTCGGCGGTGGTTCTCCGTGTAGCACACACTTGCTTAATTTCCAAATTCCTTTGCTTATGGTTTCCTGGCAATTCAGGCTCCACAAAATTATTTTGAACGAAGCAAAAGGTGAGTGGGTTCAGAAGTTCATTTCTCTACCTTCTCTCTATGCTTAAGCCTATAGTATTAGCAATATACTTTGACCAGTGGCCCGCGCATGCGTAGCAGCGTGGCCAGTGAACTCTAACATTTTGCATGCTTTTGAGCACTGGACACTGCATAGGCCTAATGCATATGCAGTTATTAGATGCTGCATCTTTTGACCTCAGCAAGTGATGGGCAATCAGGAGGTGGATGCATTGCCCCTGGGTCCATTATTAACCCTCTCTCTAAGTCATGGCTGTCCAATGGTGAAGAGCGGATTATTAACCACACAGGTCAGAGACGGCGTGTCGGAACACAGGAACATTCCGCACAATCCCGTCTTACACTCAGCCTAGGAGAGTAGCCCCAGCATTTCGTTAAGTACAACTCAAAATATTCTTGAGACTTTCTTTTATCGTAATAAATTTGTTCAATCTGGCATTAAAATTCATTGTGTAACACACAGACATATACAACCCCCCCCCCCCCTCCACCCCACCCACAGACCCTGGAATCCAAGCATCTAGAATTTAAAAATCTTTTCAAAGCACTTTGGAGATCGATTCAAAGCTCATAAAATATGATTTACGGCAAGAGCTGATCCAAGTTTGTTCAAGGGAGCTTGATTCGCCAAATGGTTTGGTGACCATCTTGGATGACCTAGTTTTTGGAAAAACAACTTCTGCAGAACAGCTTAATGGATTGGACCAAAATTTGGGAGATATAATTAGGAACTAAGGGACATTAAGGTTTGTTCAAGGGAAGTTGATACGTAAAACAAACAGCTGTCCGGGGCCAATCCAAATGTAGCGTGTTTAGCGACTATATTGGATTTTTTTATTTGAAATTGTTTTTAAATATGGTTTTGGGTATTCTGATTTCAAATTTGCAATTTTCGAAACTGTCAGATAAATGGTTTGGCGACCATCTTGGATCTGTTTCCTAATAAAAGCTACCATGTATTAAAGCAATAGGAAATTTTAAATGTCTTCTCGAGAACCACTGCGTCAATTTCAAGTATATTTGGCAGAAAGCTTAATACTTAATGGCTAATACTTTAGTGGCCATCTTGGATGATCTATTTTTCATGAAAGCTACTCCAGAATCACTGAACGGATTGGGCAGAAATTTGGAAGATATGATTAGTGAAAAAGACAATTAAAATTTGTTCAAGAGATGGCCTTTCTAGTTAAAATGTATATGTTTCAGGTTAGTGATACATGCCCCTTGGGCCTCTTGTTAATTCACCTTTCCAGAGTACCCACCCATCATATGATGTCATAATGAACTGTGTGATGTGTACAATGACATCATAATGAATGACATCATGAATGACGTCGATAAGTACATCACGAACGCATATTTGAAGACGGTCTATGCGTTGTTGTACAAATTGTTTGCTTTTACTATTTAATAAATATTCTGTTGAATATTTTGAAACTAATTTGACTGGGCGCTGTTGCTGCCATAGGCAGCAACAGCACCCAGACAAATTAGTTACAAAATATTCAACAGCTTCCCTGTATAGTTTTCTGGAAATTGATAGCTAGGGCATTTGGGGATCGATCAATCCCAACATGGCGAGGTGTGGGTGGAGTTTAGCTAGTGATGGGCAGGGCATAGCTAAAAATGGAAAGGTCCATTCTTTATTACTTCATATATAATTTATTTGTAAAACACCGTAATCTTCTTTCTTCACAGTTTGCTTCATTGCCAGCATACCACTGCTGATTCTCATTGACTGCATTTGTTATTATGCTATTTCTAATGACAACATCTCTCTCACAGTCCACTTTAGATTGACTGGTCAACTGATGTCCACCCAACCGTTTGTCCATTAAGGATCCTTTTATCCTATAGGTGAGGCAAATAAGCCACTCCCCCTTGACCTATCAGTGTGCATGCTTTGGTTGGTCCAACAGCTGGCGTACTGGAGTCCACTGTAGGCCAGAGATGGTCAGCACATGCCTGATAGTCAGATGGTGAGAATAGACAGGCGGTGATTCTCGGCGGTGGTTCTCCGTGTAGCACACACTTGCTTAATTTCCAAATTCCTTTGCTTATGGTTTCCTGGCAATTCAGGCTCCACAAAATTATTTTGAACGAAGCAAAAGGTGAGTGGGTTCAGAAGTTCATTTCTCTACCTTCTCTCTATGCTTAAGCCTATAGTATTAGCAATATACTTTGACCAGTGGCCCGCGCATGCGTAGCAGCGTGGCCAGTGAACTCTAACATTTTGCATGCTTTTGAGCACTGGACACTGCATAGGCCTAATGCATATGCAGTTATTAGATGCTGCATCTTTTGACCTCAGCAAGTGATGGGCAATCAGGAGGTGGATGCATTGCCCCTGGGTCCATTATTAACCCTCTCTCTAAGTCATGGCTGTCCAATGGTGAAGAGCGGATTATTAACCACACAGGTCAGAGACGGCGTGTCGGAACACAGGAACATTCCGCACAATCCCGTCTTACACTCAGCCTAGGAGAGTAGCCCCAGCATTTCGTTAAGTACAACTCAAAATATTCTTGAGACTTTCTTTTATCGTAATAAATTTGTTCAATCTGGCATTAAAATTCATTGTGTAACACACAGACATATACAACCCCCCCCCCCCCCTCCACCCCACCCACAGACCCTGGAATCCAAGCATCTAGAATTTTCCTTTTTGTTGTCCTTAGCAACAGGTTGATAAGATCGGATAGTAACTAGGGACGATGGTAAACAGAAAGAGCAATTAGCATGCACTACATTTGTACATTTCCTGTTCCTGCTGGGTTTTATCGCATTAGGCCGGATTTGTACTTTATCCCATTTTCATTCCATCATTACGTTCTGTGGACAAGAATTGTCTCCCTTGCTATGCGCGACTGTTGATTGGCTACATCCTATTAGCTAGAGCGCGCAAAAGTTATAAGCGATTCATACTTTGATGGCATCATCTTCAAATATGTTTGTGTCACAATATATTGTCAGACTTTATGTTAGGGATTGCACAAGTTCATAGGCAAACCAAATGGTCATTCTTTAACCCTTTAATGACTAAATTACTTCGAAAAATTAAAATGTTGACTTACTTGAGCCAGTCATTTCAGTGGTGAAATTTAAAAAATAGTCTTCTCTTGGCCTGCAAATGGACATTACTCAAAACCAATGCAGAGGCCGGTTTTGGGCGGTTTCGTCACGTAAGGGTTAACCATCAAATCTGGTCGAGAAAGTTTTAATTTTCTCATGGAAAATGTCCATTTGCAGACCTCTAGCAGATCACGAGCGGATTGTTTTAAAAGATTTATCATTGGAATTGGCTCGGTTATCAACCCATTCATTTCAGTGGTAAATTTTCAAAAATATTGTATTGGCCTACAAATTGACATTTCTCAAGATAATAATAATAATAATAATAATAATAAGTGAATTTATAACGCGCCAAACTCCACGCAAGCATGCTCGTAGCGCAAGACAATGAAATGATAATATAAACATTAATTTAAATTCTGGTACGCTTGTTTAAAGAGATGAGTTTTAAGATTTGATTTGAATGTTGTAAGATTTTTTGACAATTTTAGATGAATAGGGAGGTTGTTCCATTCAGTGGCGGCCGAGAAAGAAAATGTTCTAAAGCCGTATGAATTCATTTTGTATTTTGGGATTTTGAGCATTTGCTTGTTTAGGGATCTAAGTGACCGGGTTGGTTGGTATGGCTCGACTAATGCAGAAAGGTATGTAGGTGCAGTTCCTGAGACACACTGGTAAGCTAGACAGAGGATTTTAAATTGGATACGTTGAGCAATTGGCAACCAGTCTTCGATGTCTTCGGAAGCCATTTTTGGCCGGCTTGAGTGTTAACGGTCTACGGTTGTTATCAGACACCAGGATGGAAATTGTGTTCTGTTTACTAATGCAACTATATTTAGAGTTTGACGCTGTTCATTCTGGATGTTAATCATGATCGCAATGATTCACTGTTAAACGTTATTGCTGTGTGATTTAGCATATCTTTGCGATACGAGTGACTAATGATGATGTCATTATGGTACGAGTCAGTAATGATGATGTCATTGCGATACGAGTCAGTTATGATGATGTCATTACGATGTGAGTCAGTTATGATGATATCATTATGATGTGAGTCAGTTATGATGATGTCATTACGATATGAAACATCAATGATGATGTCATTAGTATGCGAGTCGGCTGTGATTATGTCATTACTATGCAAGTCAGCAACGATGATATCATTACAATGCGAGACAGCAATAGCATTTAGTCAATTTCATAAGGCCAGATTGATCAGACTGAATAAATCAAATTATGTTGTAACTGCTGCATTTCTGCAGACTACGCTTTCCATCGGGTTTAACTCTGAATATACAGAATATTTTGAAAACAATTTGTCTGAAAGTTGTTTGTGGCTACGCCACCATCAACTTTCAGTCAAATTGTTTTCAAAATTTTCAGCAGGTCCAGCATTAATGTCCATTGAAATTATTGTCTGGTGGCTAGCAACAGTCAGACAGTTAACTATTCAGCAGAGTTCAAGTCTTTACCTCATGCATTTGTGAACTGTGAATAGCGAGAAATAATAAACATTTTATTTCAAAAAGGTCAGTTAAATTGATACCTCTTGTGTAGACTTCACACTTTGCTGGTGAAGTCGACTAAAACGGTATTTGTAGTTGGTTAGCGGAACACAAATTTGCTGACCAAGAGAAGACTTTTTAATTTTCCCACTTAAATGTCTGGCTGGCCGGATCGGTAACTAAGCCAGTGATGAATTTTATAAAAATAATCTTTTAACCAGCAAATGGACACATACTCAGAGCTTAAAGATGGATTTTCTTGAATGTTAACCCTAATCATAAAACCTGCCAAAGCGACCACTTTAGAAAAATACTTTTGCAACTTTCAGTAGCAGATTTACAAAAGGAGTGTTTTTATTCTTCGCCAGCAAGTGGATATTCACTGAGCAAAAATGTAAATTTTCGTGAAAAATCTTGACCATTAACACTTTGAACCCAAAAGGTCGGATTTCAGGCCTCAGTGAAAAAATCCATATACCACCCGAAAGGCCGGAATTCAGGCCTCAGTGAGAAAATCAATATACCACCTGAAAGGCCGAAATTCAGGCCTCAGTGAGAAAATCTATATACCACCCGAAAGGCTGAAATTCAGTCCTCAATGAGAAAATCCATATACCGCCCGAAAGGCCGGATTTCAGGCCTCAGTGAGAAAATCCATATACCACCCGAAAGGCCGGAATTCAGGCCTCAGTGAGAAAATCCATATACCACCCGAAAGGCCGAAATTCAGGCCTCAGTGGGAAAATTCATATGCCACCCGAAAGGCTGGAATTCCAGCCTCAGTGGGAAAATCCATATACCACCCGAAAGGCCGAAATTCAGTCCTCAATGAGAAAATCCATATACCACCCGAAAGGCCGAAATTCAGTCCTCAATGAGAAAATCCATATACCACCCGAAAGGCTGGAATTCAGTCCTCAATGAGAAAATCCATATACCACCCGAAAGGCCGGAATTCAGTCCTCAATGAGAAAATCCATATACCACCCGAAAGGCCGGAATTCAGTCCTCAATGAGAAAATCCATATACCACCCGAAAGGCTGGAATTCCAGCCCTGCACATACATATGGTTATAAGCTGATGTCAAATACAAAATAAGCGTACGTACTGGAGGCTGATTTTCCAACCTTTCTGCTCATATGTACTTCTCACTGAAGACAGAATAACAGCCTTTTGGATATATGGACTAATTATAATGCTTTTAATATATAAACTCAGAGTGGGTGTGGTGACCACATAAATATATTAAGTGTTCAATGTGTTAAGGGTTAGTTGAAATAAGTAGTATTTTGAGTGCTCTGAGGCAACTGCTGACACAAGAAGAAGGGTTAAGAATTTCAGCACTCAATTCCCACAGTAAAATGTGCTAAAGAGATGCTTTTATGACCAAAAATAATTTCAAAATATTTGACAGAAATTATTTATGTCATAAAGAATTGGTTGTATCTGCCGAGTTATGACTTTATCTTTTTAACTTTATCACTGGAATGACTGGCTCTGTTATCGAGCCAGTCATTCCGGTGATAAATTTTCTAAAATAGTCTTCTCTTGGTCTGCAAATGGACATTTTTCAAGACCACTGCGGAAGCTGTTTTTGGCCAGTTTTAGAGTTTATGAAAGCTTTAATGGTCAAGATTAATCAAGAAATCAAAATTGTTGCTTTAGTGAATGTCCATTATATATATATACACCTGTGCAAAAGTTATGCACCACCCTATTTTTACGCACATGCGAGGGTATATTCATGTGCTATGAAGAAAGCAATAGCATAAACATTTATGTACCCATCCATCTTAGTGCAAGAGGTAATAATGCAACTAGAGGAATGCTGATTATGATGGTGGGGAAACACTGTATGTTTTTGTTTGAACTTGAAAACGAGGCCTGAATATGGTTACGTTGACACAACTGACAACTATTGCCCTACAGTTGACACACGTGGCTAGATTGTCATTAATGGTGTCTGAAAACGAAGTTTAACATCTGTGCACGAGTTTGAGACTGTCATTATTAATACCGGGTATATCCACCTTGTGCCTGGATGACGGCCTGGACACGACATCTCATGCTGGTCACCAACCGACTGATACGCCATTGTGGTATTCGTTGCCATTCAAGATGGAGTGCGTCTGTTAATTCCTGTAGGTTCTGCACTGGAGGATCCCTCCTTCTCACCATGTTTCCCAGAATGTCCCAGATATGCTCAATAGGGTTCATGTCAGGGCTCCTTGCTGGCCATGGTAGGGTTTCGATGGCATTCTGGCGGAGGTATTCATGCACAGCTCTAGCACGATGTGGTCGGGCGTTGTCATCCATGAATATAGGGTGGCTTCCAGGTGCATGATTTACAAAATGAGGGACCACAACTCTATCCAGTATGGAATCTTGATATCTTTGTCCATTTAGTGTTCCAGGTACAGTCAACAGATCCAGCTTACAATCAAATGAGATGCACCCCAATATCATAACGGAACCTCCACCAAATGGAACTTCTTCCATGATGTTACGTTGGTCGTACGCCGTGCGTCTGGACCTCCATACACGAGTTCGACCATCTGTGGCATGAAGCAGGAACTGACTTTCATCGGACCAGTGTACCCGTCTCCAGGATCTCATGTTCCAGTGTCTTCTTTCGTTGCACCACCTCAGACGCTCCTCTTTGTGGTGTGCAGTGAGGAGAGGACGTCTGACAGGTCTCCTAGCTTTCATGCCAGCAGCATACAGTCTCCTTTTGACGGTAGACATTGACACTCTATTGCGCGTTTCCCATTGCTGGCTGAGCACTCTGCTGTTGGTGAATGGAGATCTCCTAACAAGGCGTACTAGGGCTCGATCATCACAGGCAGTAGTCTTCTTCGGTCTTCCAGATCTAGGCCTGTCCTTCACCTCGTTAGTTTGCCCATGTTTTGCAATCAAACGACTGATTACAGTATGGTTAATGTTCAGCTGTCTGCCAATCTCTCTGCATGACATACCAGTGGTATGCATGCCTATGATTTGCCATTTCACACGATCACTTAACCTTCATCTTGCCATAGCGGTTCACAATCAAGAGCTAGTTCTCTCTGTACAAATAAACCACGGTCATGAACACAAAATTCCTAATCTTGTCACCTAAATCTGTATGTAATGTTCTACACCTCAAACTGGACTTTTACATAACTGAACACGTGTGCTGTTTCCCGCCACGCACGGACATCAAGCGGCGTGAAGTCATGCATGCATGTGCATTTCGTACTTGGAATTATGTCAGCTAACGCGGGGACAAAAAGTATGGCAGCCTAGTTGTACCATCATGTTTCTACGTTCTATTGTTTTTGCTGGTGCTTAACTTTTGCACAGGTGTATATATATGATTACCTGATTTTGTCAACAACACTTAATTATCCTCGCCTCATAAGGGGAAGAGGGTATTGCAATCGGGTCTGTCTGTCTGTGTGTGTGTGTGTCCGTCCATCCATCTGTCGGCACCTGTATCTCAAAAACTGATGATCCGATTTGGCTCAAATTTTAACGTAAAGAAAAAACCGACTTTGGCTGTGATCGGGATAAATGAACCTGGATATGGATCGGATCAAAATCAGGATCTATAGATATCTCGTAAACCACTAGTATAATTTAGCTCAAATTTGAACATATTACACTAATCTCAATTCCATAACTTTTGGCAGATATCCGGAAAATCAGAAAAAAGTCAGAAAATAAAAATTAATATCTGGAACATCTGTACACTTCTTACAATGTGGCAAAAATGGGAGGACAAGGGTCTGCGACCTCCAATTTCTCTTGATTTCCAAATAATTTGTCGTGAATTTGTTAATTTGCCGTATCCGGTCTGTTGCTTTGAAAATAGCCAATTAATCACCAAGTCTGCTATAATTACAGCAATAAATACCCCACTATTAATCCCAGCATTTAGCCATAAACAGGCGGAATATATGTATATATGTACAGCAGGCATCGTATGAGCTTAGTATGTTACATAATTTGCATTGTGTTAAGGCTATATTAAAACCTGGATGTTCACAACATTTCCTGATATGTGTATAGCTCTGTGTTCTGCGCGTAATATTTAGCTCAATTTGAGAGTGGCATTAATAAAAGCTGTTGTTCTCATAGACACCACCCAGCAGGCACATGACGTTGTTTCAAGGTTGAATCCACATTGAAATCACGTCATGATGGGATTTCAACGTGGATTCAACGTTGAAACAACGTCATGTGCCTGCTGGGCATCTCTTGTCCGCACCAGAATCTCAAGCTTTTAAACCCTTTAACCATCGAATTTGTTCAAGAATATTTCAATTCTCTTATAGAAAATGTCCATTTGCAGATCTAGAGAAGACTCTTTTTGAAAATTGACCACTGGAATGACTGGCTCTGTTATTGAGCTGGTCATTCCAGTCATAAATATTCAAAAATAGCATTCTCTTGCTCTGCAAATGGACATTTCTCAAGAACATTGCAGAAATCATTTTTTGGTTGATATGAGTGTTAAAGGGTTAAACCTCAAGTTTATTCCAATTTTTGTTTAATTTTCTTATAGAGAATGTCAATTTGCAGACCCAAGAGATTATTTATCACTGGAATGACTGGCTCGGTTATCCAGTGATAATTTTTCTAAAATAGTCTTCTTGGTCTGCAAATGATAATTTTTCAAGACCACTGCGTAAGCCGTTTTCTGGCCAACATAGGTGTTAAAGGGTTAATGCCAATATTGCTATTGCCAGCATTTAAAACTCTTCCTTTCTAATGGTACTTGTTCTGTGCAATACTTATTTTCTATGAATTATGAGTTAGCCATTCCGGTCATGGATGGATGCTGTGTTGATGATTATAATTATCTATTCATGTGTTATTCTATGAGCAATGAATTTCTGCCTGTTTGGATAGTTGCATATGTTTAAGTAATGTGCTGTCCGGTTGATGTGTAAACACCATTTCTCTCTATATCTATACATTATCTAGCCAATATTTTATACACAATTTAAATTAGTTTACATCATTTTATTAGCCTCGATGCTATACACACAATTTTAAATTGCTATCAATCAAGTCACATAGTCATTAGAATCTTGATGGTTATTTTGAAAATGAGTTGACTGGAAGATTTTCATACCTGAAACTACCCCGGTAAATGGAAAGGTTGAACCATTTAACACTCAAATTTGTTCGCAAAAGTTTCAATTTCTCTTAAAAATGCCCATTTGCAGACCATGAGAAGACTTTTTGAAAATTTACCACTGGAATGACTGGCTCGGTTATCGAGAACAAACACTTTTGTCTGGTCATGTGTTAGTTCTCCTTGAGCTTGGTCTAGGCTTTGTAATTGTAACAAGGTTTAAGGCCCATGTCCTCAGTTGTCAGAACACAGGTCTGCAAATCGACATGTCTCAAGGCCACTGCATAAGCCGCTTGCTTGAGTGTCATAGGGTTACCCTGCTGTACATATCACTTATAAAATGCCATTAAATTTAACCTAATTTCCATCTCAGTTATAAAATCCCATTAAATTTAACCTAATTTTCATCTCAGTTATGAAATGCCATTAAATTTAACCTAATTTCCCTATCAGTTATAAAATGCCATTAAATTTAACTGTATTTGCATCTGATTTGTAAAATGCCATTAAATTTAACCTGATTTACATATCTGGTATAAAATCCCATTAAATTTAGCCTGATTCACATCTCACTTATAATAAACCATTAAGTTTAACCTATTTACATATCGTTTATAAAATGTCGTTAAATTTAGCCTAATTTACATCTGAGTTATACAAATATTCATCCAGATAATTTCTGTAATTATATTATATATGTTGGAATCATATTGTGTGAATGTTGTGAATGTAATGCTTTCACCGATCAACACCCCCATATCTCACTTTAATGATACCATACAGGAAAACTGTTGAATATTAGTTTGATTGAAAGCCATTGCTGCCTTAGGCAGCAACATCTTTCAGTGAAATTAATTTCAAAATGTCCAGCAAAATAGATTTTATATTGTAACGATTACACTTTTTCAGGAAAATATCAGTGAAAGGGTTAAGTGTGGACTTGTCACATTTGAAGAACTTTCTGCTTTATATCACCAGATTATAGTGAAGCCTATAGATTTATATGATGTATACGTTGTAGTACATTGACGGTACATGATTTGAATATGAATGATGCGCAATTTGCATATCAATAAGACATGTGAACCAGGAGCAAATTAATATCTGTTGACAGTGGATTACTTTGTCGGATGATAATTGCCAAAATGTGTATTTAGACAGCTCAATTGATGATAACAATAATTGGAGATACAGCTTTATTCAATACTATTATCAAATCACTTGGAATTGTTAAGCATATGTTTACCATAAATAAACACATGACGGGTATGACTTATCGATGCCGTAAAAGCATAGACGATTCCACCATGAATTCTCTGCGGGACTGGGTTTACCAATTAATCCGAACATTTGAGGAATACATTTTTCATGCAAGTAAGGTTGATGTGATAGTATATTCTAATCAGTGTTGTGGATCTATGTTGTGCGGGTGTTTGTATTGTATGAATGGGCATTCACTCCTTCACAAATTGCATGCGTTTTCTTGGATAGATTAACAACAAGGTAGGAGAATAGAGGAATCCAATTTGTCAGTCAACTATATGATGTCATAATGTCAGGTAGACTGACGTCACAATTAAAATTTGTCATGATTGGCATATCTAAGTCCATCAGTAACTATTAATAGTCTGTCGTGGGTACGAATTATAGAAAATTAAAATATTTGTTTATTAAATATCCATTTGCAGGTCAAGAGAGGACTATTGTTTCTAAATTTAACACTGGAATGACTGGCTTGGTTATCGAGCTAAGCATTCCAGTGGTAAATTTTCAAAAATTGTCTTCTCTTGGCCTGAAAATTGACATTCCTCAAGACGATTGCAGAGGCCGGTTTTGGCTGGCTTGACCATTAAAGGGTTAAATTATTTCTAGCCTGCTACAAAATAAATGATGGACTTATGCCAAATTTGGTGATTATACCTTCTTGCATTCCAAAATTTTGGACAAGAATGTGCCAGTCTGTACTTTGTGATGCTATAATCTAAATATTTAAGTAAAAACCTGAAATTCAATGCTCTTCTAGTCAGCCACAATATGAATGGCTGTGCCAAATATGGTGATTCTATCTACTTGCCCTTGCAGAATTATTGCAAAAAAGTGCATTTCAGTCTGTACTTGAGACACTGTCACCTAGATATTTGTTGCTTTGAAATCAACCTCAACATAATCCTGATCAGTCTCATTTGAAATGTATTCGCCAAATTTGGTGCACAAATTTGTATTCCTTCATGCACTTAGTGAGCCGGTCACATAGTTATTTGACCTCTTGACCTGAAAATCAATGTACATATTAAGCCAGCGACATCTACATTCTTGCATTCCAGTGGTATGGCGAAATCTGTATTCTGGCTTGTTCTTAGGGACACCTTGATCTAGATATTTGAACTTTCGACCTGAAACCCAAATTTGTTATATCTAACCATGGCATGAAGTAATGCTCGAAAGTGCATTACACCCAGATAGCATGTGCACCATACATGATGGGACCATCTGCTTAATCCTTAGCACACTGATGTCTGTCTTTTATGCTGTCAATAGCAAAGAAACTACTGTACATCCTTCAACAATTTTGCTGGAAGATGTTGCTTCTACGACAGCACCATCTTCCACCAAATTTGTTGCAAAATAAACAAGTTAATTTTTTACTTTAATTTGAAAACTTTTAAATTTTGATATCAGAGTGTTAAGGGTTAATCTACCATCTGAAGGAGCCAGTTTTAGCACTGGTACCCATTTTACTCCTAGGCATGGAGAGCCCCATGTTTCTCAACAATATCTAGATGGCCGATCAGATAAGTTAACCCCAGGTATCTGGCTTCGCAGACCAGCACACTGACTCCATAGCTTCCTGGGCCATCATTCCTCTATGAATAAATGTGCCAAGATGTTGTTTAAATAGGAACTATGCACTATAGCATGGATAATCCCAGATGGCTACAGTGATTATGAAAGCCTTTAAATCAGCCCTAAGTCATAGTCAATCATTTCTCTCATTGCCATATTTGCGCAAAAGGAGAATCAATAGTGCATATTAATCTTGGGTAAATACCTTTATGAAATTCTAGGTGTTCAAGTGTGGTAATAAGTTATATAATAACAAAAACTTAATTATTTGAAAGAATGAATACGGAAATTATTATTTCTAAACCCTTGAATCATTTGAATGGAAACTCGATCACTGAAACAATGAATAACTGAACAATTTTGAGAAAAAAATAATAATAACAATAAATAATCAAATTATTTATTAATCAAGTGGTTGGGTAAGGAGCCCACCGACCCACCCTATGGCTGTTAAGCAGGAAGACAGACAAGGTTGGGTTTGGTGAGTAATGAGGAACATGGATTTAATGAGGTGTTAAGAATTCTGGGACACTGAGTGTTCCCAGGATATGAATGTAAACATTCTGCAATGACATAATAAAGCTATGAATCTATGGTCCTCTATAGATAAACTAAACAAATTATAACTAAATTGAACTATACAAAGCATAACGCTAAATCTGTACATACGATTATGACTAAATGACATCAGAAAAAAGTGAGAAGCAAGAAAGACAGATTGAAAGAGGCATGCCAATAATACTTCCAGCACATCCAAGTTGGAGCCCTTGGAGGGAGGGATTTCTGGAAAGCAAGAGAAAGAAAGCAAAACTGCAAGATGAACTGATGCCACACTGAAGCAGACATAAGTTGGACTATGGGTGCTTCCCATTGGACACCTGGTCACTGCCTTGGAAGGAGACACACATGTGCGATGTGCGAAGTTAGGACGGGACAGGTTCTCTGACCTCCATGAACACTAATGAGTGGACGGATACACGCAGACAGAGGTTGGTCAACGAGCAATGTCAGATGATGTGATAAAGAGATTAGCCTCATCTGGACAAAAGATTGGATGGAGGACATATCCTGTCTGGCTTTACAAACAAAACACAACACTCGGATGTGAGAACTCTAGATTAGAGGGTTATGTTTTCACAATGTGCAATTTAGAGAGCTTTATAATTGATTTCCTGTTCTTGTCTTTATGACCATCGCTGAGGAAGCAAGGGAAGCTATGCGGAGATACCCTATCCCATCTATCCCATCACCATATTAATAGTGTATTAATAATATTTATATTAATCAAGGGGCTGGGGAAGGATCCCTCCAACCCACCAACTGGGTGGTAAGCAGGAAGACAGACAAGGATTGTTTTGGTGACACATGAGAGCCATAGATTTATTGAAGCATTAGAAATTCTGGAACAGTGTTTCGAGGACATAAATATAAATGTTCTGCAATGACATAATATCAATCTATTGTCCTCAAAAATGTGATGCAAACTGTATAAGAGAGTAGGAATAAATACAGAGGGATGAACAAACATCTGTATAGACATTCATATATGGTTGATTATTATTATTTGTTTCTACAAATAATTGAATAATTTGATTCGATGCAAACATCATATGTAGAGAATGCATGAACACATCACGCCTGTTCTCCACGAACTACACTGGCTGCCAGTTAGAGAACGGATCAGCTATAAGGTCGGACTCTTAGTGTTCAAATGCCTTCATGATCTTGCACCACCTTACCTAAATTCACTCATCGTACGAAGAACATCAGCAAGGTCCCTTCGATCAAATTCACAATTACTATGTGTCGTACCACGTTCGAATTTAACCATCGGTGAACACGCCTTCTCGAGAGCAGGACCAAAATTTTGGAACAATCTACCATCTGACATTCAAAATTGTAACAAAATTGAGCCATTTAAATCTATGTTAAAAACTCACCTTTTCACAAGAGCATATTTTAAAATTTTGTAAAGCGCCTTTGAGCGGTTTAGTCCGGAATCGGCGCTATAGAAATTTACATACATACATACATACATACATACATACATATGTACGAGCAAAATGTTTGTATGATTACTGTATTCTGCAGCTGTAGTAGTAAAAACATCTACAGCTGCGATCAGGACTTCCTTCTACGCTTTTGACCAGTCTCGTGTCCTCAGCCAAAGTCTCTCACTTCCTCAGGCCCATTCTTGACTTGAGTGTACCGAGTCCTGCTCTCTTGAGGTCACCTCGCAGCACGCTTAACAGATTTATGCAATAATGTCCTGCCTTTATATTTGCTGGCTCCAAATAGGGCAAATTTCAAGGCGCTCTGTACTGGTGTGTCCTCTGGCTCTGTACTGCTGTGTCCTCTGGCATCATTAGAAGCAAAATCATCCATTTTTATGTCCGTCATGACAAAATATCTATACAATCCATTTCAAAATGGATTATGTATGCAAGTTATGGAAATGTAGAATAAGAGGTCAGTGACATGGAAATCATAATATTTCAAAGTTGCAAATCTGCATACAAATTGCTAATATATGGAATAATGGATTTAAATTGGCTATGCTAGGATATGGATTGCCTTCATTAGTGCTACCAGATGCCACGGCATTCATGATACATTTTAATATTTATCATGTAAAAGCAATGGATTTTAACCCATTCCATATTAGCAATGCTAATAATGAACCAAATTATTAGCTCACCTGGCCTGAAAGGCCAAGTGAGCTTATGCCGTGGGGACCATCCGTCGTCCGTCCGTCGTCTGTCATCCGTCAACTTTTCCTTTAAACGACTTCTCAAGGACCACTGGGCCAATTTCAATCATAGTTGACAGGATGCATCCTTAGGGAATAGGGATCCAAGTTTGTTCAAATGAACCAGATCGGCCAATTTAGCCAGTGGCCATCTTGGATTTAGGCCAATTTTAGGAAACGTCTTTAAAAATCTTCTTCTCCGAAACCGCTTAGGGGATTGATGCAAATCTCATGAAATATTGTCTAGGGCAAGAGCTGAACCAAGTTTGTTCAAGGGAACTTGATTGGTCAAATGGTTTGGCGGCGATCTTGGTTGCCCTAGTTGTGGCAAAAATTACTTCTTCTCCAGAACCGCTGAAGGGATCGGGCCGAAATATGGCAGATATGATTAGAGCCTAAGGGCCATTAAAGTTTGTTCAAGAAAAGTTGATCTTTCAAAAAACATGGTGGCTGTGGGCCAATCAAAATAAAGCGTGTTTGGCGGCCATATTGGATTTTTTTATTTGATTGATTTTGAGGCCAAAATTGTTTTTGTATGTATTTTGCGGTATTCTAATCACAAATTTGCAATTTTCGAAACTGCCGGATAAACGGTTTGGCGGCCATCTTGGATCATTTTCCCACCAAAAGCTCCCATACTAAAGCAACGGAAAATTTTTAATGTTTTCTCCTCGAGAACTGCTGGGCCGATTTCAATTATATTTCGCAGGAAGCATCCTTCAGGCATAGAGATTCAAGTTTGTTCAAACGAAGCCGATCATCCAATTGGGCCGGCAGCCATCTTGGATTTTGGCCGATTTTTAGAAACATCTTTAAAATGCTTCATCTCCGAAACCGCTTGGGGGATTGATGCAAACCTCATGAACTCTGATTTAGGACAAGTGCTAAACCAAGTTTGTTCAATGGAACTTGATTGGTCAAATGGTTTGGCGGCCATCTTGGTTGACCTAGTTGATCCATCAAAAAACATGGCCGCCATGGGCCAATTAAAATATAACATGTTTGGCGGCCATATTGGATTTTTTTATTTGATGGATTTTGAGGCCGAAATTGGTTTTGTGTGTGTTTTGGGGTATTCTGAGCTCAGATTTGAAATTTCTGAGACTGTCGGATAAATGGTTTGCCGGCCATCTTGGATCATTTTCCCGCCAAAAGCTCCCATACTAAAGCAATGGGAAGTTTTAAATGTTTTCTTCTCGAGAACTACCGGGCCGATTTCAATTATATTTAGCAGGAGGTATCCTTAGTGTGTAGAGATTCAAGTTTGTTCAAGCGAAGCCGATCGGCCAATTGGGCTGGCGGCCATCTTGGATTTTGGCTGATTTTTAGAAACGTCTTTAAAAATCTTCTCTGAAACCGCTTGCGGGATTGATGCAAACCTCATGAACTATGATTTAGGACAAGTGTTAAACCAAGTTTGTTCAATGGAACTTGATTGGTCAAATGGTTTGGCGGCCATCTTGGTTGACCTAGTTGGTCCATCAAAAAACATGGCCACCATGGGCCAATTAAAATATAACATGTTAGGCGGCCATATTGGATTCTTTTATTTGATGGATTTTGAGGCCGAAATTGGTTTTGTGTGTTTTGTGGCGTTCTGAGCTCAGATTTGAAATTTTTGAGACTGTCGGATAAATGGTTTGCCGGCCATCTTGGATCATTTTCCTGCCAAAAGCTCCCATACTAAAGCAATGGGAAGTTTAAAATGTTTTCTTCTCGAGAACTACCTGGCCAATTTCAATTATATTTAGCAGGAAGCATCCTTAGTGTGTAGAGATTCAGGTTTGTTCAAGCGAAGCCAATCGGCCAATTGGGCCAGCGGCCATCTTGGATTTTGGCCAATTTTTAGAAACGTCTTTAAAAATCTTCGAAACCGCTTGGTCGATTGATGCAAACCTTATGAACTATGTTAAACCAAGTTTGTTCAAGGGAACTTGATTGGTCAAATGGTTTGGCGGCCATCTTGGTTGACCTAGTTGTAGCGAAAATTACTTCTCCAGAACCACTGAAGGGATCGGGCCGAAATTGGCAGATATTATTAGGGACCAAGGGCCATTAAAGTTTGTTCAAGGGAAGTTGATCCATCAAGAAACATGTTTGGCGTCCATATTGGGTTTTATTATTTGATGGACTTTGAGGCCGAAATTGGTTTTATATGTGTTTTTAGGTATTCTGATCTCAAATTTGCAATTTTTGAAACTGTCGGTTAAACGGTTTGGTGGCCATCTTGTTGATAAAGAGCATTCTAGTTTTCATTGGAATTGTTAGCCTTGGGGTAATTTTCTATTAACCAATCAAAATACAGTCATCCTCATGGCACTGGATGTCACTCTTTGCCGAAGTCACAATGCGCATCAGGACGTAATAATACTGCTTGTGATGTCCCATAGTTTATAAGATCAGATTACTAGTACTGTATGTTTCAGCATTATAGGTCCACTGTGATAGGTGTCAGGGTAGGACTTAAGTCACCCTTGCGGATCATATGCTAATGGAAGCTATAAACTCGGGTTTCATGGATCAACGCTATTGGAAAATATGTAAAAATTTCAATTTATATGATAAATAGAATCTCAAACTTTGTCACATTTAATGTCACTGTAATCAACCTTGTGAGCAATGAACATTTCCATGTTTAGCTCACCTGGCCTGAAAGGCCAAGTGAGTTTATGCTGTGGCAACCGTCCGTCGTGTGTCCATCGTCCATCCATCATCTGTCCATCATCCAGTTTTTCCTCTAAACGACTTCTTCTCAAGAACCAGTGCGCCGATTTCAATTATATATGGCGGGAAGCATCCTTAGCACATAGGGATCCAAGTTTGTTCAAATGAAGCCGATCGGCTTTCGATCGGCTTTGGATTTCGACCGATTTTAAGAAATGTCTTTAAAAATCTTCTCCGAAACTGCTTAGGGAATCGATTCAAAACTCATGAAACATCATCTAGGGCAAGAGGTAAGCCAAGTTTGTTCAAGAGAACCTGATTGATCAAATGGTTCAGTGGCCATCTTGGATGACCTGGTTTTCATGAAAACAACTTCTTCTCCAGATCCGCTGAAGGAATTGGGCTCAAATTTGCGAGATTAGGGCCTAAGGACCATTAAAGTTTGTTTAAGGGAAGTTAATCCATCAAAAAACATGGCCGCTGTGGGCCAATCAAAATGTAGCATGTGTGGCAGCCATATTGGATTTTTTTATTTGACGTATTTTGAGGCCGAAATCTGTTTTACATGTGATTTTGAGTATTCTGATCTCGAATTTGCCATTTTCGAAACTGTTGAATGAACATTTTTTGCGGCATCTTGGATCATTTTCCTGCCAAAAGCTCTCATACTAAAGCAATGGACAATTTTAAATGTCTTGTTCTCGAGAACTACTAGGCCGATTATATGTGGCTGGAACAATCCTTAAGGTATAGAGATTCACGTTTGCTCAAATGAAGCCGATTGGCCAATTTGGCTGGTGACCATCTTGGATTTTGGCCGATTTTTTAAAATATCTCTAAAAATCTTCTCGGAAGCAGTTTGAGGCATCCATGCAAAACTCATGGGATATAATATTGGGAAAGAACTGAATCAGGTTTGTTCAAGGGAACTTGATTGGCCAAATGGGTCTGCGGCCATGTTGGATGACCTAGTTTTTATGAAAACAATTTCTCCAGAAATGCAGAACGAATCGAGCCAAAATTTGTCGTTTGGCGGATCACATTGAAACTTCATAGGGTGTTTGGACTAGGTCTTGGGAAGAAATCTATCGAAGTCGACGATGATCCGAAATCCAAAATGGCTGAATGATAACTCTGTTGCCGTTTGTCGGATCGCATTGGGTCGTTGGAATATGTCTGGTGAAGAAACCTATTGAAATTTACGATAATCCGAAATCCAATATGGCCACCAGTCAGAGGCGGCCATCTTGAAAATTGGTTTCCGAACGATACCTACTTGACCGTTTAGCGGATCGCTTTGACACTTAATAAGGATTACCTGTCTGAAGAAGAAATAAATATTTTCTGATAGCTGTCATTAATTAGTTTGTCATCATGGCGGGGTATTATGCGCCGTTTGCGGAGCTCTTGTTATTTGATGGATTTTGAAGCTGAAATTGGTTTTATAGAGGTTTTTAGGTATTCTGATTTAAAATTTTCCATTTTCGAAAAAGTTAGATGAATGGTTTGTCAGCCATCTTGGATCTATTTCCCGTCAAAACTCCCATACTAAAGCAATGGGAAATTTAAAATATCTTCTCGAGTACTGCTGGGCCAATTTCAAGTAATTATTTTACAGGAAGCATCCTTACGGCATGTGGATACAACTTTGTTCAAAGGAAAAACGATCAGCCAATTTGGCCGACTTTTAGAAACGTCTTTAAATATCTTCTCAGAAACTGCTTGGGAGATCAACATAAACCTCATGAAATATGATCTAGGGCAAGAGCTGAACCAAGTTTGTTCGAGGGAACTTGATTTACCAAGTGGTTCAGTGGCCATCTTGGATGACATAGTTTTCATGAAAACCAATTCTTTTCCAGATCCGCTGAATGGTACGGGCCGAAATTTGGCAGATAAAATTAGGGCCAAAACGGCATTATAATTTGTCCATGGAAAGTTGATATGTAAGAAAAAACATGTCCACCATGAATCAATCAAAATTTTGCGTCTTTGGCGTACATCTTGTATTTTCTGCAAATTCCTGGAAAGATCATAAAAAGACTTACTTGTTAACCACTGGTCCAATTTTAATAAAACTTTGCTAAGCCATCACAGAAATTTGATTGGTAAATTTTTCCTGTGGTCATCTCCTTTTGTTCGGTTATGCAACTGGCCAATAATTCCAGGTGAGCGATACAGGCCCTTTGGGCCTCTTGTTATATTTACTAGAACTTGTGGTTCTTTTGGATCAGTCTGTATTCAACAGAGTGGTGTTGATTTTATTGCATCTTTTAATGGTCCTTTTGATCTTTAGTCTTAAGTCCAGCAGCCTCCTTCTTTAGGAACATTATGATTTTATCTAAACAAGCTGAGTTTAATTTTCACCATTATCATCATTATGTGTTTGTCTGTGTGATATTGGTGAGATCATTATTATTAGCTCACCTGGCCTGAAAGGTCAAAATGTTAGCATGTCCGTCGTCCGTCAACTTTTTCTTTAAACAACTTCTTCTCAAGAACCACTGGGCCAATTTCAATTATATTTGGCAGGAAGCATCCCTAGGGAATCGAGATTCAAGTTTGTTCAAACTAAGCCGATCGGCCAAATCCAAGATGGCCGCCAGCCAAAATAGCCAATTTTTAGAAACACTTTTAAAAATCTTCTTCTCCGAAACCGCTGGAGGAATTGATTCAAAACTCATAACACATCATCTAGTGCAATGGTAGACCCAACTTTGTTCAAGGTAACCTGATTGGACGATTTGCGTGGTGGCCATCTTAGATGACCTAGTTTTCGCGAAAACGACTTCTCCCGAACCGCTAAAGGGATAGATCTGAAATTTGGTCAGTATGCTTAGGGACCAAGGTCCATTCAAGTTTGTTCACGGGAAGTTTGTACGTTAAAAAACATGGCCGCCATCAACCAATCAAAATTTAACGTTTGTTTGTCATATTGGCTTTTTTGTATTTGATGTATTTTGATGGCAAAAATTGATGTATATATGCTTATCAGGGTGGCGAGTTCAAATATGCCACTTTCGAGACAGTCGGATAAACGGTTTGGCTGCCATCTTGGTTTGTTTTCCCGCCATTGGCTCCCATAGTAAAGCAATGGGCCCATAGTAAAGCAATGGGCCCATAGTAAAGCAATGGGGAATTCTTTAAACGACTTCTTCTCAAGAACCACTGGGCCAATTTTGATTATATTTTCGAGGAAGCATTCATAGGGCCTAGAGATCTAAGTTTGTTTAAACAAAGCGGATAGGTCAAAATCCAAGATGGGCGCCGGCCAAAATGGCTGATTTTTAGAAACACTTTAAAAAATCTTCTCCAAAACCGCTGGAGGAATTGATTCAAAACTCATAACACATCATCTGTGGCAACGGTAGACCCAAGTTTGTTCAAGGCAACCTGATTGGCCGATTTGCTTGGCGACCATCTTGGATGACCTAGTTTTCGCAAAAACGACTTCTTCTCCCGAACCTCTTAAGGGATAGAGCTGAAATTTTGTAAATATGCTTAGGGACCAAGGGTCAACTTTGTTCAAGGGAAGTTTGTTCGGTAAAAAATATGGCCGCCTTCAAACAATCAAAATTTAGCATTTCTTGGTCATATTGGCTTTTTTGTAATTAATGTATTTTGATGGCGAAAATTGCTTTGTATATGCTTATCAGTTGGCCAGTTCAAATATCCCACTTTCGAGACTGTCGGATAAACGGTTTTCCTGCCATCTTGGTTTGGTTTCCCGCCATAGTCTCCCATAGTAAAGCAATGGGCCATAGTAAAGCAATGGGGAATTCTTTAAACGACTTCTTCTCAAGAACCACTGGGCCGATTTCAATTATATCTGGCAGGAAACATGCATAGGGCATAGAGATATAATTTTGTTCAAATGAAGCGGATCGGTCAAAATCCAAGATGGCCACCGGCCAAAATGACCATTTTTAGAACCACTTTATAAAATCTCCGAAACAGCTGGAGGAATTGATTCAAAACTCATAACACATCATCTATGACAACATTAGACCCAAGTTTATTCAAGGCAACCTGATTGGCCTATTTGCTTGGCAGGCATCTTGGATGACGTAGTTTTCGTGAAAACGACTTCTCCCGAACCGCTGAAAGGATAGCGCTGAAATTTGGTAAATATGCTTAGGGACCAAGGGCCATTCAAATTTGTTCAAAGGAAGTTCGTACGTTAAAAAACATGGCCGGCATCAACCAATCAAAATTTAGCTTTTTGTCATATTGGCTTTTTTGTATTTGATGTATTTTGATGGCGAAAATTGCTGTATACATGCTTATCAGGGTGGCGAGTTCAAATATGCCACTTCGAGATGGTTGGATAATCAGTTTGACTGCCATCTTGGTTTGTTTTCCTGCCATAGGCTCCCATAGTAAAGCAATGGGCCCATAGTAAAGCAATGGGGAATTCTTTAAATGACTTCACGAACCACTGGGCCAATTTCAATTATATTTGGCAGAATGCAGCCTTAGGGCAAAGAAGTCTAAGTTTGTTCAAACGAAGCTGATCGGCCAAAATCCAAGATGGTCACCGGCTAAACCAGCCAATTTTTAGAAATGTCTTAAAAAATCTCCGAAACGGCTTGGGGGTTGATTCAAAACTCATGAAACATCATCTAATGCAGGAGGAGAACCAATTTGTCCAAGAGAACCTGATTGGTCCATTGGCTTGGCGGCCATCTTGGATGACTTAGTTTTCGCGAAAACAACGTCATATCCAGAATCGTTGAACGGATTGGGTCGAAATTTGGGAGATATGATACGGGAATAAGGGCCATTAAGTTTTGTTCAAAAGTAGTTGATACATAAAGAAACATGGCTTCTGTTTTCTTGTTATAATTCTGCTCAACTCTGTAGGGTTCTACTTATTGTTGATGGCCTTTCTGGTTGAAATGCCTATGATGCAGGTGAGCGATACAGGCCCCTTGGGCCTCTTGTTTATTTAACCTTCTTTTAACACTTACCACATTGATATCACACGTTTAAATTTTCAAATTAAATTTAAAGATGAACTGGTGTTCATTTTTCAACAAATTTGGTGGAAGATGGTGCTGTCGTAGACAGCACCATCTTCCACCAAATTTGTTGAAAAATGAACACCAGATTCTTCGCTATCGAACCAGTAAAAAATAGAATTTTGACCTCAGAGTGGGAAGGGTTAAGAGTTCTCATATCACCACCCACCAGTTGGTTTTAAAGTGAGGCACTCACCAAATCTACATGTTTAGCAAGTAGTGATTGAACTGCATAAATGTTTGTGGTGCTATAACAATGACCACAGATGCCCTAGGGGTTAGTCTCTAGTTTTATTAACCACAGAAACAGACTCACCATTCAATCACCATGACCCGGCCTAAGCCACCCCCATGTGTGAATGATTCGAGAACTCTTTCTATGAAATATAGAGATATTGAAAGTGATTCTTCTCCTTGCTGTTAGCAGGTGAAAGCTCTTGTTCATTAGAGTTTAGACTGGTACTAGTCTATGGCTGATTAACAATAAGGGAGGTAACTCATTCTAGAAGCCTAGAAATGAATTGTGGAGTTAAGGCCCTTGTGTTATGAAGCTTAAGAAAATAAGGTTAAATTTTTTCTGGCCCTAAATGCGGGTGGATTGAATTTAGCAAGTAGTGATTGAACGGTAAGTATGTTTATGTGGTTAAAAAAACTACAGACCAACCCCTTAAGGGGGGGGGGGGGTGAGGTTGTTATTGCCCATTGAAATTGCTTGCATCAGTTAAGCACCAATTCTTTTAACCCAATTCCATTTATAACAGTCTTAATTCCAGTGACAACTATTTACTCTCCCACCACGACCAGACATTTATATTGGTGTTTGTCCATTTACTCTCATATCTATGTTTACTGATTGCTACTCATGAATAAATTATCTGTATTCATACAACAATACCTTTGGGATTAACACACATTCTCTATCTACCATTTCTGTGGAACAGCCAGTGTTAAATCTCGAGTACAAAGTACTAAAAGCCCATGGTTACAAGAGATATCAGTAGCAATAGTATGTTAATTGTTTAATATCCTAGTGGTCAAAAGGAATTTTCAATTTGCAGGCTGCAGAGAAAACTATTTTCTGTTAATTTTTCACTGACATACCTGTCTTGATAACCAAGCCAGTTATTCCAGTGGTAATTGCTTTAAATAAAAAATTTCTTTGTCGCTAAACAGAGATTGAGTAATGACACATTTGTATTTTCCTGACCAATTTTGACCATTCAGTGGATAACCTTGTCCTGTGCTACTTGACATATGGTGCATTAGCACTGGTATATCTGCCATACAAGCTGGGCCCCTTAGCCCTTTAACCCTCAAATTTATTCAAGAAAATTTAAAGTTTTTCATAAACCCAAAGGATCAATTATTTTTGAAAATTTATCACTGGTATGACTGGCTTGGTTATTGAGCCAGTCAATCAAGTAGTAAATATTCGTCTTTTTTTTCCTTTTTTTTAAAATTGGAAATCAGTATGTCTTCTCTTGGTCTGGAAATGCACAAGCCGTTTTTCTGGCTTGAATTTTAAAAGATTAAAACAGCATCAATCTCGAATTTAAAAACTACAATCCGAAAATCCTCACTCTCTCTAAACATTCACTTTCCTTTTTTCTTCTGCAGATTTTTCAGATATCTTGATCATCTGAGTCAACAATAGTGACACTTCATTATTAGATCACCTGGCCAGAATGGCCAAGTGATCTTATGCCATGCCAACCATCTGCCGTCCGTCTTTAAACGTCTTCTGAACTGGTTTCAGTTATATTTGTTGGGAAGCATCTGTGTGCTGGTGGCCATCTCAGATTTTGGCAATTTAAGATTCTTCTCTGCAACCACTTTGGGGATTGATTCAAAACTCTAGGGTAAGAGCTGAACCAAGTTTGCTCAAGGGAACTTGATCGGCTAAATGCTTTGATGGCCATCTTGGATGACTAGGTTTCATGAAAGCGACTTTCCAAGAACCACTAAACGGATCGGCTGACATTTGGGAGATATGATTAGGGACTAAGGACCATTAAATGTTGGTTACGGTATGTTGATAGAGAATAAACCAAATGCGACATGTTTAATTTTTTTTATATGAATTTAAAGCCAAAATTAGTTTTTATATAGGTTTTTGGGTGTACTGATTTCAAATCTGTCACTTTCAAGAGTCAGTTAAATGGTTTGGCGGCCATCTTGGAACATTTTCCTGCCAAAAACTCCCATACTAAAGCAATAGGAAATTTAAAATGCCTTCTCGAGAACCTCTGAACCAAATTTTTCCAAATTTGCTAGGACACATCCTTGTTCTTGGTGTAGTTCTTCGTAAGCCTCAGAGTTCTGTGCAATGACCTTTCTGGTTGAAATGTCTATGTTCCAGATGAGTAATACCGGCCCCTTGGTTCTCTCATTCATTCATTCATTCATTCATTCATTCATTCATTCATTCATTCATTCATTCATTCATTCATTCATTCATTCATTCATTCATTCATTCATTCATCCATCCATCCATCCATCCATCCATCCATTCTACTGAATGTTTCGAAACTGATTTTACTGGAAGGCTACATACACCAGCTTTCAGTTAAATTAGTTTTAAAATGTTTAACACTATACAGCTGCATTGAAATGGGAAGCCAAAAATTCAGATAAGAAAGTGTTTAAGTGATGATTTTGCTATGCTCCATAATGTGGTTGCTTAAAGGTAGGATGATTGTTTGCCGCTAATCAGATCTCAGGAAGCTAATTAACCCTTACCACTCTGATGTCATTATTCTATCTTTTACTTTATCAATATCAAAGAAATCGGTGTACATTTTAAAACAATTTTGATGGAAGATGTTGCTGTCTACGACAGCACCATCTCCCACCAAATTTGTTGAAAAATTAACACCAGTTCATCTTTTAATTTAATTTGAACATTTAAACTTTTGACACCAGATTGGTACGGGTTAATACCTGGGAATGCAAGCATGCCTCTGGATAGTCTTCTTCTTCTTTTCGTTCGCTGATCATACCGCCAGTCCTGTAAGTGACTATCGGCATGATCATAAGCGTTAAGTGCGTGAATCCATGGTTTATTAGAGTGCGCCATGCGGCCTGGAACCTCCGTCTTCAGCACTCGAGGTTTCTGTCAGGGTTACCTCACCCTTACCTCCTTTAGTCGCCTCTTGCGACATGCAGAGGATACGGAAGGTGTATTCTAAGCCCCACCTACAGGGCCGACCTCTGGATAGTTAGATGCAAAACCTTTCCACATAACTCTTTATAGTAAGACATTTGTCAGTAAAGAGTTGTGTCCCCTTATTTATTGACTGGAAGATTTTCAGACAACTGTATTTACATGGATGAATGGAGGTATCCAGTTTTAGCTATGCCCTGCCAATCTCTAGCTAAGCTCCACCCACACTGTTGGGATCGATTGATCCCTGAACTCACTGATTATCAATTTTCAGGAAACTATACAGGTAAGCTGTTGCATATTTTGAAACTAATTTGACCGAGTGCTGTTGCTTCCTATGACAGCAACATCGGCCAGTCAAATTAGTTTCAAAATATTCAACAGCATGTTCATTAAATAGTAAAGCCATATAATTTTATACAAGAATGCTTAGTCCATCATCAATTAAATGTTCGTGACAAACTTATTTACATCATTCATGACGTCATTGATTATAACGTCAGCTGTCACGTAGTTGATTATGACATCATATGATTGATGGATAAACTGGAATGCTCCATTGGGTGAATGGTTATGGGCATACAAAATGTAAAAATTTGTTAACCCTTTAATGGTAAAATTTTCTCAAGAAAGTTAAAAAATTTGCTTATTGAATATCCACTTGCAGGACAAGAGAAGACTATTTTTTTAACATAGACACGTTTATTGAGCCAGGCATTCCAGTGGTAAATTCTAAAAAATGGTCTTCTGTTGACCACTACAGAGGCCCTACTTGGCCGGCTTGACCATTAAAGGGTTAAATGGGTAGTTTTGTGTGGATAAGTTCTGTTACACTGAATGGAATGTGACAAAGCGGGAGGGAGAGGGTTAATTATCTCTTGTTTGTATTTGTGCCCATCGCCTCTACAAAATTTGTCTGTGTGCAAGCATGAAGAGGTTTAACACTGTAACACCCATATCAGCCAAAAATGGCTTCTGTAGTGGTCTTGAGAATTGGCCATTCGCAGACCAAAAGAAGACTATTTTTGAAAATTTATCACTGGAATGACTGGCTCTATAACCGAGCCAGTCATTTCAGTGATAAATTTTCAAAAATCGTCCTCTTGGTCTACAAATGGACATTTTCTATGAGAAAATTGAAATTTTCTTGAACTGCTTGGGCAATTTTAACAAGACTGCCTGGAAGGATACTAGGGTGGTACGTTTCAAAACTTGTATTCTAAGAACTGTTAGACAAAGTCATAATTAACCCTCTAACACTCATATCAGCCAAAAACAGCTTCTGCAGTGATCTTGCGAAATGTCAATTTGCAGACCAATAGAAGCATATTTTTGAAAATTTACCACTGGAATGGCTGGGCCGATAACGGAGCTCAGTCATTCCAGTGGTAAATTTTCAAAAATACTCTTGGTCTGCAAATGGACATTTTCTATGAAAGAATTGAATTTTTTTAAATGTTTGAGGGTTAAAGGGTTAAGACCTGCTTCTTGAAAGCCATTTTAAGAATATAGACAGTTTCATTGTTCTATGTTCTAAGGCATTGCTTTAAATTATTGACAACGCTTTGTTAAACAGTGCCGAGTGCTAAGCGTTAAACCGTGTTAATGACTGTGGTGTCTGTCTGCATTTCTAATATTCCTGGCAGGATGAACGTGCTCACCTTCGATGTCATTACAACCATCACCACGATCAAATCAACCAAAGCCTGCCATTATGATTGAACATTTATTAATAATTAAAAGACAGATCATAAAGTCAGTTTATTTAGCAATTGGCCTAAATGAGTTTGTCTGAATGGCCTGGTGTTTAGAAGCGTGATGTGTCGAATCATGGCTTCTGGATCCTGCAGTACTAATGTACATGAACATAATAGCTGAAACCCTTAGCCCTTAATATTTTAGCACATAAAATTCCAATGTCTTAATTATGATACAATAATACAGGTAAGCTGTTGACTATTTTGAAACTAATTTTACTGAAATATTTTACCGTAAGAATTTGTAATTTCTGGTATGCAAGGACTAACCCTTTACTGGTGAAAGTGACAACGCCAAACTCTGGTCTTGAGAAATGTCAATATCCAGACCAAGAGAAGACAACCTTTGAAAATTTACCACTGGAATGACTGGCTCAATAATCAAAGCAGAGATTTTAATTTTAAGACCCCTTAGGATTAACACTTTAATGAGGAGAATTCATTTTGAAAATATGGTTTATCCATCTACACCTGCCTCACACACCTACATAACCATGCACACATCTGTGAAATATGGTTTATCCGTCTACACCTGCCTCACACACCTACATAACCATGCACACATCTGTGCTGGCCTCCGCTCACACAATTAATTTGTGATATACAAATGTTAGTATATTAGGTATAGCTATATTCAATACTAACATAATAGTTAATGTATGCTTCTATTTATTAATATTTTGCACCATTCTCTCATTCAAATACAAGATCAACAAATTAGCAAAGATTAGTTTAACATAAGTTACATTAATTTAATATATTAATAGCAACATCTTTTATCACTTTAATGGTCAATATCTAGCAAGAAATTTTTTTGCTTAGTGATTGTCCATCTGCAGGCCAAGAAAATACGGTTTTGGATATTTTACCACTCAAATGACTGGCGCTAGTGGTAAAATTAAAAAAAACACCATTTCTTCTCTCTGGCCTGGCTTAGAAATGGACATTTCTCACAGCGACTACACAGGTGGGTTTGGCTAGCTTAAGCACTTTATTATACCCCTCGAAAAAGAAGATAATATTATACCCCTCGAAAAAGAAGATGGTATTATACTCCTCAAAAAAGAAGATGATATTATACTCCTCAAAAATGAAGATGATATTATACTCTTCGAAAAAGAAGATGATATTATACTCCTCAAAAAAGAAGATGATATTATACTCCTCAAAAAAGAAGATGATATTATACCTCTCAAAAAAGAAGATGATATTATACCCCTCGAAAAAGAAGATGATGTTATACTCCTCAAAAATGAAGATGATATTATACTCCTCGAAAAAGAAGATGATATTATACCTCTCAAAAAAGAAGATGATATTATACCCCTCGAAAAAGAAGATGATATTATACCCCTCGAAAAAGAAGATGATATTATACTCCTCGAAAAGGAAGATGATATTATACCCCTCAAAAAAGAAGATGATATTATACCCCTCAAAAAAGAAGATGATATTATACTCCTCGAAATAGAAGATGATATTATACTCCTCGAAAAAGAAGATAATATTATACCCCTCGAAAAAGAAGATGGTATTATACCCCTCGAAAAAGAAGATGATATTATACCTCTCAAAAAAGAAGATGATATTATACACCTCGAAAAAGAAGATGATATTATACCCCTCGAAAAAGAAGATGATATTATACTCCTCGAAAAAGAAGATTATATTATACCCCTAAAAAAAGAAGATGATATTATACCCCTCGAAAAAGAAGATGATATTATACCCCTCGAAAAAGAAGATGATATTATACTCCTCGAAAAAGATGATATTATGCTCCTCGAAAAAGAAGATGATATTATACTCCTCGAAATAGAAGATGATATTATACTCCTCGAAAAAGAAGATGATATTATACTCCTCGAAAAAGAAGATGATATTATACCCCTCGAAAAAGAAGATGATATTATACTCCTCGAAATAGAAGATGATATTATACTCCTCGAAAAAGAAGATGATATTATACTCCTCGAAAAAGAAGATGATATTATACCCCTCAAAAAAGAAGATGATATTATACTCCTCAAAAAAGAAGATGATATTATACTCCTCGAAATAGAAGATGATATTATACTCCTCGAAAAAGAAGATGATATTATACTCCTCGAAAAAGAAGATGATATTATACTCCTCGAAAAAGAAGATGATATTATACTCCTCGAAAAAGAAGATGATATTATACTCCTCGAAAAAGAAGATGATATTATACTCCTCGAAAAAGAAGATGATATTATACTCCTCGAAAAAGAAGAAAGCTTAACCACTTTATTATACCCCTCAAAAACAAAGACGATATTAGGAATGCGCCCATTCGTACGTACGTACATATGTACATTTGTACTGATTGGCTTCTGGACAATAACTTGTGTTTGGGAGCACCAATTTGAACCATACCTCTTAGTAATACAAATACGAAGACCAAGTTTGAATAACATCAATTTACGTCAAATTTAGTTTCCACGCAACTAACTCGTGTTATACTGAACCGATTCGAACCAAGTTTGGAGTATAGGTTAATAATAGACCTGCCAAGGCGGATGTCAAGTTTGTGTGCCATTACTTTTCGACAATATTTGCCAGAGCTAATTATCACCCTTGAAAGATACAAACTGTTAATTTGTCCATTTCTGGGCAATAACTCAGGCTAGACTAAATAATTTCGAACCAAATTCGGATTATTGTTTAATACTACAGAGGTGAATGTCAAGTTTGTGTTCTATTAGGTTTCATCAATATTTGCCTGAGTTATCACCCTTGAAACAAACTTTGTTAATTTGGCCGTTTCCAGGCAATAACTCATACTAGAGTGAACGGATTTGAAGCAAATTCAGAATTTGGATTGATATTATTAAGATGGCAGTAAAGTTCCTGTTTTGTTAGTTTCCATCAATAATTGCCAGATCTCTCACCATTGAAAAATACAAACTTCGTTAATTTGACATCATCCCGTTGCAACAAACACTGTAATGTAAACACATATATTAGTTATATGGAGCAGGCAATTGAATTATCCAGATTCCTTAAACGTCACTTCAACAAAAATGGGAATCGAGGGGATTTGTATTGCTTGCAATGCCTTGTTATTATTAGTATTATCTGTGAGCAACTAGTATACGTCCGTCTCTCTGTCTTTTTGGATGTCTGTCCATCCATCCGTCTCTCAAATTTGTGTAATTTCTGACAAAGCTACCTAAGTAACAAATATAATGCATTCTCATCTATTTTTAGTTGTGACTCATAATAGTCGGTCCGTTTCAGTTTTTAGATTTCTTTTACAGTTTTGGCAAAGTTGCCAATGTCACAACTATGGCACATTTGTACTTGTTTACGTCTTGTACCCAGGAACATCAGAAAACAATATTTATATAATTTATGTTATTTGATACAAAAACAGAACGTAGCATTTGATGTGCGCTTTGAATACTCCTGTACTCTACTATGTTTACTTTGATGTGCATGATGTCTAAGATGTATATATCCTTGCTTAATGTTAGTGCCAGGGAACTTGCACAAGAAACCACCCGTTATTTAACCCTTTAACACTCAAATTTATTCAAAAAAATTTATATTTTCTCATAGAAAATGTATATTTGCAGACCAAGAGAAGACTATTTTTGAAAAAATTTACCACTGGAATGACTGGCTTGATTATCAAGCCAGTCATTCCAGTGGTAAATTTTCAAAGATAATCCTTTCGTCTGCAAATAGACATTTCTCAAGACCACTGCAAAAGCCGTTTTTGGCTGATATGAGTGTTAAATGGTTAAACCAAAATGGCTTATCAGTTGGCCGGAATCTTTCGGGTGCAAAACAAATTTAACAATTTAATGGTCAAGCCGACCAAAACTAGCTTGTGCAATGAATTGTCTTGGGTAATGTCCATTTGCGGGTCAAGAGGTCATTGTTTTAAATTATGCAACTGGTATGTCTGACCAGTCATTTCAGTGGTAAATTAAAAGTAAGTTTTCTCTTGGCCTAAAATTAGAAATTGACTAAGCAAGGATTTTGATTTTCTTGACAAATCTTGACCATTCAAAGATTAAAATAACTAAATTAAACTATTTACAAATCTTATTTTGAGAGGCCATATCTTGTGATGACTTTGTGCTGCTTTTCAGGTGGTTGTCTAAGACAGCGCTCGCTGTTGTTCATATATAACTCAAACACTTGCTGATGGTTCCATCTGGGAGCACCTGTTTTTCAATATCAATCATTTGATAGCCTGAGATAATAGCTATGAGTGGCCAAAGTTGTTTATCCATGATGCTATGGTTATATGGTTATGGGCAGGGAGATCGATTACAATGTTACCTTAAGGAAGACATAGTCACATACCTAAGAAATATCTGATCTTTCAAAGATGAATATGACAATATTCTGAACAATTTGAGTGAAAGTTATTGCTGTCGTTCAGAGAAATAAATTTCAGTTGAAAGGTTCTGAAGAAACGGTAGTGTTTTTTAACCCTTTAGCACTCAGATTTGTTCCAAGAAAATTTTAATTTTCTGTGTCATTTAAAATGTTCATTTGCAAACCAAGGGAAGATTATTATTGAAAACTTATCAACTGGTGACTGGCTTGGTTATTCCAGTGATAAATTTTTTTTAAATGGTCTTTTGTTTTGCAGATGGAGATTTCATTTCTTGTCATCCTGAGGGTTAAAGGGTTAACGATAGGTGGTAGTAAATATCAAATATGATTTACTGATATTAGATAGAAGTACTGATTTAGTAAACATGTGTTGAGCAATGACTGCTTTAGAGTTAAAGAGATACTATCAAGACTACCCAATGGAGGGATGTATCTCTGCTAAACTTGTTTCAAGGGAACCTACACCATGGGAATGAATAGGTTAAAATTTTCTGAGATATCTAAGTCAGGTGACTTTTAGCAAACAGTGAATTGAGTGGTAAGTATTTTAGTAAGCTAACAAAACGCCAGACCAGTATATATACGTCTGGTCGTTCTCACTGTTATACAAGGTGTACAATAACCAGGATGTTAGTGTTTTGATGGGGGGGGGGGTATCTTGGAACATAACCCTTTAACACTCATATCAGCTAAAAATAGCTTCTGCAGTGGTCTTGAGAAATATCCATTTGCAGACCAAAAGAAGACTGTTTTTGAAAATTTACTTAGAATTATTTTACCTTTAACCCTTTAATGGTCAAGATTTGTTCAAAAAATTTAACATTTTGCTCAGTAAATGTCCTTTTGCAGACAAAGACAAGACTATTTTAGAAAATTTACCACTGGAATGACTGGCTCGATAACCGAGCCAGTCATTCCAGTGGTAAAATTTCAAAGACAGTCATCTCTTGACCTGCAAATGGACATTTACTTAGCAAAATGTTAAATTTTTTTAACAAATCTTGACCATTAATGGGTTACTGGTAAAATAATCTCTGTTCTGAGTCATTTCATTGATAAATAGAAGATCTGGAGCCTCCCAAGATTGAGGACCCTTCTAACAAAATTTCCATGAGCGATGCCAAGCAGCTAAAATTTCAATAGAATTTCGCTGGAATGACCCTTAATATTGGAGGACTCCAGATCGTATGTTTAGAATTTTAAATAGATGATTCGGAGCCGCCAAGATTCTAGCCAAATTTTGTTGAAACATGCCAGGCACCTAAAATTTCAATGGAGTTTCGCTTGAAGGGCCCTTAATCGTGGGAGACTCGAGATCTTCTATTTTGAATTTTGCTTGGTCAATTTTTTAAATATGGCTGGAAGAATCTTGTGGTGGTACGCTCAAAGAACAAGTCTTCAAAATTTAGATTGGTCAATCTTTTGCTGACCATTTTTATTTTCTGAAGGTTTTCTGAAAACATTTAAAACACTACTCCCTAATCAGTGTCCTGATTTCAATGAAACTTGGGTGGAACAATCTTATTGTGGTAGGCTTCAAAATATGAAAGGAGAAAAATTATCCAGAAATTCTTTAAAACGTATCTCCTCCTAAATGGCCTGAAGGATTCAATGATGGTAGTCTCCACAACTTCTCTTCAGAATTTTGATTGGTTGATGGGCATTTTGTTTTTACTGAACATTTCTGAGAACAATTTAAAACACTACTGACCTTAATCAATAGCCCGATTTCAATAAACTTTGGTGGTATGATGCTATGAGCATATGCTTCAACATATCAAATGAGAATTTGTATTGGTCAATTTGTTTTATGGTCATCTTGGGTTTTCTGAATATTATCCATTATATCTATTTAAAGGGATGCTATTATCTCATCTCAAATCTTGTATTGCATCAATAGCTTCTGGTTTATAGATTCCATATTATTCATATTCTGTTACATTCCCTTATCTGTATCACAATTATCTGCTTTGTAATATCATGTAAATGTTGAACCATGATAGCAACCATCTTGTCTTCTCTAGCGGTAGTGTGTTATGTCATGTCAATAGCGTCCAGTCAAATTAGTTTCAAAATATTGAGCTGCTTGCTTGTATGTTTGCTTTTTTACCATATTGTCAAGCTATACATGAAACCTCTGACAGAGTGCATATACCGAGGCAGACACGCTAGGGCTTTTGTGATTGGTTGAAAAGTAAATCATGACAGCCATCGTAAGGTTTAGAAATATACCAACATTTTGCTACTGAAGCCTGAATATAATTTTTTTACAGCATGATAAAGAGCTTAACATTCCATGCATAGTTTATGAGTGACCTATTAGATTATCTGTATAGATATCATAACCCGTGACGCAGATACCGCCATCTTTGTTCACCGCGTATCGCGCGCATTGCACTATGGGACTGTTTTGGGGCAGTCGATCATGCGAGAATAAACAAATGCACGTGAATGTCTGGTTTTATGCTCATATCAGCCAAAAATGAATTCTGCAGTGGTCTTGAGAAATGTCTATTTGCAGACCAAGGGAAGAATATTTTTGAAAATTTACCATTGCAATGACTGGCTCGATAACCGAGCCAGTCATTTCAGTGGTAAATTTTCAAAAATGGTCTTGTCTTGATCTGCAAATGGATATTTTCGTTGAGAATTTGAGTGTTAAAGGGTTAAACAGAATTGGCCTTCTCCGAAAATCTCCATTGCCCCACCTATGCAGCTTATGGCCCCGGGTTGGATTCATGAAACATACTTAAACATAGGAACATGCATAATGATTAAGTGTAACTAACAAATGCAGCATTGTGATTGGGCCATAGCTGATTATCTACTTTACACAATTAAGGTATACGTTAGGTATGCTTCGTGAATATGTAACACCCCACCCCCACCTACCCACCCATTCATGGACACTACATATATATTATTTACAAAACAGACACCTACACATCACAGGATTATAATATGACCCATCAGAACAGTCATTCCTGAAAGCTTAATTATTCTACCCCCCCCCCCCCCCACACCCCACTAGCAACAACACCCCACCCAAACACACATTATTATTTATTAACTATCTATGGAAATATATGAACAAATAATTGTATAAATTCTTGGCTCAAGTCTTCCTAAGACATCCTCTAGCTATTTGATGTTTAAAAATCAATCATTTCAGGTGATTTAAGATCGTTTTTAAAATAATTTATTTGAAATTGGCTGGAGAATGCTCCCCCTGTATAAGCAACACAACTCATTGACGAATCAGGCAATAATACATGATTTTCTGAAGTAATTTATTTGAAATGCGCTGGAAAACGCCCCCCCCCCCCCCCTTATATAATCAATGCAATTCACTGAAAAATCTGGCAATAATACACACGTTTGATAGCGCCGGTGTGCATATACTGTTCCTCAATCTCCCCTAAATTTGCTTAAACATCCAATTTTATCCCCAAAAAAATTCCAAGCCCCTTCTTTCTGCTGCATTTCACGAAAAGAAACCCTTTTCACGGCGCTTATGCTTTTAAGATTGTAGGCTAATCCTGTCTTATATACTATTCGTCAATCTATTTAGGAAATCTGCTTTACGAGCCATGACAAAAAAAGCTGCATAATTAAAATATAGTTTTTAATAATTTAATTTTAAATAAATAATGCATTTAAGATGCATGTTTTGTGAAGCAAACTCAACAATTATATTTTTTAATTTGGCAATAATGTCAGCGCTGAAAGATCATCGGCGGCTAATACTGTTCGTCTGTCTCTCCCCCGGAATGCGTATTTAGCGTTCATTTCAGTTTATTTGTATCGAATATATGAGTAGGGTAAGTGTATATATTTAGTGTCCAGGTTAGCATCACACGGGCCTTGGGCCTCTTGTTCTAGGTTTTTTCAGGTTGTCAATGTGGGTAGTACTAGAGTAAGTTTGTTAGATAACATATCACTCTACTTTTATCTGTTGAGAATTTGGTCATAAAATGTAGGTCATCTACTTTTCTTGTATTTTCTTTCATTTCTCTCAGCCTTCATATATCTTCTGCTTTCAATTTTTAAGCGATGTGCAGACATTGAGTTCACTGAATAATTTAAGCTCACAGTTCAGCTTTAGTTTTGTTTCTCACAGCTGCAGTTAAACTAGTATATGGTCCTTAATTTACCAATGCCATGTTTGCATCAGAAACTCCATTGTCAGCACAATTCCTTGTCTGCAGTATATCCTGTCCCACCATCTGTCAAATTTCTGTAATTATGTATGGATCACTGATACAATCTCACACATTAAACTCTATTCTCTTACCACACGATTCTTTACAGATCTTCAGTAGTCTTCCTCACACAGGTTCCACACTGATTTTCTGCGATTAATTGCTCAAAACATATAGTTATTCTGCTCATCATGGCTGATTGTTATATATTTCAATGCTTGTCATTTCCAGGTAATGGCGCCTGCATGCTGAGCGTCAAAATATGAAATATGCGTAGAAAAGTGGTTTTTGACCTTTTAATGGTTGAATCAAACAAACTGACCTTAGCCAGCCAGGTCTTGGGCAAAGTCCTTATGCAGTGCACACACTCATGTACACACGCACACACAGCATAGGAATTTACTGGTCAAGAGACCATTTTTGAAAATTTACCACTTGGATGCCTGGCATGGTTACCGAGCATATGTGTGTGCATACATGTATGCACGTGTGTGTGTGTATGTGTGCATGCGTGCGTGCGTGCACGCATGCATGTGTGTGTATGCGTGTGCGCGTATGTTTGTATGCATGCGTGCATGTGTGTATGTGTGCGTGCGTATGAGTACATGCATCTGTGCATGTTTGTTTGTGTGTGTGCGTGCATGCGTGCCTGTGTGCATGCATGCATGCGTGTGTGCATGCGTGTGTGTGTGTGAGCAGAGTATATTTGTTATTTTTTAATCCGCTGATGAACTGTAAGACAAACATGGTAATGCTAGCATTTGGAAAATGTGTCTGATGCCAATTACTCTGAATTGTCCCATTCAAGTGGTTTTCATTGAATGGGTATGCCAGGATGTATACGCTAAACTCCAGTCCCTGACGTCATTGCGGAGTGCCTGTCAATAATAACGTCTTAGAGGTGAATGGTCTTCCATTCCGAGGCATTGAATGCAGAGTTAATTGATTGGCTGCTATCCTGCTCATGCAGTAAGAGCCATGTCAGACAGTAGCAAGCGCATGCTATTCAACTATAATTCACATTCACTAGGCGTTTATTAGCTTCATTTGCCAGAACATCATATACAGGATATGAAGTCAACCTGAATGATAAACAAGCCATCTGGGTCAGATTTATGACATTTCTAACAGAGCTGTGTGTGTCACAACTATATGGTGTCACACCCGTTCCACCTGGATCACAACTATATGGTGTCACAACTATATGGTGTCACACCTGTTTCACCTGTCACAACTATATGGTGTCACAACTATATGGTGTCATGCCTGTTCCGCCTGTGTCACAACTATATGATGTCACACCTGTTCTGCCTATGTCACAACTATATAGTGTCACACCTGATTTAGTTGCAACACAACTACTGTAAAATAAATCAGTCTGTTGAACTGTCCAATTTTGGACATTTCTACCAAAGCCACCTACATTGCAGCTTTTTTTTCATAGAATCACGATGACGTCATCACAATCAAATTTCCCATAACACACCTCGGAGTGATGCCATTTTTGGAGGGGCTAATTTAACAAATTATGAGCAATAAGGCCATGAAACTGTAATTATATTTTCTTGACTATCTTCACTCATGATTTACTGTTTTCTGCTACTGGGCAGAGTTATTACAGATTCTCAGACACAGGATTTTATGGCTTAAGCTTCATGGAGATTGCCTTGCTATGGGCAGTCCTCTTTAGCATGTAGTAAGTTTGACCCCACTTTAATGGCGGCCAATCTCAAAATGCCTGGATGTGCGAAACTATGAACATTATATATAGGGCATACACACATGTGCCCTGATGTGTGAAACTATGAATATTATATATAGTGCATGCACACTTGTTTAAATTAATTCCCAGTTTAATGTTCTTTCAATGACCACTTAGCTTAACTCCTGGACATTTCTTGCAAATATATTGTTGCCTAGATATTTGTTCTATACAATGTATATATGCATCCTTCGCTCAGCTCACTCGTCATTCAGTCAAGTTATAGTAGTACTTTGAACTATTTGCACAGAAACTGGTCAATATGTTGCCGTGTGCACATAGTATTTGCATTGCGAAAATAATGCTTATCCTATGTTAAACCCCAGATTATGCGCCGTGGAAATATTTTAGCCAATAGTGAAAGATTATACTTCGGTGGCATGATTTGTTATATTAATTAGAGTGACATTGACGTCATGTCCGTTGGAGGCATGGCATGTTTCAGCATAACCTACTACTAATTGTTATAGAACTAGGCCAATTTTACCTAATTTTTTGTAAATATATGGTCAAGCATAATTTTTTAATTGGAGCCAGTATAGTAGTACAATATACAATTAGTGCATTTTGTCATATGTTGACCTACATTATTATGTATTTTCACCAGAGTTGGTCAAAATGTTCTTATCATAATAAGGAAAAATTAGTTACCTCTCCAAGATGTAGAAATTGTTTGAGTGTAGCTTTTGTGACCATCTCGGTCACTCCTTCAGCACTAACTGATGGTCGCTCTGGTCAGTTCTTGTGGAGTCACATGACAGCATGGACTGGTAGACTGCTGGTATACAGTAGCCCTCGTCACGAAAGCTACACTCAACAATTTCTACATCCCAGAGAGGTAACTAATTTTTCCTTATTATGAATCATCCTGGGATCTGGACCAACTTTTTCGGAAAAATGTTCTTATCATGTTTATATAATAGCTGCATTGTGATCTATGATTCTGTTTTATATCAGAAACCAGATGTATGGACCTTGGAAAAATATTAATTGGTGATGTATATTGAAGGATAATACTTTGATGACACGCATTGTATTTCAATATTTAGCTATTCTCTTCTGACTTGGTAGCTTGTCATCTTACTCCCAATATAAGATCTATTAAGTCACCTAAAAATAGATATGTTACAGTATATAGAGGGTGTGCTACACCAGGCCAGTTGCAATGAAGATGAGCTATGACTAGGGAGACTACTGCTTGCAAACACCAATCTGAGAGTACAAGTCAAGTCATTGAAGTCTGTAGAGTTTCAGACATCAATCGTCTCCCTACAGGAAGATGGTCTGTGCTATCTCCTGTGCTTTTCACCTGTTACCTTGCTGCTGCATTGAAATCCGTGCGGGAAGGTTCCACAAGATCAAACCCCCCAGTGTAAATAGTGGGTATGCCGCTAGAGATGAAATATGCTGACGATGTGGACTTCATAGACGAGGAAAAGAAACCCATTGACAAACTTCCCCCAATAGCTGCAAGCAAACTAAAAATTGAGAATCTCTTTATGAATGAATCCAAAACAGAGTTCACGCACATATACCTATGTACAAAGCATGAAACTAAAGAAATGATGATCCACTTGGTGGCGGCGAACCATGGAGGAAAAGTTAAATCCTGGGCTCATTGCTTTGCAGTACTGCTGACATTGCCGCATGCTGCATCATGGGGAACATAGATTTCCAGTCCTTCTGGAAGCTATGGATTCATAGATCAAAGATGCCCTTGATAGAAAGAGTACGTTTATACAATGCAACCTGCCTATCCTTGATGCGGTATAATTGTAACAGCTGGGCAGCTCCAAAGGCAGCTCTAGACAAACTCGATGCCTGCCACCGCAAACACCTACGCACCATCACTGGACACCGATGGCCAGACAGCATAATTTCCAATGATGCACTATACAAGATGATGTGTAATACATCGCCACTGTCTGTGAAAGTCGCCCAGCAAAGATAGGTTATGTTTGGCCATGTGGTAAGGATGCTAGAAGACACACCAGCGCAGAGTCTTAGAATTTGCCCTAATCAGAGCCAGCAAATACAATGCCAGGAGAGGATGTTTTGCATAAATATGCTAAGTGTGCTACAAGGTGACCTCAAGAAAGCAGGACATGGTACACTCAAGCTAAGAATGGACCTAAGGAAGCTAAGGATTTCGGCTGAGAACAAGACACAGTGGGCAAATGTGAAGAAGGACTGATTGCAGCTGTAGGATGTTTCTACTACTAGAGCCACAGAATACAGTAATCATCATCATAGATCATGGTTTCTCTGTGGCCATCTATCCATCTGGGCTTCTCGTTTCCTACTATAGCTAGATTTCTCTGAGATGTGTCTTCACCAAACTTGGTTGCCCGTGGAACACTATTAAAGTTAGTTTAAAGTCATGTTTAGCTAATTATGTTAATCTGTAAACTACGTCAACAATTGCGATAATTTGACTTAGAAAGTGTAAGCTGGTGTGGATGTGTGCACATGCGATGTGCTGTAGGACCCACTGTGCACATAAGTCACTACCTGGCTAGCCAGTTACAGCTATAATTACGGTCAAAATCAGCTACCACAAATTTTTCATAAAATTAAGGCTTTGACCCAAACAAATTGACCCATCAAAATTTGGAAAAAAGCCTCTGGAGGGTACCAGCTTATGTTCCTTTCAGCCAAATTTGGTTGAAATCAGTCAGAAAGTCACAATCGCGAAAGCCTCACCGGCAAAGCAACATTTTTGTCTTGTGGCATTGTTCTGGTGGAAGTGTCTGTGGGCTTAGATGCTAGGCACAGTCGCCAACTGTGGAGATTCCTCGAGCCTAGGCAAAAGGAACACTGTAGTACCACTGTTGTGGGACCACGCTATACCAAGGCAGACCACGGTATGGGAATTGACACCACAGCAGACCATGGTCAACGACAATGTGTCAGAAACTCACAAGCTAACATGAAATATCATGGACATGCTACCATTGTACACCATGGTCAACCAAGGTATATTTAATATTTAAAAAAAATTTAGTGGCCAGAGCATGTTGTATCCCTACATGCTTCCATCAAACTGTTAGTCAGCAATTCAGGTCCAATTTTGTAACAAAGTGAAGACCTGTGCCAGGCTGTAGATCCTACAAGATTGTAAACGTGCATACGTTGAGCTACGGTAATAGTCATGAAGATATAAAATATTGATCAATCTTTCTGTATATAAAAGACTATGAAAATGGTTGGCCTACATTGGAATTTCTTGAACAGAGATAACATTTATACAAAAAGTCAGTGTTTATTATTATGTTTCTATGGATTTGGCAATTACTGTTCAAATGCCATGGTATTTATTATTCAAATGCCATTTAATGATGATTACATAATTTACATGTAATAGTATAATGAAAACTATCTTTAATTACAAAAAGACACAAATTTACAATTAAAGAGTTACCTCTCTTATTGGCTCACCTGCCCTGAAATGCCAAATGAGATTATGCCATGGTGGCCGTCCATCCGTCAAATCGCTTCTCCTTACCAGTTTGACTGATTTCAACCAAATTTGGCTGAAAGGAACCTAAGCTGGTACCCTCCAGAGCCTTTTTTCCGAATTTTGATGGGTCAATTTTTTTTGGGTCAATGCCTTAATTTTATGAAAAATTTACCGGAAATGGTCAAAATGCGACCTCCATAGCCCCTTGACATATTTCAACCAAATTTGGCTAGATGGACTCTATGGTGATAGGCTCTAGAACCTCTATTCAGAATTTTGATTAATCAATCTTTTTGGTGAAATCCCTAAATTTTATGAAAAATCTATCGGAAATGGTCAAAATGCTACTCCTCCTTAGCTGCTTGACATATTTCAAACAAATTTGACTAGATGGATTCTATGGTGGTAGGCTCTAGAAATTTTATTCAGAATTTTGATTGATCAATTTTTTGGCTGAAAATCTTGTTTAATATAAAGAACTGTGTGTATTTAAATGCAAATGTTTCAAATGCTAATGGTCCAGGTGAAGATTTGACAATGGTCAATATTTACCATAGGCACACACACACACACACGTCATATTTCAAGGTTGACCATGACCATCCATGTTTGAATATGAAGCCATGGCCAACTTTTTGCAGGTGGTCGGTTGGAACCATAGCATTACCATTGTACTATCAACATATTTGTTACATCTTACCAGGGTCTGCCATGGTAGTTGATAGTATCCATGGTAAACCTTGGCTAGGACCATGGTAGTCCATGCTCTACCTAGGCTAAGACCATGGTAGTTCATGGTAACCATGGTCTACTATGGTTATGACTATGGTAGTCCATGAGAATCATGGACTACCATGGTCAATACCATGGTAATTCATGTTTATCACTGTCATCACTGAGATACCATGGTGACTATGGACTAACATGGTGATGTGCCACAGTTCTTCATGGTATTTGAGGGCCGACCATATTATTTCATGGTTTAATTTCCATCAAATACCAGGCTACCATGGTATACCAGTTTTGTTGTTTTGCCTGGTTCATTCTCTGCCACTCGTGATAATTACCATCCCAAATTGTCACATTGATATTCATGTCAAAATGTCAAAGGTCAAGCTTGTGGTTGTCCAAACCAGAAACTATGATGAAGATATCTGTACCATACATTGCATGCAGGTTGAATTTGACAACGCAAACAATTCTATTGATTTTGACATCAAGGCTGTTCCGAGCAGATTATAGAAGTTATCATTCTGGATGATAACTAAAGTCCTACTTAGTGTTGTTCACTAATCTTGGCCTGTTCCTTGACCATTCACACGCTACAGAACTCTATTGATGGTGGATGCACAATCAAATTTCAGGGTCATGTTAGCCCAAATACTGTGTTCTCTATTATAATTTGAGTTGTAATGTTTATTAACCCTTACCATTCTGATGTCAATATTCTATCTTTTTATGGGGCCGGTAGCAAAGAAACTGGTATACATTTTTAAACAATCTTGGTGGACGATGTTGCTGTCTATGACAGCACCATCTTCCACCAAATTTGTTTAAAAATGAACACCAGTTCATCTTTTAATTTAATTTGAAAATTTAAAATTTTGACATCAGAGTTCTAAGAGTTAAATTAAGACTTATCCTGCAGGTTACCTCAGGAAGCCTGAAAACCTCACTGGCAGTCTGAAGAGCTGTGTTGCATTTAGGTTTAAATGTTTATGGTTGTGATACCTCTTTAAGTCATGCCAAAATTAGATTTACACCTAATAACTCAAGTCCAAACTTAATTTGCAGGTTGCTCTTGTGTGCAAGATGATTGCTATTGATTTGGCCTCAACATATGAAAGGTCAAGTTGTTTTTTATTCTATAATGGAAATAAAAGAAATTGACAACAAAAAAACCCCTGACAATGTATTGATCGAAGAGTATTAAAACAGCAATTTTGGATTACAATCCCTGTTTTTGTTGAGCCAATAGCGAAGCGGAGGATCTTGACATATCAACCCAAATAGCGTTCTGCATGCAACAAGAGTTAGGTAAATATTAAGGGTTTTCAATGAACATTTAATTCCTCAATGACTTATCCGATGTCAATAAAACTATGCCATCATTGCATTCAGACTACATCATAATGAAAATGATTTTCAAATTATTTAGATGTGTTTACCATATTTTTGCGTGGTTTGGACTTTATTGTGGACAAAGAATTAGAAGAATGTTCAAGTTGTTCAATGGTCGTTTAATATAATCAAGGGTTTATCCGATGCCAACAGAACTTTAGAGAAGTTTTCTGTATCATCATTGCATTCAGTTTGTAGCAAAATTAAAATGATTTTATACTTCTTTCTATACTTGTACAGGTTTTGGACTTAGTTTATTAAGAAAAGGAGCCAGGTTTCATATTGATTGTATGGTAATCATTGGAGGTGGTAATATGTCTTGTTGGGATAAGATAAGAATAAAAGATGGTCAGAAGAATGTAACAAAGAGAAACTGAGCTAGAACAAGTCAGTTTGTTAGACATGATAGAAAAAGAATAGGAATCCAATGTCTCAAATACGCTTTTCCCACATTCAGATTGACGTCATTGCACTACTGCTGGCTGATAAAGCCAAAAGCAAGCAGCTGACATGCATTGAGTTACTATTGTGCTGCAACCTCAGAACAGATCTACTTTATGAATGAAAAAATGAATTTCATACTTTAGATTATTGAGTTGAAATGGGATCATATATTATCCAGTAGTCTATAAACCGACAGTTATATATCTTTTCACTTATATGACTGGTCCTTTCTCAGGGGAAATTTTCATGAATATCATCGTGGCCTGTAAATGTATGATTAAGAATTATTTGCATGGGCATTTTTGTGATCTGTAATTGTATAAGTTGATCGACGCATGTTCTTATTCAATATCGTCCATCTTGTGTTATCAGCCATGATTCTTGCTGCATGGCCTGCATATCAACCAATCAATTAACTTACCGAATGCGATGAAATGGAAAGCCATTCACCTCTAGCTGACATTATTGACAGGGGCTTGCCATTGACGTCCATGGTGCGAGTTGAGCTTTTGTGTCCTGGTATTAAGCTTCTGAATGAACGACACTTGAATATGTCAATTCAGTGAGGTTGGCAAGAAACTTGTGAAATAAATTGTAGCGATTACCTTATTTCTAATTTGAATCATTTAATGCTCAAACTAGCCAAAACTTGCTTATCCAATGGTTTTGTCCAGATTGCAGACCAAGAGAATAATGTTTTAGAAATAGGAATTATAAGGTTAGTCTGAGGGTCTGCGCACAGCTATAAGCTTGGTAATGATGTATTTCCGGGCCCAGCCCAATTGTTACATACACAAAATAATGGGTTTTTTTAACCACAAATGATGATGTCATAAATACGTACTTATGATGTAATAAAGCAAAGTACACACTTCCAGGTTACGAATCAGGCGCAGTGATGTCATACTTAACAAGACCATAAAAGAATAGTTAAATCATCCTATTGGAATCTCTTGTCAAGTTTGTAAATGTTATATCGTGTAATGATTTGACCTTTCCAGTTTATCCATCCATCATATGACATCATAATCAACTATGCGACGTGTAGGCTGATGTCATAATCAATGGTGTCATGAATGACATAGATAAGTATGTCGCGAACGCATAATTAGTGACAGATGATGCGTTGTTGTATGAATTGTATGGCTTTACTATTTAATAAACATGCCATAGGCAGCAATAGCATCCAGTCAAATTAGTTTCAAAATATTCAACAGCTTACCTGTATAGTTTTCTGGAAATTGATAGTGAGGGAGTTCAGAGACCAAGTGGTCACAACACGAGCATGGTGTGGGTGGAGGTTAGCAAGAGATTGGCGGGACAAAGCTAAACCCGGAAATGTCCTTTAACCCTTAGCACTCTGATGTGAATATTCTATATTTTACTGTGTCAAGATCAAAGAAACTGGTGTACATTTTTCAACAATTTTGCAGGAAGATGTTGCTGTCTATGACAGCACCATCTCCCACCAAATTTGTTGAAAAATGTACAACAGTTCATCTTTTAATTTACTTTCAAAATTTAAAATTTTAACACCAGAGTTGTAAAGGTTAAAAGGGAATCATCCTATTAGAATCTGTGGTCAAATTTGTAAATGTTATATCACATAATGAATTATTGACTTCTAATTTGACAAGTAGAAGTTTTATAGCATTGCACATCACCACTAGGTGAATATAGATATCACCATCACACACCGGCTAAATGGGAATGTGGCATTCACTGTATTCTCTCAGTATCTATCCAAGCTTCTGTTCTTGTGTGATAGCTAATGAGTTCTACTTAAAGGAAAACTCACCATGTCTTGTTCTAATGATTCAGGTGTTAGAATTTGTTACCTGTAATCAATCCCTGACAATTTACCTTTTTTTATCGTGCGGACAATGAAAGATATTCAAGCTTTATTGGCTAAAAGTTGATACATTTCTAAAGCCTTTGGTGGCTGTCATGATTTAATTTTCTACCAATGAGAAAAAAACAGCCAGACATTCTGTTCTCGGTCTATGAGCTCAGTCATAGAGGTGCCATCTATACGTTGGCAATGTAATATAAAAGCAATCATAGAGGTTAAAGCTGTTGGATATTTTGAAACTAATTTGACTGGAAGATGTTGCTGCCAAAGCAACAACTTCTAGTCAAATTAGTTTCAAAATAGCAACGAGATGCGTTATTACATAATATAGAATGTTAATGCATTGGTACTTACATGACATCACACACTCGCTTGAGGAGACAAAATGATGGCGATCACTGTTCAACATTTACACGATATTACAAAGCAGACACTTGTGATACAGATAAGGAAATATGAAGGATATGGATGATGGATGATATGGTGAAGAATAAGTTTGTTTAACCCTTGCCGCTTTGATGTCAAATTTTTAAATTTTCAGATTAAACCAAAAGATGAATGGGTGTTCATTTTTCGACAAAATTGTCAAACAATATACACCAATTTCTTTGCTATTGACACAGTAAAAGATAGAATATTGACATCAGAGTGGTAAGGGTTAATTGGTTGTCTGATTGTGGTCACTTGACAAAGTGTTGGATATGGATAGAATAATTGTAAAGAATGCAGCATTCATTTGTATCCAGTTCTATGGTAGTGGGAAAGGAAAAACTTGGTTCAACATTTTATAAATTGGACTGAATCTTGGCTGTCCCGATGAAAAAAGCTATCGTTCGACTGAAGGACAGGAACAAGGAGCTGGAGATCACTGCAGGCATCACATACATAAGATGAGTCTCTGAGCTTTCAAATCACATGGAGTTGACATGTTTCATGCCCGTGATCTTACGAACACGACTGACACATGTCAAAACCAAAACTAAACAAAGATCTGCGAAGTGGTCTAGCAGGTCCGATGTGACAACTGTGATGAGACGTATGTGGTTGAGACTGGTGAATCATTAGGCTTGATGGTCAAAGAACACTGGACCAGAGCCTAGCTCGTCTGCAATTTATGAATAATGCAGTAATCTCGCACATCAACTTAAGTACATCAAATAATAGACCTTTCCAAGCTTATCCATCCATTATATGATGTCATATGTCATCCTAATCAACTAAGTGATGTGTGTGATGAAGTTATAATCATGACGTCATGAATGATTCAATATAGTTCATCTTTAACGCTTAATAGTCTGACACGTTGTACGAATTGATTGTCTTTACCATTTAATAAACATTCTGTTGAATATTTTGAAACTAATTTGACTGGGCAATTCTGTTGCTTCCATAGTCAAATTAGTTTCAAAATAGTTAACAGCTTACCTGTGTAGTTTTATGGAAATTGATAGTCATGGAGTTCAGGGATCGATCTTAGCACAAGTAAAGTGTGGGTAGAGCTTAGCTTGAGATGGGCGGGTCATAGCTAAAACTGGAAAGGTCAATTAACAGCAGAAGGTGATAGGGATCTAACAGTGCTAGCAGCCTTGAATAGAGACCTAGAACTGCCACACATTTATGACACTCCTGATCCCCAGAGATAGCGGTAAATCTAGAGACAAACGAGACCCGCTGGAGTTAATAAATTAGCTTCGAGTTCTGTTGAATATTTTGAAACTAATTTAACTGGGAGCTGTTGCTGCCATGGTCCCTCCATTGTGGGTTGGCTATGAATCAGGTGGTTGGAAAGACAGGTTTGACTTATATGTACTGTACTCCTTATGGCACAACACATTTATTTACATCTCCTGTTGACGTCTCTTGACATACAGATTGACTGATCATTCACATCCGGTAATGAGAAAACACCTCAAGATAATAGCTATGCTATAGTATCGCTGTCAGAGTACGGAGTCCCGGGAATGTTTGGACACTATAATACTGAATCTATTCCTTGTCAGTTCTTCATGGAATTGGTTCTTTCACATAAGTGGCTCTCTAGGCAGTTATTTAGCAAATCAAATTACACCGGTCTGCTTTCGTCGACAGACAGCTGGAAAATCATGCTTCAGAAACCAGAAATATTACAGTCAGCTGTGAGACGAATCATAACGTGTTTGCTTAATTATTAACAGTCAGAATGTATGCATTACATTTCATTGCAGACTTTTCATATTCATTCATTTTTAGCTCAACCGGCCAGAAGTGCCAAGTGAGCTTATGCCGTGGCAGTCGTCCGTCCATCCGACATCATGTCATCAAATCACTTCTCCTCCTTAATGGTTTAACCAATTTCAAACAAATTTGGCTGAAGGATTCTATGGTGGTAGGCTTCAGAAATTCTCTTCAAGATTTTGATTGGTTAATTTTTCTGGCAGCCGTCTGATTTTTTTTGAATTTTGGGAAATCAGTTAACTTGAATGATTTCAAACAAACTTAGCTGGAAGCACCCGAGAGTTGTGTGCTTCAGAGCTTGTATACAGAAATCTGACTGGTCAATTTGTTTGGTGGGCATCTTGAATCATCCGAAAAATGACTGGAAAGCATTTAAAATGCATTAACTGCTTGGGCAATTTCAACCAAACTTGTTTAGAAGGATATTATGGTGGTAGACTTCAGGACCTGTATACAGAATTTTTATTGGTCACTTTCTGGTGGCCATCTTGCATCCTCCGAAGATTTGAGGAAATCAGTTAAGGCTACTCCTCATTAACTGCTTGACCGATTCAGCCAAACTGAGCTGGAAGGACTCTGGTTGGGTACACTTCAGAACTTGGCTACAGATTTTGACTGCTTGATTTTTTTTTGGGGGGTGCCATCTTGGATTATCCCAAAAATAGTAATTTGTTTAGAATGTGCTACTCCTTATTAATGGCATAGGGAATTACAACCAAATTTGTCTGTAAAGATCCTATAATGATAGCTCTAGAAATCCTATTCAAGATTTTGATAGGTAGTTAATGTTTTGGCAGTCATCTTTGATTTTCTGAAAAATTTCCGGAACCATTTAAAATCGGTACTTCTTAATCAATGACCTGATTTCAACAAAACTTGGTAAGAAATATCCTAAGTTGGTAGGCTTCAACATATCAAACAAAAGATTGGTCAATTTTTTGGGTGGCCATCTCAGATTTTCCGAAAATTATCCATCATGTCTATTTAAATGCAAATGATTCAAATGATAATGGTCCAGGTGAGCATCACAGGCCCTTGGGCCTGATTATGTGTTGAATATTCGTTCGTTACACTGAAACTATTCTATAATATTTATCTGTTACTTTTCAGAATTTGCTCAAATTTGCTTAAATACATTTTACGAGCTAATTATGAAACATGTTCAATATTCTGGAAATACTTTGATTGATTGTGACACCAACAATCTTTAGTCAAATTGGTTTAGATGTAATCATCAATAGATTGGATATAGTAATGTCATCTACAACATCATAGAATAGCACTGATGAGCACATTCATTACTAGACTGATCACAGTAGTTCATTTTTAAGGCAGCCATGACGACAATAATTTGAAACTAACTTGATTGGATTGTTGCTAGTAGCAACAACTTCCATTCAATTCAGTTACAATAGATTCATCCAGTAACCTGTAATACGTAGTATATCATAACATTATTTTGTCTCTGGAGTTGAATTGGTTAATAGAAAACTCTAGCTTAATATTGATTTTTGCGATGTACCGTAACAGAATTTGTGTTTCAACAACCACCAGATTTCTGTCCCAATCAATAGACAGCCAATAAGCGGCACATATCAAGGCCCCCTAAATGGCTGTTCTTGCGGCAGCATGTTGATCATGGCCATTTCTTCATCTCACTCATTCTCTTGTCACCGTGTCTGTCTTTATGACTACGCTTATGCGTGTGCGTGTGTCTGTGTGTGTCCGACCAAGGAAATAAAGATTAATTGCGGAGTGAAGACATGAGAGTTAGCAGATAGTTTGTTAGGTAATCTGATGAAAAAGTTATCTTGGTTGTCGTTAATTAATCATGTTTCCTTTTAGTGTTTAACACTTGAACACTCAAGCTGGCCAAAACCGGCCTCTGCACTGGTCCTGAGAAATGCCCATTTGCAGACCAAGAGAAGTCTATTTTTGAAAATTTACAACTAAAATGACTGACTCGATAACCGAGCCAGTCATTCCAGTGCCAAATTTCCAAAAATCATCTTTGCTTGGCCTCCAAATGAGCATTTTCTTTGAGAAAATTTAAATGTTCTTGAAAAATTTGAGTGTTAAAGTGTGGTCCGTCAACACGCTAAAAATTTCCATTTTCTGGACAAATCCTGACCACTAAATGGTTAAAATAAACTACATTTTTTTTTTCAATACTATATATTGCCAAAGACTGTTTTACAATACGGAAATTAAAATACATCAAAGTCTATCTTTAAAAAAACAATCTTGGAGAGAACCAAATATCTAATTAATTGAAAATGAAGCATTAATAACACAATGGTGGTGATACAGTATACCGCTTAGAAATAAATTAACATCAAACAATGATTAAACATACTTTTGAATAATTTGAATATAATTTGGTTGGAAGACATTGCTTACTAAGTAACATTGTTTCTGGTTTTGGTTTGGAAATAGCTGTACTGTATCGACAATGGGTTTTAAGATCAATGTACTGACTATAGAGCTATAAGATGGATAAATCACCTAGTTCTTAATGAAACACCATCTTTTCATTCCAATTTAGTCAGGTATTTTTAAAATACCATACTGGTCATAGATTCTGTTAACCCTTTAACACTCATATGAGCAAAAAACGGCTTCTGCAGTGGTCTTGTGAAATGTCCATTTGCAGACCAAGAGAAGACTATTTTTTAAAATTTACCACTGGAATTCCAATGCTAAATTAAAAAAAATAGTCTCCTCATGGTCTGCAGCAAATGGACATTTTATATAAGAAAATTTTAATAATAATAAGTTTTTGCAAAAACCACTGAGATGTATTTTTGTCTTTCATCTTTGTTTCAGAACTTTAAAAATCCATTTGTTAACATGTAGGGAGTATATCCCTAAAACTAAAAATTAATGAAATTGCAAAATCCAATATGGCCAACAAACACATTTTGAAAATTAGTTTCTATTGGAAATCCAGATGAGCCTATGCATACAGTTACATCTGGCAGACTAGGCTATTATACAATACAGCCAATAAATAAGTTAACATGTTTCCAAAATAAAAATAAAAACATGTCATTTAGTACAGTGCTTTGAACACAATGTAAGAAATGTTTGGTTGAATAATTTTAACATAAACTGGATTGGAACACATTGGTGCCTTTTTCCGATCCAATTATAACGTTCAAAATATTCAATACTGTACATTTTATTTTGTTTTGGGAACTGATGTCAAGTTATCTTTGAGCGGTACTGTATAAGCATTCATATTATTGCCATTCATGTCAGCACCGGTGAGAATTATGTCCATTTAGTACAGTGTTTTGAACACAATGTAAGAAAAGTTTGGTTGAATAATTTTAACATAAACTGGATTGGAACACATTGGTGCCTTTTTCCCGATCGAATTATAATGTTCAAAATATTCAATACTGTACATTTTATTTTGTTTTGGGAACTGATGTCAAGTTATCTTAGAGCGGTACTGTATAAGCATTCATATTATTGCCATTCATGTCAGCACCGGTCAGAATTATGTCCCTTTACTAACCCTTCAATGCCCGGTGTGGCCAAAATAGCTTCTGTTGTGGTGTTGGAAAATGTCCACTTTGCAGACCAAGAGAAGACTATTTTTAAAAATTTACTACTGGAATAACTGGCTCGATAACCAAGCCAGTCATTCCAGTAGGAAATTTTCAAAAATAGTCATCTCTTGGTCTGCAAGTGGGCAATTACTATGAGAAAATTGAAATTAATTTGAACCAACTTGAGCGTTAAAGGGTTAAAAGATATACAGTGTTTTAATGACCTGTTTTGGAGAGCCGTTTTGGCCCCTAAAGGCAGGTGATCTCTAGCGCAGGTCTGGTTGTATATAGTAATGTGTTTGTAGTAACTGAACCATCATCTCCTTTTTTCCCCGTAAATTGTGCTAAAAGACTCATTATCAAAGCTTATGCTAATATTTCACGTTATAAAGCCTTATAAATATTCATGAATTCCACGCAAAACATGCAATAATCATAAAGATTGAGCTACACAATGAAACTCTGAAACTTACTTTTGTTTCCTATTCCGTTATGATCATTAATTATTGCACGTGAAGATTAGTATTGTGAGGAGAGCTGCCTCACAAGTCCAGGATAAAGGCTGAGTTTCATGAACACAGCTACCTCTGTGGAGCGGCGGCCGAGCGCTGATACTTTGTTATATTTATTATCACGGATATTCATTAGATCTGCATTTCCAGCCATTCTATTTCAACCAGTGACGGAAACATGTTCTTAAAAAATCAAGGTAAATGAGTGCTGTGTTGTTGTTTTTTCATATTTGTTTATTTTAGCCCCTAGTTGACTGAAGTTTATTACTTAAATTCAAGTGCCTTTCATATGATATCTGGCGATAATTTTTGAAAACAATGCTGCTGTAAGCTGTTGTTATCATAGACAGCGACATATGATTCAGTAAGATTTTTTCAAAATGTACACTAGCATTTTTTCTGCTGATATTTTAACTTCACCGTCAAAAGGGTTAGTAAATTATTAGTACGTTTATTAATCAAATAGAGGATTCCAGTTTGTCAGTCAATCATATGATGTTGTAATTAACTACACAATGTGTAGACAGATGTCATAATCAATTACGTCATGAATGATGTAGCTATTGAGTTTGTCAGTAACACATAATTGATGACATACCAAGCATAGTTGTATGAATTGTATGTCTACTATTTAATAAATATGCTGTTGAATATTTTGAAACTAATTTAACTGGGCGCTTTTGCTGCCTATGCACCCAGTCGAATAAGTTTCACAATATTGAACAGCTTACCTGTATAGTTTTCTGGAAATTGATAGCCAGGGAGTTCAGGGATCGATCAATCCCAACACAGACACAATGTGGGTGGAGCTTAGCTAGAGATGGGCGGGGCAAAGCTAAAACTGGATTCCTCCATTGTTATCTTTCAATGGTCACCTTTTACCCTTGATTTTGTTTTGTAAAAATTTCAATTTTTTCATGGAAATGTCCATTTGCGGACCAAGAGAAGACTTTTTTGAAAATTTACCACTGGAATGACTGGATAAGTTATCAAGCCAGTCATTACAGTTGTACATTCTTTTTAATTGACCTCTTAATCTGCAAATGAACACTTCTCAAGACCACTGCAAAAGCCATCTTTGGCTGATATGAGTGGCAAAGGGTTAATGCTCGGAGTTGGTCAACAAAATGAAAATATTTGACTGATGCTTTGTGGGCCAAAATGAGACCGCTTTTGAAAACTTACCTGCCTGCCTGCCTGCCCATCTCACCACCTGTTTGGCTGACTAGTAATCTTTTCATCAATCCATTCATATCTCTACCTAACTTGCTGGCCATTCATCCATCCACTCACTCACTCACTCACCCACCCACCCACCCACCTACCAATCCACCATCCATCCATCCATCCATCCATCCACCCACCCACCTACCAATCCACCATCAATCATCCATTCATCCATCCATCCATCCACCCACCCACTGAGCTACCCCACCTATCCATCCATCTATCCCTCCATCTGTATACAGTCACAGGTTTTATTTTATATATCTCTATTTACTATTAATATTGACCCTTGTTTTTCTTAAAGTTTGCATCTATTATTAAAAGCTACATATCTTAGTTAAATTTATGACTATTTGTTAATTTATGGACACTTTAACTAACTAGAACTGTAGCCGCCATTTTAGATAGATATTTGCTGGCACCATTATTTCAGACTCTATTGTCTTTGCCGGTGAGCAATTGTTCGTATAAAACCATTCTCGTAACACTAATGCTAGCCATTCTGCTGGCTTTCGAGGAGAGCACATAGATTGTCACTAGATAAAGATTTGATAACAATCAAATTGTTCTCAAAATAATTAGCAGTGTAGTCAACGTTGCACGACTTGCTGAAGATATTTCGCGCACCTTTATTGACAATTATTTGTTACTCAGGTAGCAACAGCATTGTCAAACTTTTCTCAGAATAATCAGGGGACTTCCTGTTTTGTTTGCGACCAAGTGCATACACAATTAGTTAGGCATATATCGTATCCATTATTTCAGAGTTAAATATGTTCACAAAGATCAAGTAGTCCACCAGCACATGTACAATCGCCTCTGACATGCCTACTGTGAATAGAATAATACGCTTACCTCCTGATTGACAACGAAATGAACCAAATTTTCGAGCATATCTGAGACTGGGTCTCGATTCCGTATATCATATAGGCCTAACTTATTGTGTATGCAAATGTTAGCTAACAAAAAAGAAAGCCTGCTTATTATTCTGAGAAAGATTTGACAACACTGTTGCTGCCTGAGTAAGAAATCACTGTCAATAAAATTGCTTGAAATATCTTCAGCAGGTCTTGCAACATTGACTGCCTAGCTGATTATTTTGAGAACAATTTATTGAAAGTTTGCCTAGTGACAATTGTATTATCAGCTGATTATTTTGACAACAATTTGATGGAAAGCTGTTGCTATGCTTACTATGTGCTCACCTTGAAAGCCGGCAAGAGAGTGACTAGCATTAGCGTTACAGGAATGGTTTTATACGAACAATTGCTCATCGGCGAAGACAATAGAGTCTGAAATAATGGCTCCAGCAAATATCTGTCTAAAATGGCGGCTACAGTCCAAACTAGTTAAAGTATCCATAAAGTAACAAATAGTCCTAAACTTAGCTAGGATACGTATCTTTTAAGAATAGATGAGAACTTTAAATGTACTGAAACATTACGATAAACACTCACACAGAAAAGGAAAGAGGGTATTGTTTTTGGGTCCAAAAATGTGTAAAATAAAATAAAATTGTCGGGAAAATCCAAAATAATATACAGTATGATTGTTTGCAATCTCAGATTGCTCTTGTTATAAACCCCCCCCCCCCACACCCACCCACCCAGCCAACCACCACCCCCACCCCCAAACATGGTTATATAGTAATCACTTTGTCCATGCATGAATCCGTCCGTGTGTGTTTCCGTCTCAGATTTTTTGGTCTGGACTGTATTTCCAAATGGGTTTTAGTCACCAAACGTAGAATAAATGGATGCATCGTGACCCTAAAGGTGTGTCATGTATTGAAAGTATGTCGGCGTGACCTACTTTTCATGGTTCACTGAATATCAGAGATTATTCTTGTCCGGGTTGTAGTTTTTTTGCTCACCTGGCCTGAAAGACCATGTGATCTTATGCCATGGCATCCATCATCCATCTGTTTGTCTGTCGTCTGTCTGTCAACTTTTGCTTTAAAATGCTAATCCTCATTAACCACAGAGAGTCTTCAAATATGCGTTCTTGACGTACTTATCGATGTCATTCATGACATCATTCATTATGATATCATTCTACACATCACGTAGTTGATTATGATGTCATATGATGGGTTGATACTCTGGAAATGTGAATTGTGTGTCCAGTCGGTAGTTTCAAGAACTGGAACAAAACTTGATATACAGATGATTTATTTTTAATAAGGAGAATTTAACCAACATCACTGATAAAAATTAAAAACTAAAATATCAAGTAATTATTGGCAAACTAATTTAAACTTATTAAAAAATGTCTTACAGGCTAAAACTGATAAATCATTAACAGTATAAACCTCAAAACATTGTTTTCTAAATATAAACTAGTGCATTTTCTATTTTTCATTTAACACCTTTACCCGTATCGATGATCTTGATTATGTAGCTTTTAACCATGCTATTACATCTGACAAACAGGCTGTCCAAACCCTCTATCGTGCCTTTGGTACAGCAACTCCATCTTGATAAATCAAGAGGAAGGTCTGGTTAGGTGTCACATAATGTCTGGTTGATAAATATATTAAAATGCTTTAATTTTAAATCGTTTTGGACACTGCATTTGCCAAGAAAGTATTAAGAAAAAATAACAATAAAAATTAAAAATTATCCTTCCTACGGCATAAGAAATGCATATGATATCAACAGAAGTACCTGAAATAAAATGTGCATAGTAACAATGTATCGGAATGACTAGCTATATAAAAGATATTATTGTAAAACAATTTTTATGAATTAAATTGTATTCAGTATTAGCAAGGATTTGAACTGTGGTACTTATGGTTATAAGTCAAAGCCTCTACCTTTGGACCAATGACAATATTGTCTAGCAACGTTGTCAAAATGTCCTGTTTCCTGTATGCGAAAACTGGTACCAAATGGAATATATAATAATTTTGAAGGATGAAATATAACCAAGCATGATATTTAGATTGCACATGAAGGAAATAAACAAACCTGTTATAAATTTAAGACTTATTTATATGAACAGCATACACCTGTAAATAATTGGATATAATGTACAGCAGACGACATTTTCTTTAGTAACCACGCTCCATAGCAACACATTTTAAATTGTCTCCCTTGTCTTAATCATAGTGTAGAGCAAAATAAACTGCTTATCTTGTCTTGTATATATCTTAGCAACTATACATTTGATTGTTGCAAAATTTTCAGCATACGAACAGATCGACCCAGACGTATATACTGGTCTGGCGTTTTGTTAGCTTACTAAAATACTTACCACTCAATTCACTATTTGCTATAAGTCACCTGACTTAGATATCTCAGAAAATTGTAACCTATTCATTCCCATGGTGTGGGTTCCCTTGTAAACAAGGTTAGCAGGGATACATCCCTCCATTGGGTAGTCTTGATAGTATCTCTTTAACTCTAAAGCAGTCATTGCTCTAGGGAACCGGTTCCTCTATTCCTATAGAGAACATATAAACGAGTCTGTGAGCATGCACACTTATGCTACTATGCATGCGACCAAGTCCAAGCCGTCATTAATTAACTCCACAAAATTTTTATGATTTGCAATTTAACGACGCGGGGTGGCCGAGGTGGGCCACAGTGAATTGAGTGGTAAGTATTTTAGTAAGCTAACAAAACGCCAGACCAGTATATACGTCTGGGTCGTTTTGTAACACAACAAAAATACTAAGCCACTCAATTCACTGTTTGCTAAAACATAGAATTGGTCAGAGCCCAAATACTAGATGGGTTGGTAATTTGCAAATTAGGAATGAAAGGTTAATCACCAAAAATACTAAAACCAACTAAATCGCTGAAGTGCTGAAAGAGCATGAACAAACAAATGTTCTAAATAAAATACACTAATATAATGATAATTAGAAAATCTCAGCAAAGAGAATTTAGCAATTGAGCCTAGGTTTGAGTGGCGAAACTAGAAATGTCAGATTGTGAATTGAATCTGATCTTTCAGATAAAAATAATGTAGAATCTGACATTTATACTGCAACTTACATAATGTCGTCCACTGATAGATCTGCATAGAATGCGAAGGAGAAGGCCATACCACGAACATCGTGTGCCTTAACACAAACTGAGTGTCTCCTGGAGATACATTCTAGTGTCAATTAATGGTGTCTGTAATCCAGTTGATGAGATGCACGCTTACTAAACAAATTCGCATAAGTAATCTGAATGGTAGATCTGCATAGAATGTGAAGGAGAAGGCCATACCACGAACATTGTGTGCCTTAACACTTATGGCGTGTCTCCTGGAGATACATTCTAGTGTCGATTAATGGTGTCTATAATCCAGTTGATGAGATGCGCGCTTACTTAACAAATTTGCATAAGTAACCTGAACGGTGTTTCAAAAAGATCTTTTAAATTGGGTATAGTTTCCGGAAAGGATTGAAACCAATTAATTAGGTTTTATATATATAAGATCTCTTCAAGGGCAAAGAATGAGGGCAGATCTCCTACCACCTAGAAAAGATCATTCACAAAAAGAATATGAATATCAAAATGCCATCTAACAAATGCGACAGCTAGTAAAAAAAGAATGATTTCAGAGTTATACCATTAAACAGATTGACCCAAGAATGAATTAATATAGAAATTTATTATAGGTATTTGTCTTTGTGCTATACCCTAAAAATACCTGTACCATGGATAAATGATGTAAATATTTAATAACTCAAACTGGATTCTAAAAAATAAAGAAGGATAGATGCTAGTGAAAACAATAACACCACCCCAGCATACAGAGTTCTAAGTCATCAAAAAATATCCAATTAATCTATGACTTGATGATGGGATGCAGAATCGGGCGTGATAATGTGTTGTTCTAACAACCATTTGAAAACCTTAAATATACTCTGGTAAATTCTCTTGTAACAGATAGTTTGAATTGATTGAGAATACTAAAGTTCAGACAAAAAAATCAATTTCTGAAAAACAGGTCTCTTGGAAAATACCATATATACATATTGAAGATTTGTGGAATGATGAACTGAAAGCTGCTGTTAAACGAGATAGAAAATCAGCAAAATTGGTAAGATGCTTTGGATTTCCACAGAGGACTACGAGATCCACTGAATAACTCTCATTGGACCAAGCAGGAGTGATTAAAGGGATAATACATTCTGCTGACAAAAGTTCTTAAAGACAATTGTACTAGAAACCGCTGACAAAAGTTCTTAAAGACAATTGGCACTAGAAAGTTAAATTGAAGATATTTAAACGAAAGGTGAAGTCTATGACTGGGCCAGAGCATCTACTGCCAGAGCCTAGCCTGGAGGAAGAATATGACCATCAGATCTGGGCGCTATACTGAGTAGAAACATAATGGGATGTAATAAAGGGGCTACAAGGAAAATCATTCTACCTGGAATGTGAGCTGCTGAAAGATTACCTGACATCTCCACCGCATGAGGAAGATCAAGACTCCAGACAAAATATGATAACCTCAACTGCCTTGCTTGTTGATGAAAGTCACTACTATAGAAATGACTGCATGAGCAGAAAGGTGGCTTGTGAAAGAGACAATATCTCTTCATTCTCCAATATTCCAGAGTATTGAAGAGGAATACTAGAGTATTAGTTCTTGTTGTAGTTCCTGAAAATGAAGAGAGTAGTAAAACTACTTTATCTGATTCCATAGACACAAGAACGAGAGGAAATTCTATAACGATCCCCCCCCCCCAAACACGTAAGTACAAGACACCAAACTGGACCTGCAGATGGATAAACTGGTGAATTGGTACCGATGACACCCAGCGAATGAAAATGCAGTGTATGCGGTCGTGTTGAGGGACAAAATTCTGAATTACCAGACTTGACCTTCGTACACAAAACTGACTCCATTCGGCCCAAATTTTAACACAATTAAGGAGCCTTCCAAGCCAGAGGAATCCCAGACTGGCCATGATGTAATTAAAAGAACCCAGATACAGTTAGGATCAATTCTGTATGTATGGAAATATCAGAAAACACTGTCCCTTATCTTGACGAGACCAGCGATGACTGGCCAAAATGACTCCATGTCCATATTATTCCTTTGATTGATGAACTCCATTTCTGAGACAACATATCAGGAAAAGAGTTGAATATTATAAAACAATTTGACTAAGTAATTTTGTTTCATACAGTATCAAAGCAGCCATGAGTTCCAGACCAAATAACTCCAAAATATACAACAGAATTAGTATTAAACCATAAGGACATGAAGTGTACATTTTTTGGAAGTTGTCAGAAAGGATACATATATGAGTTGAAGATAAAGAGCCAAGACCCTATAAAAGATGATCTGCCAGCACCTCATAATCCTTAGTCTTTGGATTCTGCCATTCCTCCACTGTATCCTACTTGAAATGAGCAGAAAATTATTGATCAGGAACAGAAGCAGGACTAATGTCAGAGGAGACCAACATGGTTTGATAGAAAAAAGGGGGATTCAATGACTACGTTGATTGTACCTTATATGTACGAAATCTGCTACCTAAGACATGCATGAGGCTAGCTATACCCATCCCCACCCCTGATAGGGTAGAGATTATATAGAAGTGCTTAAGCATGACAGCTAGGACCAGAATAAACCTGCAGAATCTTCTTTTACAAATCTAATTTTAAAACAAAGCTAGTATGATATGAGCCCAATTGTTAATATCTTTATCAGATGATTAAACAGGAAAGAAGTCCATCAAACCTGTGACCAGATCAATGATGGATAAGGACAAAGGACTGAAACTACACAGAAGGGTGAAAGGAAAAACCCATATTCCACAATCCATGCGAAGGCAATGACCCAATCATCTTGGTTAGGCCCCCCCCCTTGAGGAATTTATTTAATAATGCCTGGGAAAGATAGAATTTAGAAAAATAAAAATAGGCTTGAATAGATAAGGCTGAGAAAACAGCTCCATATGAAAATAACAGAAATAGACATATCACTAGACAAATAAAAAGATCAAAATTTCTACTGAACTCGAGAAAGGAGCGGTGTAAATCTTGATAAGACAAAAAGGATTTTATTATTGTGACAAGCTTACATTCACCCATAGATATGCTTCATCATGGCGAGGGATCCTACTGATAGAAAAGAAAGACTGAAAAACTATGTTAAAAATAAATCAGGCCAGATATGATACTAAAAGATAGCAAACCACTATTCACAAGTAAAATAATAAAGACTGACGCACTTATTTGCAGATTGATATTAGGAGAATCGAAAGATGATTGATTCCAATTTTTTGAGAGAACAGGTCGAAAGATGGAGGCTGATAGGAAGAGACTAATACATGAGATGATTCAGGAGCAAAACGAAATCTAGTGAAATCAAAACGACAAAAGAACTGCTAGGATCATAAGAAAAAATAAAATTATTCCTAGAAGATAAATGCGAAGAGTTGGGTGTACACAAGGTTTCGAAGGATGAGGATAATTGGATGGTTCAGCCATTGCACTAAGAGCAACTAATAAAGAATTACAGAATTAAAAATAAGAGCCCCTGAGACAGGGCATTTAAATTGTCAAACGTGATTTAGAAACATACAATACCAGCAAAACAACAGAAGTGAATTGATTTGGCTTACCTAAACCAGAGGTTTAATTATAATCAGTTGCTATACCATAAAAATTGAGTTATAATCTAGGTAATAATACTGAGCACAGGACAATTAGGCCTTATGTTCATCTCTTCTTCATTTATCTCCATGCCTGTGCCGTCACTTCTGGTCATGGGTTGCGGGTACCGTGTAGTCATGCATTGCCTCTTGACTATGCCAAAGCCTACCTAAACCATTTTCAAATGTTTTAAGAGATGGTGTGGAAACAACATGTTCAGACAAAACATTTCACAGTTTGCACACCCCTTAGAGAGAAATTTTTCTAACTAGGTTAGTTCTCCCCCCCCTCTTCTGGTAGATTTTCAGATGATTTCCATGAGTAATAGTCCATTTGCAAGCAGAATGTTATATTTGACTATAACAATTAATCGATTGAGAGCCGATAGAATGATCCATCATAGCCTGGGTACGTGCTCTATATATCCAATTTCGCCCAAGTTAAGTACCCACAGAAAGAATTTCCAAAATGATGAGACATTATATAGATTATACATTAAGTAGGAAAAAACCAATCTTAGTGCTAATAAAAGGGGCTGATAGTCAAGAACTTTCCTGATCCAAAGGCTATGCTTGCTACTAAAACACTGAGATCAACACACATCTCTGATATAGTAAAACTTGGTCATCAAATTTTGTAGTGTTTACTATGAAAATATTAACCATTTAACTCTCGAAGTTATTAGTCATAAGTTGCAACTGAAATAAGTTGAATCTGAATGAGTACCAGCAAATATGGGAGTGGCGTATTTACTTATAAACCCATAAATAGGTTGCACATTTATGATCAATTTACACGTTCTAAAGAATTTGCGCGAAACTATATACAAGGATAAAACTTATTTTCCTCTGAATTTTTAAACATCTTAACCACGAAAACTCCCCTGCACAAATCTTGTCACCTCGCGGCTATGCTTAATGTGTACCTCAAAACATCATTCGCAGAAGTGAAATTATTAAATTGAACAGCCTAAATATTGCGTATCCTTTAATAAAGATTGTTTTTTCCATCAAAATTAATCCTAACTTGACATAAATGTCGTCTTTATATATAAATCAGAATCACGTGATAATCACATGATATATAAATCACGTGATATTATCTGACCAGATCCGGTTAAAGCAAATTTTAATGAAGTATCTTAAGTGAGTACTCGGGTATAGTTATCCTGGAATCGGAAATTCGGCAATGAGATCTACGTTTCTCGTCAGCGCCTCCAAACGGAGATTTACTTTGCCACTGGCTGGCTCGCTAACATTAGAAGCGGGCTACCCAGTTTAATTATCGGGCGTTCAAGCAATTTTTTTCTTGAACAACGCATTACGTTTTAGATCATTTTATGTTGGTCACTTACATTACAACATAACCAGTAATATATATGATAAATTTTATCGCTAGATTTAGAAATCAAGTGAACGCAAGTTTCTCGCTAGATTTACAAATCAAGTGAACCTGATAATCTGACACAGGCTTAATAGCCTATCTAACAAAAGAGGGCTTATGTGATTACGAGGATTCAAATCAGTATCGTAATTTTGAACATCCGGGCATTCCGAGATCGTCCGACATTTGCCACTTTACGACACACTAAAGAGGATATCCCATAGCAACTCAATGTTTACAATTTTCATGAAACTAAGGGCATAAAAAAAAAAGAATTGTGTCGAATAACCCCGCCCAGTATTAGTAAACATAAAATCTTGAGTAATCTTTATAAGATATTAAATAAAAGGTAAAAAGGTTTCACGGCCCCTTGCTAGTAATGTTAAATTAGCCTGCAAAAATGCCGCCAATTTAAAGCGAAGACCGAATCGCGAATTAATATGATGGTCTTGTCTTTATTGTAATACGACTGACATGACTGATCATCATGAAGTAATTGCGAGTTTCATGTTAGTTGGTTAGTAACGGTCCTTAGAAGGACCACTCGCATTTCTTCAGGGGATGATCGTGGTGTATCCTTGTGGTGTTCATCCGGCCCACCACGCCTGTTTGCACCACTGTCACATTCTTAATAGATCTGATAACTTCCCAAATGGTATATTACATAGTTATGTAGGATACCTTATGTAGGATTCGATCCAAACCGGTATGTAGTATACCTTATGTTGGAAAGAATGACGCTCGGAAATACGTACCTAGTCAAAACTCTTAATTGATCCACTAACTTCCCAACCGGTATGTTACATATGTTATGTAGGATACCTTTCATAGGAGATGTTCCAAACCGGTATATAGTCTACCTTTCGTAGGAACGAGCCTCGTGGCTAAAATAGGATCAGAGTTATTGACTTCACCTGCATGGCTTGTAATGTGAAGCTGGCGCCATTTTCTTTCAACCTGGTCACAACGAACTTTCTGTTCATATTCACGTAAATTATAAACATTTTACATAAGTACTATGACTTATTCAACAAAGACTGCTTGTTCTGTGGTATTCATGAAAAATCAAATGTGGATGTAGCTCCACAAGATTATGGAATGAATAGGATTTGTTGAGATAAAAGTTAGGTGCTTCCTGTAATACAGAAAATTAATTAATGACGGCTTGGACTCGGTCGCATGCATAGTAGCATAAGTGCGCATGCTCACAGACTCGTTTATATGTTCTCTATAGGAATAGAGGAACCGGTTCCCTAGAGCAATGACTGCTTTAGAGTTAAAGAGATACTATCAAGACTACCCAATGGAGGGATGTATCTCTGCTAACCTTGTTTACTAGGGAACCCACACCATGGGAATGAATAGGTTACAATTTTCTGAGATATCTACGTCAGGTGACTTATAGCAAACAGTGAATTGAGTGGCTTAGTATTTTTGTTGTGTTACAAAACAGATTATTGGTTATATAAATATCTTACTCAAGGCACTCTTGTTAGGATGTCATGTGGTTTATGCTAGAAAAGATTTTTTTATTTGAAATAAGATTACTTAGTATCTAATCAAGCTTATGCAACATATCTGGCTTATAAAATAATAAACAAATGTATATTAACCAGGTTTGTCATGTGCTCAGTTTAGGTTTAGCTATATTTAGTCAAAGTTTGATTAGATTAGCATAGTATTTACAAATAAAAGTGGTTGATCAACCAGGAAAGTGAAAAACAGTATGGAACTGTCAATAAATCCGAAAGAATCTTAATGCTAAAAAGGCTCCACTAATATATGCATAATTACTCTAAGGAATTTTGAAAATTAAAGGCTAATGTGCCTGCCAATTTTGAATTCATTGGGCATCTCATCAGGGTTCTAATGCCAAGTTCCTAAGCACCATTTCTGATTTGAATAACATGTTGGATGTCTATTTTGAGATCAGTATTGCTGAAAGACATTGCTGCCTATAATAGACACAATGTTTAGCATAACCAGCCTCAAACTGTACAGCAGTCTTTGATTGTCTGAACCAGCTATGGTAAAATATTTAACCTTGTGAATGGAGCACAAAAAATAAGCTTTCTCCATAGAGGGTTTTTTTTACGGCTTCATGTGTTTGATCCGCAGATACCCCCAATGGGGGTAATTTGTTTTGGTAATCATCATAAATAATTGTCTAAAATAGCAGCAGCATCAAACTAATAAAGAACATATGTAAAAGTATTGCAAAATACAAACAAGTATATATACAGAACAGCGCATAAATATGGTAATTTGTTTAAAACCCAGAAACATGTTGGTTAGTACAATCTTGAACACAATGTCAGAAATGCTCTGTTGAATATTTTAAACATAATTGGATGGGAAGCCATTGCTGCCTTAGGCAGCAATGTCTTCCAATACAATTATGTTCAAAATATTCAACAGAACATTTTATTTTGCTTTGGAAGTATGTAAGGTATTTATGAGCTGTTTTGTAGACCTATGGTAAGCATCTTTTGAGCCAGTAAATTTGTGGTTCTTTAACACTTATTGTCAAGCCAGTTTACAGTCATCTTTTAAAACATACATTTTTTGGCTAGAAGATTTTTCAAAATTGATTGACTTGATAATTGAGACGGTCATTTCAGTGGCAAAATTGAAAAAAACAAATTCTTGGCCTCTAAATGGACATTAATAAATAAATTAATTTAATTTTCTTGTAAAGCGCTGACCATTGACTGAGAAGGTAAAGATACGTGGTCAAGCATCCACCTGTTGATGATTGCATCTGTTTTCTCCAATCTGTCAATCGAGCAAATGGTTCATCATCTAACTGTCCTGACCTCAATTGCATGATGACCTGATCTGACATCACAATCGACAAATGACGTCACCGTGTCAGAGGTTTGTCAGAGTAATGATGAATGGAGGATTCCAGTTTATCCATCAATCATATGACATCATAATCAACAGCACCCAGTCAAATTAGTTTCAAAATATCCAGCAAGTTACCTGTATAGTTTTCTAGAAAGTGATAGTCAGGGAGTTCGGGGATCGATCCCAACACGGGCGAAAAAAGATGGGCATGGCATAGCTAAAATTGGATTTCCTCCATTGTGGTGCACACAGCTAACCTGAATAATATTTTAAGAGTACAGTATGGCTAAAAAATAACTTAACATGTTTGAACCTAATTTGATAGGAAGACATTATTTATGAGATATTCTGTGGACAATGAGTAATTGCTATGAAATAGGTTTTCATGTCCAAATTACATAGTTTCACAAAAATATTTTTAATAATTTGCTTCATAGGTCACCGGTCTGGTGCATATGCTCGTTTTGAGAATGGCATTACGAAAAGATCTTGCTTTTTATTATGACTGATTGATACAGTGTAAACAATTTTTCTCTCGCTTGTGAGAAGCTGAAAGTAAACGATCATATTTCTATCAGAATCATCTTTGTTAACATTAACGCACTTCTGTGAGTTGTGGATTCACAACCCTAACATTTCCATGAGAGTCAAGATGAAGCGATTTGATGCTGCATGTGTTACGATAATTATTTGCAACTGTGACACCTGGACAACTCCAAAGGCTCTAGAAGATCTATTCAGAATTTTGCTTGGTCAGTTTTCAGTGGCCATCTTGGATTTTCTAAAAACTTTCAGAAGTCCTTAAAATGCTGCTAGTACTTAATCAATGGCTCAATTTCAACAAAACCTTAGTGGAATTGTTATATTGTGGTAGGTTTCAAGAAATCGAACAAGAATTTTGATTTGTTAATCTTTTTGGCAGACATCTTGTATTTTCTAAGAATTATCCAGAAATCTCCTAAATCGCTTTGCCAATTTTAGTCATATTTCCGTGGAATGATCTTATCGCGCTAGACTCCAGAACATCTATTCAAAATTTTAGTTTGTTTCTTTGTCACCAAATGCTATAGGAAAAGATGAGCATTACATACCATTGGTCCTCTTGTTAACGGAAAGAGTAGCGATTTAATAATTTATGTGTGGGCCACCCTACTGAAACCCGGCAGGGCTGTAAATTGAATATTCGACTCGGAAACGATGTCAAGATTTACTCATGGGATATCTCACTCAATTGTTATCAAGTTGCATTCAGTAATAACTGTCTCGCTGCTTCAAGCCACCAGACAATAATTTCAATGAACAATAACTCTGAACCCGCTTAGCCAACAACTTTCAGTCAAATTGTTTTCAAAGTATTCAGCGGGTCCACAGTTAAAGGCCATAGAAAATGTAGTCTGCAGAAATTCAGCAGACAGACAGTTACAAGAGAAGTAGCGATTTGAAAATTGAACGTTGAGCTACTAAGACCCTGGACAGGGTGAGGTGGAGTGGGTTCTCACCAGGGTCATGAATAGAAAATTGGTGTGCCATTGCCATGGTATGATTATCACGTTTTTGAGAAAATTCATTATTGCTACAGGTTAGCTCTGCAACACTTCTCGTGACAGATCTTGACGTCATAATTTACCCATTTGATTAAATTATAATGCCATCAGTCATGCCACGGCAACAGCCATCAGTAGATAATGCACGTTATTGGGCCGGTACTGGGTACCTGATACGGGTGACCCAGCAACCTGCATTAGCTATCAAGATTGTTGTTAAAACTCACATAGACGAATTCGACATGGCACTGAGTATTTGGCAACACTATCCCAATTGAATATGCTCAATACATCCGAATGTATTTCTTAATAATATTGACAATTCCTGTAATATAAAACATTTCACCAGATGGGACTCAGAAACATAAAAACCTAACATCACAGCTAGATTCCAATATGTTGCATGTCTCCTTCACATTTAAGATTCTGCTTTTCTGCATTAACGCTTGTTTTTAGCCAGTTCACTATGCATATTGTGACGCTGACATTGTCAGCTCATTACAGTGGATTTGTAATTTATTTTCTCAACAGTTTTAAAAATGCATTTAAGTGACTGATTTAGCTAGCCTCACTCATATTCTGCGCTTAGCAAATTGCATCTCTGCTAATTTATGACACGATTCATATTAATATTTAATGAGTGAATTTCAGGGCGAATCACAAATAACTGATGCTTGCACGATTACTGACACTGAGTAGGTAAGTAGCAAACTGTCTGACTGCTGGAAGCCACCAGACAATAATTTCAATGGGAAATAATTATGGACCGGCTGAATATTTTGAAAACAATTTGACTGAAAGTTTTTGGTGGCTAATTGTTTTCAAAATATTCAGCATATCCAGAGTTAAGCCTCATGGGATATGTAGCATGCAGAAATTCAGCAGTCTGATAGTTTAAACATTTATCCATTTAACGGTTAAGTCTTGTCAGTGGAACTACAGTATATTCCACACCCCTGTAAATGCATATTTCCTTATACCGCTGCAAAATCAGGTTTTGGCCATTCTGATCATTAAATGGTTATTGCTCGAATTTTGTCAAGAAGATTTCAATCGTCATATACAAAATGTCCTTTCGCAGGCAAGGGAATAGTATTTTTGAATATTTATCACTGGAATAACTGGCATAGTTATCAAGCGAGTTATTCCAATAGCTAATTTAAGAAAGCTTTTCTCTTGGTCTGCAAATAGACATTTCTGAATGATGCTGAAGATGTCTTTGGCCACCTTGACCATTAATGTGTCAAAGGCTTTTTGACCACGAACTGACCGAAATTTGTTATAATTATATAAACCTGCCATGAATCTCATAAAAACAGAGAGACTGAAAAGTCTTGATGCCAAAAGACCCCACCAACTTTCATTCAAATTGTTCTCAATGTGTATAAATAGCTGATTATCCCTTGTCAAATTTGTTTAAAAAAATTAAAATATTTGCTTTTTGAATGTCTATTTGCTGGCTAAGAGAAGACTAGTTTTGGAAATTTGTCACTGGAATGACTGGCTTGGGTATAAAGCTAGTAATTCAAGTAATAAGTAAGGATTTTTTAACTCTTTTATGACGAAACCGGCCTCTACAGCGGTCTTGAGGAATGTCTATTTGCAGACCAAGTGAAGACTATTTTCGAAATTTTACCACTGGAATGACTGGCTCGGTGACCGAGCCAGACATTCCAATGGTCAATTTTCAAAAATAGTCTTCACTTGGTCTGCAAATAGACATTAAATAAGCAAATAATTTGATTTTTTGACAGAACTTTGTCATTAAAGGGTTAAAGAATTTTCTTCTCTCTGCCTAGCAATGGACATTCATTAGAACCACTTCAATGTCCAGTTTTGGCCAACTTGACCATTAACTAATTAACTCTTGGAACCTGACACACCAGAATCAACATTTCCTTACAATATGAAGCATTTTAATTTGAGTGTTTTGAAATTAACTTGAGTCTTTTGAAATTAATTTGTCAGGTAGTCAGTTCTGTCGCTGACAGCATTATAGTGGCTTCCTGTCTCATTATTGTCAAAAATGTTCTAGAACCTAAGTGTTAGAGTTTATATTGCAATTTATATTGGGAGTATGGTGTTGAAACACTTAAGGAACTTCTTTATTACCATTATATTAATCACAGTTGTCAGATATTTGCTATCAGAAAACATCATTGCCTATTTATAGGTTGAAGTCTGGTGAATTTTTATGCACCAAAATTCTGCTCTAGGCAACGGTTGTTTGACATTAGAAGTGCACAGAAAAGGTAAAGAAAAAAAATCAATTGCTCATAGCAAAAAGCATTCTTACACGATCGATGTTGTTGCGCTGTCGTTCAATAGAAGTGTCAATTAAGGCGACATGCGGTTCTTGTGGGCAAGCTAGAAGAATTCAATATTACACTGGCTTAATGGAATATGCAATCTGTTTTCCATCGTAATCATAATCCTACGTCTAAATCTATGGTAGATGGGGGAATATAGAAGTTTGTTTTTCTCAGTGTGCAACCTGGCCACCGGCTGGTCCCACTACTCCATGCAACAAGACGCAAGGTGAATGGAATATTATTGCATAAATTGGCATACCAGTTGTCATTCATAAATTGAGAAATCCTAATGATGTGTGGGGTAAATATCAAGGTTCATCTAATTATGTAAAAGCATTTCCTGATGATGACTCAAGTTCTACAAATAAATATTCACAAGATCTGCCTTAAATCTTGTCCTTGATGTGCTAAAGAATTCTTCTGATTTTTCTGTCTAAAAATCTGGTTGTATTATAAATTTTAATCTACTGAGGGGATGATCAGAAGCTTTAACCCTTAATACATTGATGTCAGAATTTTAAATTTTCAAATGAAATTAAAAGATGAAATGGTGTTGATTTTTCAACAAGTTTGGTGGAAGATGTTGCTGTCGAAGACAGCAACATCATCCACCAAAATTGTTGAAAAATCTACACCTATTCTTCGCTATTGACCCAGGAAAAGATAGAATATTGACATCAGTGGGGTAAGGGTTAAGGGACATTGACCTTTCTCGTCTAAAAGGGTCTTAATTTGGATGTAAAACATTTAACCCTTTAACCCTCGAATTCGTTCAAGAAAATTTCAATTTTCTCATAGAATATGTCCATTTGCAGACCAAGAGAAGCCTATTTTTGACAATTTACCGCTGGAATGACTGGCTTGGTTATTGAGCCAGTCATTCCAGTGATAAATTCTCAACATTAGTCTACTCTTGGTCTGCAAATGGACATTTTTCAAGATCAATTCAGAAGCTATTTTTGGATGATATAAGGGTTAAAGGTCAATATCATGTTGACCCAGTTACAAAAATGGCATTTCCAGGTCATAATTGAAGTTCTATTGTTAGGATATCGTCAGATAATTGGCCTGTAGATTGCACTTTGCCGAAGATGCCTATTAATTTTGGGGTCAAATGTCATACAGTTAAATTGTGTTTTCAGATGTTAATTTGAGTTCTAGTAACTAGCATCATTTCTTGACTAAAGGCCGCCCTCAAATGTAAGATGGAGGTCCAAATTTGACCAAAATCCGCCCAAAAAACTCTTGCATTCATATATAAGATGCTGTGAAATTTATAAAAACTCACCTTTAAAAAAATCGAAAATTGGTACAAATAATTACCAGCACTCAGCCAGCGACTTTGCTAAATCCCTGCATATTTTTGCTTATGTCCACATATGTTAAAGATAAAACGAAGTTTATTCCATACTTTTGGGGTAAAAATATATGTTAAAACAGCTTGGAGTGATAAATACCCTCATAATTTCATCCCGTAAAACTTTATGAAAACTGCTTTGTTTAGCCTGTGTTTAGGTGGTGGCTTATATTCTTTGCTGTAAGAAGAGAATTGTCCAATCAAAATCTGGATCACTACGCAAAAAAAACGAGAGAATTTATCCAATCAGAACAGAGAAATAATATTTCTCTTCAGAAAAGTTAATAATGGAACTGTGATTTCTTTTGTATTGCACATTAAATTTGTAATGCTGATCAACATCAAATGATCCAAAGTGGAATCAACACATATGAAAAATTGCTTGAAAGTCTGAGAATTAAAATGAGATAGACTGCTTCTTATGTTGGTGAGCTGCTGGCTCTTTTGCGATTAGATGCACAGTATTCTCACGAGATCTCATACGCTAACAGGAGTTTGTTATCAAACGGGTATGAATTAGAGCTAAAGTAAGTTCCTATTGTGCAATGATAAGATATAGCAATTCTGAGTTCCGAGTCACAATATTTATATCCGAGTAGTCACTCTAAATAAAGTTCTTTTGCGATTGCAGGTGAATTACGTGATTTATATCTTTTCTTGATGCTATTTTATGTCTAATTCAGGATTATTTTTGATGAAATAAATTATCTTTATTAATGAGTACGCAATATTTAGGTACTACAGTTTAATAATTTCACTTCCGTGATTATTTTTTTGAGGTATACATTAAACAGTCGTAAGTCAAAATTTAGTTAAATTTCTTGGTATCATTTTAAACTTTTTTAGAAACCGTTAGACCAAAAAAATGGGCCCAAAGAATGTACTCAATTATAGGATGCACCTCCTTCCTAGAACATGTAATTTTACCAAAAAAACTGTGTCCTTTAGTCGAGATTTAACGATATTATCACTAGAATTGGCCTGCAAGTTGCCCTTGGAGAAGCGGATAGGTGACCATCCATCTCAGCTGGCCTGTAAGAAACTATCTATGCCTCCAGGTGGTGATAACTGACCCACCCACTGCTATGCACTTTCAGGACCTTCCTTTGCTGTCGGAAGGCTTTTTTCAGGAGCTTGTGCTTGGCCAGGCATTTCTGTAGGTGAGGAAGGTCATTGATGTGTTCCTGTCACCCAAACCCATGGCTTTGGAGGTCCTACATAGGCTCGGGTTGTTATTGCTTCTGTTTGTATGAGGCTAAGATATGGGCTTTGTGAAAGTCCTTTCCCACTCTGCAAGGAGCTCCTGCCATTGGAGAGCCAGGTCAATTTTCTACTGCCTCGAGGCCAACGCCTCAGTAGGTATTCAACAGTAAGTTCAAGGTATCATTGTGGCATTTCTTTTGGATGCCCATGGATTCTTCCATGCTAGATGCAAACACAAGGGAAAGTCTAAATCCCTTCAATGTGCACTTTATCTAGGGCAAAAGCTGAACCAAATCTGTCAAGTGAATTTGCAGGAAAATGGTAATATGTACAGTTCAGAAATAACTTAACATGTTTCCAAACCAATAGTAAAAAACTACAGCGACAGAGTGATTTATGTATCCCAGAATTCACTCTGGTCACTGATGTATTGATATTAAGCAGTGGAGATCAATGTATCAAGTTAGATGTAAATAGGATTAAAAACATTTATGCATATTTTCAGTGGATATATTCTTTTTGGAACTCTTTAGAACTATAGCCTGTAGCTTAGATAAATTAATGAAATTTATGATGAACTCATTAGGTGTAGGATTAACGTTAGTGATGAATTCAAATAAATTAGTCGTTTAACTGTCTTGCTGCTGCAAGCCACCAGACAATAAATTTAATGACCAATAACTCTGGAGCTGCTGAATATTTTGAAAACAATTTGACTGAAAGTTGTTGGTGGCTTAGCCACCAACAACATTCAGTCATATTGTTTTCAAAATATTTCGCCGGTCCAGAGATATAACCATATTAACATATAGACACCCTAATTGTTTGCCTGACCATTAACATATAGACACCCTAATTGTTTGCCTGACCATTAACATATAGACACCCTAATTGTTTGCTTGACCATTAACATATAGACACGCTAATTGTTTGCCTGACCATTAACATATAGACACCCTAATTGTTTGCCTGACAATTAACATATAGACACCCTAATTGTTTGCCTGACCATTAACATATAGACACCCTAATTGTTTGCCTGACCATTAACATATAGATACGCTAATTGTTTGCCTGACAATTAACATATAGACACCCTAATTGTTTGCCTGACCATTAACATATAGACACCCTAATTGTTTGCCTGACCATTAACATATAGATACGCTAATTGTTTGCCTGACCATTAACATATAGACACGCTAATTGTTTGCCTGACCATTAACATATAGACACCCTAATTGTTTGCCTGACCATTAACATATAGACACCCTAATTGTTTGCCTGACCATTAACATATAGATACGCTAATTGTTTGCCTGACAATTAACATATAGACACCCTAATTGTTTGCCTGACCATTAACATATAGACACCCTAATTGTTTGCCTGACCATTAACATATAGATACGCTAATTGTTTGCCTGACAATTAACATATAGACACCCTAATTGTTTGCCTGACCATTAACATATAGACACGCTAATTGTTTGCCTGACCATTAACATATAGACACGCTAATTGTTTGCCTGACCATTAACATATAGATACGCTAATTGTTTGCCTGACAATTAACATATAGACACGCTAATTGTTTGCCTGACCATTAACATATAGACACGCTAATTGTTTGCCTGACCATTAACATATAGATACGCTAATTGTTTGCCTGACAATTAACATATAGACACGCTAATTGTTTGCCTGACCATTAACATATAGACACCCTAATTGTTTGCTTGACCATTAACATATAGACACCCTAATTGTTTGCCTGACCATTAACATATAGACACCCTAATTGTTTGCTTGACCATTAACATATAGACACGCTAATTGTTTGCCTGACCATTAACATATAGACACGCTAATTGTTTGCCTGACCATTAACATATAGATACGCTAATTGTTTGCCTGACAATTAACATATAGACACCCTAATTGTTTGCCTGACCATTAACATATAGACACCCTAATTGTTTGCCTGACCATTAACATATAGATACGCTAATTGTTTGCCTGACAATTAACATATAGACACCCTAATTGTTTGCCTGACCATTAACATATAGACACGCTAATTGTTTGCCTGACCATTAACATATAGACACGCTAATTGTTTGCCTGACCATTAACATATAGATACGCTAATTGTTTGCCTGACAATTAACATATAGACACGCTAATTGTTTGCCTGACCATTAACATATAGACACGCTAATTGTTTGCCTGACCATTAACATATAGATACGCTAATTGTTTGCCTGACAATTAACATATAGACACGCTAATTGTTTGCCTGACCATTAACATATAGACACCCTAATTGTTTGCCTGACCATTAACATATAGATACGCTAATTGTTTGCCTGACAATTAACATATAGACACGCTAATTGTTTGCCTGACCATTAACATATAGACACCCTAATTGTTTGCCTGACCATTAACATATAGACACCCTAATTGTTTGCTTGACCATTAACATATAGACACCCTAATTGTTTGCCTGACCATCAACATATAGACACGCTAATTGTTTGCCTGACCATTAACATATAGACACCCTAATTGTTTGCTTGACCATTAACATATAGACACCCTAATTGTTTGCCTGACCATTAACATATAGACACGCTAATTGTTTGCCTGACCATTAACATATAGATACGCTAATTGTTTGCTTGACCATTAACATATAGACACCCTAATTGTTTGCTTGACCATTAACATATAGACACGCTAATTGTTTGCCTGACCATTAACATATAGATACGCTAATTGTTTGCCTGACAATTAACATATAGACACCCTAATTGTTTGCCTGACCATTAACATATAGACACGCTAATTGTTTGCTTGACCATTAACATATAGACACCCTAATTGTTTGCCTGACAATTAACATATAGACACCCTAATTGTTTGCCTGACCATTAACATATAGACACCCTAATTGTTTGCCTGACCATTAACATATAGACACCCTAATTGTTTGCCTGACCATTAACATATAGACACCCTAATTGTTTGCTTGACCATTAACATATAGACACCCTAATTGTTTGCTTGACCATTAACATATAGACACCCTAATTGTTTGCCTGACCATTAACATATAGACACCCTAATTGTTTGCCTGACCATTAACATATAGACACGCTAATTGTTTGCCTGACCATTAACATATAGACACCCTAATTGTTTGCCTGACCATTAACATATAGACACCCTAATTGTTTGCCTGACCATTAACATATAGACACGCTAATTGTTTGCTTACTAGATTTCACATTAGTATGATAACTGTTATCTGTCTTAGATGGCAACAGGTTCTATCAACATTGTTTCCAAATTGTTCACCAGTTTTTCCTGTACCATGTGTTGAGCACCGTAACATTTCTGACATCCTGGTGGTATGCGTTAAATGGTTAAAACACTCAGAAATATAGCTGTGAGACACTGGTAAGTCTTTTCAACGTACTCCATCAAATTCCAAATGCAGATGTTCTTCAGAGATAATTTACTTATATCTTATTTAATTGTGCTCATTTTGAGTGGACCTTTGTCTTGAGATAACAATTAGTTTAATTCCAAATCTAAATCCAGCACATAAATCTGCTTAAAGGTCATATTTGGAGAAATCCCTTTTATGTACAATTTTGCATGTATTTAAGGCATTATTGTACAGTAATTAATACCAGCTGGATGTGTCTAACATTCACCAAATAGCTAATATTAAGCCACGAAGTCAGCGTATGATCGAATACACAAAATTACGTGGCGACTTACCTCCCTTGATTTTGAGCTCTTCAGCATCAATAATGACGTAATAGTGTAACAAACTATTATACCATAACGTTGAATACATGCAACTTCGTTCAACTTCAGCAGGAAATAAGTACAGTTTGGTTGCATTTTCCCAATCAGGCAAAGATAATAATAACTTTTTCAGGTCTTATGCCGATAAAATTAATAGAAAGTTATATGTTGATTGATTTTAACCCTAAATAAACAACTGACCATAGAGTCTAATGCACGCTCTTACTTAACATGCATAATATAGCCTACATAGCGGAGTGACAGTTTTTTGTTGCTGAATTAAATACATGTGCATACATAAAACAGACACACGTAAGTCAGCTAGATCTTTCTTATCTGTCTAAAACAAAAATTGTATGAGAACTCAAGGCATTTTCTTTAATTCTGACATTTTTGCTGCGTCTAAGTAGGCTACATGGTTTAGGCCTAGAGGGTGGGTGTGTAGTTATAATGACGCAAAAACGCCAACAGCTACGAAAAACCAATGCGGCATATTTTTCTCGGTTTTCAAAATTCATTGCCAAATACAATAGAATGAAAAAGTAACCCTGGTTAAACAGTGTTGCCTGTATTAGCATTGCTTAGCGGTTGTTCCACTATGTCGTCACAGCTGCTTGGAATTTAAGGGAGGTAATTCATGACGCGATATTCTAAAGCTATGTACTTTATCGGCAATAAATATAAAAATATGCCATTTATTAGCAAATTGATAACAGCTATATGATTTGGAAGGACTGGATATATTATAATGTCTTAAAATACACTCTCCATATATAACCTTTAAAGGCAAGACTGTAGTACTGGACTTCAAACACCATTAAAGAAAATTGGTAAGAATAACACCCAGAATTCCCAGAATGTGTGTTATCAGTAAAACATTATTAGATTACATTGTCTGGACTGGACCCATGTCACACGACACTTGTGACCTGTCACCGCAAAAGAACAGACACAAGAAATTATTTATGACACAAGAGATAGTATGTTGAATATTGGCACCTATGTAGGCAGTGATGGCTTTATAGAGGGTTTCTGCTTCTGCTACCGGTTAATGGCCACTATCAACGTGTTGATGGCGTATTTGCTGACCATCATGCTTAAAATGGCCATGGATGTGATAGACTTTCTGTACTTCATGATGGTATTTTGACAAGTTATTCCAGATTACCATAAGTCAGTCTATTGTTGAATATGAAGACCAGCCAAATACTTTTAGTCACCTGAGCGAACTGTGAGTTGTTTTCAGTTAAACTGGCTGCAGGTAGGCAGCAGGTATTGAGGTACGAGGATGTTATACAATTCAACCATTTCATCACAATAATTGGTCACAAAAATTTACATTTTTAACATGTGAAAGTCCATTTGCAAGCCAAAAGATGACTAAATGGTCTGAAAATGGACATTTCCAAACCCATTGCAGAGGCTAGGTGTGAAAAGCTTGACCATTAAATACTAAATTCCCTACTGCATAACTATAGCTGAATTATTGCCTGACATTTGGTCTGTTACTGTCAGATCTGACAGTAACAGATCAGGCAGTGAGGCAATAATTCACTCTGCTGAATCAGTATCAAGACCATATCGTTATTACCATTCTTATCTATGAGGACTTCTAGAGCCATTATGTTCCTGCTATAGAAACAACATTTTAGTAGTCATTCCATCAATTTCGTCACATTCACCGGAGCCAGTGGATTCTGAACCCTTTTGTGTACCATATGCCACGAAGTTAGAAACCACCAAAGACCCCCAGACAGCCACTGGAGTTTATACCCTGGATCCACCACACAGATCCACCATAATCTCCTCCTTCTATTCCACAAAATAAACTGTGACATAGCAGTAGCTTGAAAAATTGTAGACACATTAAGAATATCAACATAGGTCTTACGTTCACAGCAGATATTTTTGGCAATTGCCAAATGTGCAATGTATGTCCTGAACAACTAAGTTTGTGGACAACAATACATAGGAGATGGTTTTGGACCCTTCCAGACCTGAATATAAGAGCACCACTACTTTACTACTAACTTCTATAACCATAGAAGATTTGACATCAGTATCATGCCAATTTACCTAATCCAGGCATTACAGATATGACATGGGATATAGGAACATACAAGTCCTATCTCCAGATCTATCAGATCCAGACTCAAACATGTGGAGAAGGCAACAGAATGCTCTGGGATTCACCAACCCCACACAATGGAAACAAATAGGAATCTTCATAGTGGTGTAGATTACTTTCCTTTGGGTATCCCTCCCAACTGCCTATTGGGACACACTACATCGTTATTACTAATCTTCAGAAATCTGCACTAAACCACATTGGACTCATTATATTTGTCAGAGGATTTGAATATCTCTTGAGGACAATTTGAGGACAATTTTCAAATTTATTTGGCCTTAAATTAATGCTGGGCTTGAGTTGCTTCTGGATGGATAACAATAGTATAGGATAACAAAATGAATACATAGACATATTCAGAACACTTATGAAGTATAAGTATATTTAACTATTCTGTTTTGAAATGAACATACTGACAGGAAATTTTACACCAGTGATGGAAAAACAGAATAAGAATCAAAATAAGATTCAATCCTTTTTCCTGAGAGAAATGTTTTTTATTAAACACAATCTCCCTGATCTCCATCCAAATCCCCTCACAAAAATTTAATTTTGTATGTCTGAATCTAATACACTAACCTGAGCATATTTATATGATTGAATTGGAGCACCAAACTGTAGAAAAATTTGTATTCTCAGGACAATACTGGTCAGTGCACATTTGGCTTGCATTGGTCAATTTCTTTGGTGTCCAGTTGACTTGTATTATTGAAAGATTTTGAGAATGTTATTTAACCTTTTAAGCCTCAAATCTTTCAGAAAAATTTCATTTTTCTTATAGAAAACATCCAGTTACAGAACAAGAGAAGACTATTTTTGAAAATTTTTCACTGGAATGACTGGCTCGGTTATCGAGCCAGTCATTCCAGTGGTAAATTTTCAAAAATAGTCTTTGCTTGGTCTGCAAATGGACATTTCTCAAGACAACTGCAGAACCCGCTTTTGGCTGATATGAGTGTTAGATGGTTAAAAGACGGGTCCCAGTTAACCAGCGGACAGATTTCAACCAAGTTCGACAGCCATGGCATGTTTCCAGACCTTTATACAATTGAGTTTATAAAAAAATGTTAGCAATTTTATCGACTGGCTGACCTATCTACTGACTTATCCATGTACTTGTTACAAGTGACTACAAAAAATCTGATTTGTAAATTTGAGTGGTTGATTTGTTTGGTTGGTTATCATGTGTCCTAGGTCGGCAACGCATAGGTCTTTATGGTTATTGTTTTGAAAGCAATTTGATTAAAAATCTCTCACTAACTTAAATTGCATGATGTGAACGGTTGCATGTAATCATTAAAATAATGTGGGAGCCTAGAAATTATTTACATATATATGCATTGGTGGGTATAATTATCCTGGTGTGGGAGGGTCTGTGGATGGTGAGATCATAAGTGTGAAGATCTCTAATACATGCACACCCGCATTGTATTCACATGCGCACACACACACACACACACACACACACACACACACGCACGCACGCATGCATGCACGCACGCACGCACGCACGCACACACACACATGCTTGAATTCTCACACATGCACACGCACGCATGCACGCACGCACGCACGCATGCATGCACACACACAGACACACAAATGCACACACATGGTTTTTGCAAATCTAATAGGCCTACATGAAGAATTTGATATGTGCCATATACATACTGATGATGTAAATATTGACCATGTTAAGCATCTGTCATATTGAGCCAAATGAATACCTAGCCAGTCTTTGAGAGTGGTCAAAATGGTGATCAGGTAATGTGGAATGTGGCCTGTGCGTTTGCTTTCATTCTAGCATGTATAATATCATATTCTCATAATTTCCGCTACTATATGTGGATGGACTCATCTATTATATTAGCTGACCTCATTTTAGCGGCTTAAATATTCATTGGCTAATTTGTGTTCACCGTCATCGTCCCTCTAGTTCAAACAATCTGTAATGGGCTTTGGGATTAAGGGAGTTTACCTAGACCTCATTCGAATTCATCAACGACTAGCGCAATTTTAGAAAGACTGTAGCTGTAGTTGCGACAGAGGCGGCTATTTCAGAAATGTAGACAATTTGACATACCGGCTGACTGAGAGACCAGACTGACTTATACTAATTGAAAATCGAAGCGAAAGAATACAAAGGATATATAATTTATTTAAATATTGTACAGCAGTGGTGAATTTGTACTTTCATTAGGCACTTGATCACTACATAGCTCTACACCTTAAGAGCTATTTTAGCTCACCTGTCCTGAAAGGCCAAGTAAGTTTATGCTATCATGACCATATGTTTTGTTTCTGTCATCTCACATTCTGTTGTCTGTCCTTCACCTTTTCCTTTAGACAACTGTTTTTCTAGAACGACTGGTCAGATTTCAATCTTAAATTGGCAAGAATGAGGCTGATGTTGGATTTGGGCAGTGGCCATCTTGGATTTTGTACTATTTTTAGAGACACATATAAACATCTCTGAAAGTGCTTGGCTGATTGATGTGGAACTCAACAACCCCTGCCAAAAATCAGTCCTTTTTAAGTCCCTTATCAGTCCCTCAAGGAGTTCAAAGCGAGTCCCTTTTCAGTCCTAGACTTAAAAGGTATGTCTTAGGAGTCACCTTTCAGTCCTCAGTTTAGTAGTGCAACCCCCATAGGGAGTCGTTGAAATTACACAAATGAGGAATGAAAAGGGATGCCTTAAGACTCCTTCTAGAGTCTCCCGTTCCAATTATGCAAATGAAGACTGAAAACTGGGACTCCTTCAGAGTACATTTTCAGTCCCGGACTGAAAGGGACTCTTTTCAGTCCTCATTTGAAGACTGAAAAAAGGACTCCTGATGAGTCCTTTTCATTCTGTGACTGAAAAGGAACTCCAAAATAGTCCCTTTTCAGTCCCTCAAATTGCGCTGGAATCTTGATCAGATAGTTAGGAAGGTTCTATAATAGCCTCATCCTTTCAGACCAAGAATTAATGATAGTACATGTAATCTTTTGACAGGCATTGGGTGAGCTAATAACAGATAACTAATTCAATTTGAGCAAGGAATTAACACTATGATACCATGTTTGTTATATTTGTTATAACCAGTGATTGTTAACATATTACATGTATTAGAAATCCTTGTCACTGCATTACTATAGAGTTTAAGAAGTTGAACCAGGACTTGTAACTGCTAATAAATTTCAGCCAATCAATAAAATACATACCTTCCAAAATTGGTCTATTTCCATTTTAAGATTACTGGTGCTAAATATTCTATCTAACAGTTGTATTAGCACTTTCAAAGTATTAAATTACGTATACATTGTGAACATAGCTCATAATGCATAATGATCCATGCACTTGATTTCTTCAGACAAAGACTTAAATTTCACGCCAATTTAGCAGGCCATGAAGCCACCTCAGCTCCTAGATATTTTAACTAGAACATATGCAAATGAGTCACAAAAGTCCCTTTTCAGTCCCCCAATATTATTAGAAATTTAATAGAGTCAGAGGAGTTCCTTTTCAGTCCCCCAGGAAATAAACTATGTCCTAGAAGTCCATTTTCAGTACCCAAATAATATTAGCTCACTTGGCTCGAAGGGCCAAGTGAGCTTATGGCATGTAAATACATGGCCATCTGTCTATCCATCAAATCACATATCCTCATTTATGCATTCACCAATTTCTAACAAGTTTGGAAGGATTCTATGGTGGTAGGCTCCAGAACTTCCATTCAGAATTTTGGTTGGTCAATTTTTCTGGTGGAAACCCTAGAGTGCTATGCTTCAGATTTGTATGTATAATTCTGATTGGTCTATTTTTTCAGCATCTATCTTGAATTTTGCGGGGGAAAAATGGCAGGAAATCATTTGAAACACTACTCATTAACTGCTTGGGAAATTTCAACCAAATGTAACTGGAAGGATCCTATGGTGTTAGGTTCCAGATCTTCTATTCAGAATTTTGATTGGTCAATTTTTCTGGCAGCCATCTTGGATTTTCCAAAAAATTTCTGGAAATCATTTAAAACGCTACGACTCCAATATAAATGGCCTGACGTCAATGAAACTTGGGTGAACTAATGCTATGCTGGGGGTATTCAACGCTTCAAGCGAGAATTCTGATTGGGAAATATTTCCGGCAGCCAAATTATTGGATTTTCTAAAAGCTTAGGGAAATTAAGGTTAAAATATTACTGCTCTTTAACCGCTTGAACAATTTCAGCTGGAAGGACCCTAGAGCGGTGTGCTTCTGAGCTTGTAAACAGAATTATGATTTATCAATTTGTTCGGCAGCTGTCTTGGCTGGAAATCATTTAAAATGATACTCCTCATTAACCGCTTGCTCCAGTGGCCATCTTGTTCTCCAAAATGACATCTGAGGAACTGTTCAGGCTGAAACTCATTAGACTTGATTTTATTGTGTAACTAAGGGTGATTAAGGTTTGTTCAAGAGAATATCCTTGATACAACATTGTTGTCATGGACCAATCTAAGTTTTGAGTTTAATTGCCATATTTGATTTTTTAATGTTCAATTTGATTTGTGTGGTCATCGTTCGTCATTAATTTCCGACTAAATATCGATTGTACTGAATTACCAATTTTGTATTTTATGTCTTGTTACTGCTGAATTTAAAGTATTGTGTCTGTTGAAATGTCTGGTTTGAATGCTAATGGTCCAGGTGAACACTAAGGCCTGTGGGCCTCTTGTTAGAATCTTAACAGAGTCAGAGGTGTGGCTTTTCAGTCCCTCAGTATTGATAAACATTTCTTCAAGTCTCACGAGTTCCTTTTCAGTCCCGCCAAAATGAGTCCCTTTTCAGTCCCGCCAAAATGAGTCCCTTGTCAGTCCCGCCAAAATGAGTCCCCTTTCAGTCCCGCCAAAATGAGTCCCTTTTCAGTCCCCCTACTGCATGAGTCCCTTTTCAGTCCCGGAACTCCTTTGGTGTCCGGGACTCTTTTTCTGTAAGGGACATGACCTAGCTTTCCCAAATATGACCTCCCGAACTGCTGAAGGAATCAGGTCCAACCTTTCGTCCATAAGGATTAACGACTACCCAGCCAGATCAACAACCATGGTATACCAGAGCTTTACCAAACATATCCTGGTAGTAATGTTATTGTGTCAACCATCTGGCTGAAAAAAGTTGACCATAGTTTCATAGTCAAACGTGGATGAGCATGGTAGTCCTTGAAATATGACTGGTATGTGACTTTGGTAAATATTGACCATGGTCAAACTTTCTGACTGTTTTGACCATGGAAAGCATTCTCTGACCATGGTTGACATAATATAATAAGAGAGGTAACTCTTTAATTGTAAGCCTGTGTTTTTTATAACTAAAGCCAGTCTTAATTATATACTATTACACATAACATAAATTATGGAATCATCGCTAATTTATATTTGAAAAGTAAATGGCATATCCATAGAAAAGTAATAATAAACACTGATTTCTTGTTTAAATTTGATCTTTGTTCAAACAATGCCACTGTACGTCAGCCATTCAAATATTTTCATAGCCTTTTATTTTACTGTAGGCGCCAAATATGTGAAATACCATGATCCCAGTACTATAGTAGAAACTACCATTCTATTTATCTACCATACAATTACCGTACTGTGATCTGCACTGGTCAGCCGTGGTGTATCATGGTCCCACAACCATGGTGTACCATATTTTACCATGGTGTTACTGTTTTTCACCTGAGTAAGGAACTTTAAAGCTGAATGGTCATTATTATGGTCGAAATGCCAGTCTGTAGATTTTTTTTTTTTTAATCTTGGTGCCCCGAAATCAGGCTCTACTGTTTGGTTAGCATGCATATCTTTGATATGCACATAAACTAATTGAATTGACCTACGCGCAGACCAATGATGTCAGCATTGTTATATATTTAGGCTGGATGGGATAGAATGTAATTATAAACATATTTATGTATTTCTTGAGTCCTCAGTTCGTGATTTCTCTTTGTTTTATTCAAAGAAACATCAGACATCAAAAGGTGCATCAAAAGGTGAATGGGGACAGTTTTAGATTTGACAAGCTGTTATTAGGTCAGAGATCTGGGGAAAAGAAAATGTCCAATGCAAAACAATATGGCAAACACGTATATGATACAAATTGCAAACATGAATAATTAATTTGCTTACTATTTCTTTTTACTAAAAAATTATTCTTCATTTTATAATGACCCTTCAGCTTTAAAGTGTATTCAAGTGAAGCACCATGCCCTTTATGTTTGACCTCAATCTGACCTAAATCTTATCAGGTTTCTTGCCACAGTAATCTCAATTGGAGCTTAGATTGTCGTTCTTCAAACAGATACGTTTGTATTTCCAACAAAATATTTCATATTTTTCATGCTCCTTAGTTCTTGAAACACTTATCTTGTAGGTAGATAACAGGCTGCATGTACTGCTTACTTCGTTTATAGTAAGAGGCTATATGACTTACAAAAAGAGAAAACCTTTTCAAAATTTACCACTGCAATGACTGGCTCAGTAACCGAACCAGTCATTCCAGTGCTAAATAATAAAAAATAGTATTCTCATGGTCTGCAAATAGATATTTTATATGAGAAAAATTTTCAAGACCAAATTTAAACATTAATGGATTAATTTGAAGTCCTAGAAACATAGAATAAAATCTGTCTTGTACATTGTTGTTCCTGCAGCATCCGGCCATTACAACAGCATAGTTGTCAAGCGCCGGCGCACGATCGTCTCCATAAGACAGAGTAGTTATTGGCCCCAAGGGGATGAACATCCTTTGAATTATGACTCCAGGCAAGAGCAGAGATATTCGCACTGTTGTTTCCGGTGATTAGATGGTACCGATGCTATAGGGAAAATTGTAGCATTGATCTGACTTATCGTGCTGAATGCTGTGCGAATGATTGATTATAACAAATGGCCATGTCATGATAGTCTCTCATGAGCACATGTCATCTATAAAGGTTTATTATCATCCCCTTATTTAGAGTTGAATTATGGTGACATAGGAAATAGGCTTCATCTGCCTTGGTGTATATGCCTCCATCCGTGTAGTGGCTGAATAGATAGAATCACTCACGGGTCCGCGCCACCCTCTAGAGTTATTACCCCTACTGTAATTAAACATTTGTTAAAAATCTGAATTTGCTTTATTTAGTTTTGAATGCAAGAACAGAGATATGCAAGCAGCAAGACACCATTTATTATTGATTATTGTCATTTCTGCCATTATTTATTTTGCCCAAAATGTAGAAGATTCTTTGCCGCACCTACACAGATGGATGCATACAGGCATGCATGTATTTACAAACACACGCATGCACGCATGCAGGCACGCATGCACGCACGCAGGCACGCGTGCATGCACGCATGCACACACACATGCACACACACACACGCACATGCACACGCACACGCACACACACACACACACACACACACCACTGATTAAACTATTGAGTGATCATTATCATCTTCTGAGTTACTGTATAGCCCCACCACCCACCCCACCCTATGATGTCATTGCTGGAAGAATTAAGCTCCCTCCCATGCATAAACCTGTCTGAAGTCCCAGTTTCTGGAGCATAATTTTAGAAAGCCCACACGGATGTGCCTCAACTTTCGTAATGCGATACCTTGGGATCACTATTTTTTTATGTTCAGGAATTTGGCTATTTTTGCTGGAGTTAACCTCCTGGTATTATAGGCATGAACTGGGTAATGACGTACTAATATACATGGCTCATATAGATTTATCTTGTTTTCCCACAGGACATTGCTGTTTCATATATTACCTCCATTATATATTTATGTTATCAAGGAGAATTGACCCATTAATAGTCATGCCGGCCCAAACCAACCTCTGTTATGATCTTGTGTGATAACTGAGCCAGTCATTCCAGTGATAAAAATTGTATTCTCTTGGCCTGTAAATGGACATTCAATAGGCAGATATTTAAATTTTCTTGATCAAATTTGACCATTAAATGGTTAATTGCCAAGTCATTCAAAAACAACCTCTGCAGTGGTCATTTACAGGCCAAGAGAAACCTAGATTGGAAAATTTAACACTTGAAAGAAAGACTGGCTTGATGAGAAAGCCAGTCATTCTAGTTGTAAATTTTCAAAAAACAGTTCTCTTGCTTTGCATGTGAACATTTTCTATGAGAAAATTGAAATTGTATTAACTGGATTTGACCATTAAATGGCTAACGCTGAAATTCCCGAAGAGCTTGAATTTGTTAGTGGTTTATTACAGGTATGGTACAGTGTTAATCGCTTGCTGGTAATTGCTCGTCATCCAAGTCTACATTATTAGGTGTCTATAAGTTTGCATTACCTGTTCAGGCCACTTAATGTGTACATGTATGTATGTGTGTAAATGCATACATTTACATGCATTCTGGAAGGAATGTGCATATACATTTGCATCTGAATAAAATGGAAAGTAGTTGTATTTGCATAACTTAACTGATTTGAAATATCTTCCTTAAATAGGGAAACTCTATGTTATGCATGTTTTATAAATCCTGCTTACCCACACAGTATTGTATTAATAGTAATGTTTGGCTCACTTCAGACCATGATCAGCAGTTTTTAGATACTTTAACAATCTTTTCCAAAAAGTCTGCATGAGTGATCTCAAAACGTTGTTGATTTATTCCGACTAGACTTTTAATGGTAAACCTAGCCAAAATTTCTTCTGTGGTTGTCTTAATAAATGTCCATTTGCAGGCCAAGAGTAGACCATTGTGGAAAATTGAGCACGATAAACGAGCTAGTCATTCCAGTGGTAAATTTTCAAAAATATTCTCTTGGCCTACAAATGGAAATTCGCTAAGCAGAAATGGCAAAAATTTGACTGATAGACTGACTCACCGACTGCCCAACTTAGCATCCGACTGACTGTACAGAGTGCTCTTTTGTTAGTTGATAGATTTTGATCATGAAACTAGTAATATATAGGTTATGGACTTGCCGGGAAAGAAATTTGACACTTCAATCTGAATAATTTGTTTTTACCATCCAAATTCTTCTACTTTTGCCCAAAATTCTTTAATTTTTTAACTGAAGGTTCATATTTCCTCACAAAATTCTCACATTTGGAACAGGCTTAGTACAAAGATATTTGCTTTAATTGCCAAACAAAATTTTTGTATTTTACAATTTTACATCCATATTTTCATGATTATGAACAGAACATTTGCATTTCAGTCTCAAATCTTCATGTTTTTAAAAGGCTTTACCTTTAGGACTAAAATTATCATTCTTCAAAACTAGAATTTTCATATTTCATTAAAGCGTTCAGAGTTTATATTAATGTCCTCATGTCCCATTAAATAGAGACATGTGTCGTGTGCACGAGATATAAGATGGCTGTTGATTTTTGTTCAATTTACCCATCATGCAATACTATCCAGCATGGGATGCCTCCAAGCAGTTGTTCAAACTATCAGTTGGCGATCAATATTGTAATTTAAGTAGAGTGAGTGTATTCCTAGATACGCTTTGCCTGCACGAATTAAATATTTGACAAGACTTGTGTGTATACATTTTTGTTCGATCAATACATTTCAAACACATGCACAATCATTCATGGTGAGAATTTGCGTAATATATAGGCCTATGCTCACTCTACCTACATAGTATGATATTGACAACCAGCTGATTTTGTGTGTGGCTAACAATGAACCTTTCCATTTTATTTATGCCCCACCCATCTCTAGCTAAGCTCCACCCACACATCGCTCATGTTACGATCGATCGATCTCTGGACTTCCTGGCTATCAATTTCCAGAAAACTATTCAGGTAAGCTGTTGAATATTTTGAAACTAATTTATGTTTCAAAATATTCAACAGCATGTTTATTAAATAGTAGAGACATACAATTTGTACAATGTGTCGGACTATTAAGAGGTAAAGATGGGCCATATGGAATCATTTATGATGTAATGATTATGACATCATCCTACATGGCGCTTAGCTGATTATGACATCATATGACGTCAGATTGATAGATGGATATTCTGGAAAGGTGAATTTGACAATGTTGTTAGTGCCTTAGTACAGGGCTTTAGATTTAACTTATTTGGGCTCACCACCTATCAAGCCCAGAATTCATCAATTCTCCAGGTAACCACAGAGTTTTAAAATCTGAGAGATGGATTTTGAGCCATTTTAGTTGTAATAGCATCATAAGATCTTTGAATGGCCATAAAATGGCCAAGAATCCCTCTAGGAGTATTTAATTGGCTATAAATCTCCCAACAGACCACCCCTTGTGGGTTGGTCTGTAGTTTTATTGACCACTATAAAACATACTTACCGTTCAATCACTACTTGCTAAATCAACTACTCTGCATTAGCAACCAGAATAAGATTTTTATGCTTGCTTACACACCCCCATATGCCTATTTCATTTCAATATACCCTCAACCAGGTTACTGGTAGGGTACACCCCCAGAATATGCCCTGATAGAGACTGGCACCAGTCTGTGCTCACTCATTGGTGACACCTGTCACTACACATGTCCGCGCATGCGCAATGGAGGCCAAATAGGAAACATATTCACTTTTCTAAATTTAAGTGCCAAACATTATAAACAGATTCTCAAATCATTCCTATGCGGGGTGGCTGAGGCCGGGTTGTAGTGATTAAATGGTCTGTAGTGATTGAACGGTCTGTTATGGGTTGTTATTACACCACAAAAACATCAATACCGGTCAATCACTACTTGCTAAACCCGTAGATTTGGTCAGTGACCCACTTAAAAAAAACCCTTGGTGGGTGAAGATTTGAGAATCATTAAACAAGGATAAAAATTAAACAACTCATATCCAAATGTTAATAAATGAACATAATAGTACATCCATAACAAATCACACAGTGATTATCAAACAAGGAAAATTGTCAACTCAACGAAATAAACAAAACAAGAGAATATTCTCACCATATCTGACAGACATACAGACTAACGAAATTGGTGAGATCTGCTTGTTAAATGGTCCTTGGCTTGTTTTGTTAAAATCGTTATATTTCTAAAAAAAAAGGAGGCCGCTGGCCTCTGATCCTTTAAATAGAAACAGGTAAAAGTCGATTCAGATTTCCAACCTGCGACTTGCATGACATCGTCCAGTGATGAGCCGGCAAAAAGAGCGAAGGAGGGGTTCATACCATGAAGGTCGAGAGTCTTGACATGGGATAAATTGATCTCACCTCGGGAGACAATCTCATAACATAATTAATTGGTACGACATTTATAGACTTTTAAGGCCCTGACAGGACACCAGAATCTGTCAGACGGCGAAAAAGACGATAAAGATTTAAGAATAATAGGTTTGGCTGAGTAACGATTAGACTGGATCTTCGGAAAAAAATCCCTTCCGGGATATAAAACTAGACCGTCCCCAGGTTCGATAAATCTGTCTTTTTTGCGGAAAGAGCATGATTTTGGATCTTCTCCTAGCTGAAGTGGCAGCAACAAGGAAAACAGCCTTAAGAGTCAATAGTTTGAGAATGATAGATCCAATTGGCCCAAAATGGTGACCTGCCAAAACTTGAAGAATCAAGGCCAAATTTCAGGAAGACAAAGGCTTAGCCACTGGGGGGGACGAATATTGTCCAATCCTCTAATAAAACCATTGAGAATCTTCAAATCCTTGATATCAGCATTCAGAAGACAAGGAAGAGAAGAAGCCAAAGAAATCTATAACCCCTAATGGTGATAGCTGATAAATGAAATGAATCGAATAGATACGATTAAAAATCTAACACCTAGGAAATAGAAATGGAATCAGGCAAGAAACCATGTTTTAAACACTATTCTACAAAGATTTAATAGTCATCCTTTGTACAAACTCGACAGGTCGACTCCCTCCTGGAAGAGACAATGATTTCCTGAGATCTTGAAGAAAAGTTGATCTCAGAAACCGGACGCTCGAAAGTTCTCCAAACACACAGGATGAAGAATTCTGGATTGGAAGAACATGCAAGCACCTTACTTGAGCGAGATCTGATGATACTGGGAGAAGGCTAGCAAAATCTTACCAGAAGATCGAGAAAGGCTACCAATCAGATCCTCTTTGACCAAAAGTGAGCTGCTAGAAGAAATTCGTTGAACTGGTCCATGACTATCTTCAGAACCATTAGAATCAAGAATATTGGAAGGAACATGAAATCAAACAAGCCTCTCCAGAACTGAGACAGTACGATCATCGCCCAAACCTGACTTTCCGAAAAGGGAGACATGAAAGATGAGATCTGGGCAATCAGACATGTCACAAAAAGATCTACATGGGAAGACCCAGAAGCTTGCATCCGCTTTTGGCAACCAACCTCTTAAACTGCCACTCGGTGAGTGAGAACTTGCTAGGACTGAACTACTGGTCCGCAAGAAATATCTGTCTGTCTTGAACATGACTGGGAACTAGAAAGATTTGGATCTAAGGACATCCCAAGAAAAGGATCCCAAATCCCCATATAAAGAAGGAAAAACCGCGTTCTTTCATCTGAAAATGAAAGAAAACTCCAGGGCATTGACTGATCGAATCGAGGTCTTGATGCCTATCACTCGATCTGACCAAAAGCAGAGAGGCTTCTTGACAAGTAACACCTCCCAGGGACCAAAGACTGACAAAATCAGGGAGTCCCAAACTGCTCCCCACCCCTCCTGTGAAAAAAACATGAAATAATCACCTGAGGGGGGGTCTTGACTAATAGAATACCCATCAGAGGGAACTAGAATGTACTGACCGCTTCTAGAAGAAGATCAGGAACAGTAGAAAGTCTTCTCATTAACGTCACCCTGGGAATGGCATGCTCGATGCTGATCATCAAGCCTAGAGTCTTGCCCTGACATAGAAAGAGGATGTTAGGGTGACCACTGTCAACAAGATTGCCTCTACCCTTGTCTCTCAAGGAAAAAACTTCACCCTGAAAACAGCTCGAGGGAGATGCCCAGATGGGAGAAACTTGAGAAGGAACTAGGCTTGACCTATTGAAAAATAAAATTCAACCTAACTGCAAGGCGAACTGCAAACCTTTGGAAAAAATCTTGAAAGGATTGAGAAAGGCCAAGGTCAGATCGAAGGGCATGGCACAAACTGCCATAGCCTATCCTTGAAAGAAAAACTCATGTACCTTCAGAAGGAAAGGTAAAAAAAGGGCACATGAAATAGGCATCCTAACGATCAATGGAAAAGGATCACATGCCTGAAAATAGACTTGCGATAGAGGAGAAGGACTCCATCCTGAATTTAGGAGATAAAGAAAGAAGATATAACTTCTTTAGGAAGATAAAGGGACGCCAGCCTTCTAAGAATTGGAAACTATGAAGATCGTTGAACAGAAGCCCGGGTCTACTTTCCAAGTTAGAGCCTCTTCTATAGTCTCCTTGTCAATCATAGAAAACCAGCAACCCCCTCTAGTGCTAATAGCTTCTGATTGGATGGAACAGAATACCATTTGGGAGAAGAGACTGTGGAGAAGAGTCCTCGATCCAAGAACATCTGGCCCTTCTGATAAGGGCCACCCTTAAAGAGGACTGCTCATAGAAACACATAGTTTGCATATGCCATGAAGCTCCAACCATAAAATCCTGGGTTATATCCTTATTCTTAGCCCTCATGAAAAGTGGTAACTCATGTTTATTTTGGTTATTTTAATTTTACCACTTTCTTTGAATGGAGATAAAAGTATTATAGAAATATAGCCTTACTTATTAAAAAGCTGAAGACCCTGAAAACATTATAGATAATTTTATTTAGAGTGATTTAACCAGATTTCATGGCAAACTGAAAACCCATAGTAAGCCTATGGGAGGGGTTAGAATCAAGATATAGCCAAATCCTGTACCTGAGAATCTGCAATAATCCCGTTTGGTATTCGAAAACATCAAATCGTGACTGAATTTAGCAAGATAGTAAGGAAAATGTAATTAAGGCTTCCCAAACCACTGCTCGAAATGTTAAATTAGTCCCTCCAGAAATGGCGTCGCTCCAGGGAACTAAGGGAAATTTAATTGTGATAACGTCATTATGATTCTATGAATTGAATGCATGATATGGGCCTGTTAAGTGAACTATGTCAATCCTTTGACTGTCTTGGAGTCTGACATAACCAGGGTTCAAAATATAAACAAAGCTTTGCAATTGAAAATTATCTTCATTTTGAAAAGAATTTCACAAAATGTAGAAATTTTACAAAACTCAGGATAAGTGCATACACCTTACAAATTGAGGAAGATAGGCACAAAACGCCACTAATATCTGCTCATCTACGAATCTGTAAGCTTTGCAATGTGAACCTAATCGAGGATCAAAAACACTATAATGGAATGTCCACATTACGATCAGGAGAGACAATCGCTCTTTAAAAAGCTTAATGAGTTTACTAATTTTGTCTCGCTTGATAGGTGTAGCCAATTACAATTTTTAATGTCATATAATAATGGAGATAGTGATCTAATAAAAATTGTTATTGATTACAACAACATTTGTCTAGCTGCTCAGGCTTGTACTTTAAATACTATGCAATGACACGATTCGTCAAATCGTCATCCTGTACATGAGGCAGGTTCATATAATGATTGCATAACTGTGTCCTATATCTTAATCAATGTCCATATCAATTTCATTGGGAAACTAGCCAACATCATGAGTACTGGTAAATTCACCATACCTCACTGTATTTGATATAATTTTATTTAATTAAATATCCCAAACAATCCAATATTTATGCCTAGTGGCAGTAAACTTAAATTATAGTTCTACACATTAAAACTGTACATTTTTTATTTATTTATTTATTTTTTATATTTATTGTCTTAGAACCTATATTTTCATCTTTGTAAAATGTAGTTAAATGTTTGTACCATGGCGTATGTCATTGTGTTTGATATGCCAATAAAAGGATTGATTGATTGATTGATAATAAATCTCTGGGATCAGCTTGAATGTTAAATACACAAAACACTAATTTTTGATTAACAACAAATGAAGACGTCATAAATACGCATTTATGAAATAAAGCGAAATACGCACTTCTGGGTTGAATCACGCGCAGAGACGTCATACCTAATCATGCCCATAGAATGAAATTCAACTGCCAAAGTGAAATAAAAACTGAGATTTAGAGTAAAAAATTACGCTAGAAAAAGGGAAGTGAAGAATTGAACTGACAGATAAGACGACGATCGACAGCTACCAGAAGTAGAAAGAAAACAACAAAATTAAAAAAATGTACAAGCCGAGAGAACTGACGCTGAGATGTAAGGAAAGAACAAGCTTTGAAGTAAAAGAATAAAACTAGAAGCGAGCCAAAGAGATGAAAAATAATAGAGAAAAAGTAAGAAAAATGCTGAAAAGACAACGAGGCGCTATGAAACCATGGCAAAATGACTCGCCGAAACCATGAAGGCAGAGAAGAAAACTGACAGTCACTGAAAGGAAATAGAATCAGAAGAGGATACATAGGGAAGAGAATGGCACCAAGAATCATGACCACAAGAATAAAAAGACACTAAGAAATGAGAGATAACCCAAAAAGGGAAAAGGAAGAAGGAATAAAAGCCGAGATTTAGAATAAGAATAACGCTAGAATCAGGGCAACAAATTAACTCCCTTTGGTTAAAATAAATGTGTCAACCTGCCGACATAAGAGGAAAAGAGCGAGAGAAAAGGCTGAGGGGCCTGAAGACAACTGGCCATCTAAAGTTGGATGAAAGGAAAATTATGTATCTAGAGATAATACGTAGAATGACTTATCGGCTGAGTGAGACCATTCAAAATTAAGCGATGATATGCGCATGTGCAATAAGCTGCAACAAAAAACCCATATGGCAACCAGTCTGAGGAGTATTTAATTATGTTGAAATATTGTCACTGATAAAAGAATAAATGCTAAATATCTATATAATTTCAAGAGAGTCTTCAAGACTGGCAATGACTCGGTATGAAGATTTTCAGCCATTAAACATTCCGATTTTTTAAAAGCAATTACGGAAATAAGACTAACTCTTAGGTAAGATGATGACTAGATCCTAGGAAAACGAACATGTAAACCGGACCTGAAGAACAAACCTGGAACCTCAGGAAGTTCTCTATCACTGGAAACCCCAAACAGGAAGACCGGACCGGAAGTTAATCCTGGAACACCAAAAAGATCCATGAAAACTGGAAATTACCCTATACCCAGATGTACGAAATCTGGAAGTGGAAAAAATTTTGAACCGGAAGTAGAATAGGAAACGGAAATGCGCAAACCGGAAGTAGACAACCGGAAACTGAACAGGATCCTACAGACCCGGATGTACAGTAAAAAACAAAAGTAGAATAGGAACCGGAAATACGCAAACTGGAAGAAGAAAACCGCAAACTGAACAGGATCATACAGACCCAGATGTACAGTAAAAAACCGGAAGTAGAATAGGAATCATGGAAAATTTAATTTTGGCATAGGCAGCTGAATCAGGGACTTCTTTTGCCGACACCGCTGCTTGAGGGTAATGCCCATCCTCAAGGCTTAGGTGGGTTTTGCCTGGTGACTTAGACGAAACCACCTTTATGGGCTTTTCCTTAGTCTTTGGGTTTAGGTTTCAGGGACCGAACCTCTAGTCTGGACGTGAGGGAAGTCGGTTTCCCATATTTGGGGGCATGCCCGCTAACCTTCCGGTTATTGTCCGACTCGGATGACTCTTCCTTATCCGCGCAAATGGCAGTTGAAATCCTGATAGCCATGATACTAAAACATGTAGATATAAGTGAATGTAATGGATAAGTAATTGAGGAATTTCAAATGATGATGATGACTTTAGGCATGATTGACTACCACGAAAATGGTTTACTACCACAAAAACTGGTAACACAGTCATAAAAGAGTAATAACACCACAAAATAATCAATAAACATAACTTAGGGAGGATTGACTTCATGTTAGGCATGATCCTGAATAGAAGATCTCTCAAAAACGTAAGCTGAACACAGCGCAAAGTATAAAAACTTAAGCTGGAATATTGGCAGACTGTACTGCTTGCAGTATATTTGAAAAGTGAATATGTTTCCTATTTGGTCTCCATTGCGCATGCGCGGACATGCTTAATGACAGGTGTCATCAAGGAGTGCGTACAGACTGGTGCCAGTCTCTATCAGGATATATGCTGGGGGTGTACCCTACCAGTAGCCTGGTTGAGGGTATATTGAAATGGAATAGGCATATGGGGGTATGTAAGCAGGCATAAAAATCTTATTCTGGTGGCTAAATGCGGAGTAGTTGATTTAGCAAGTAGTGATTGAATGGTATAGATGTTTTTGTGGTGTAATAACAACAGTTAATTACTATTCATAGCAGCCAGTAGGGATTTTAATTTGGGCTCACTAATATTGGTGGCTTTCATTGCCACAGATAAAAGGTAATCTAAATCCCTATAGTAATCAACAACTTGCAGTCAAATTTGTCTTCGCACCTGCACCAAGTTTTAACTGAAAGCTATGCTGATTATTTTAGAATATGTTGACTGAAAGCTGTTGCAGCAACAGTGTTCATTAAAACTTTCATCACATCTATAGCAAGTAGTAATCACATATAACCTACCATTTAACCTACTAATTATTTTGACAAAAATTTGACTGAATGTTGTTGTTGTTGGTAGTAACAACTTTCACAAATTATTGTCAAGGTATATAAACGCTTTCTCATTTTTCTTAGGGGGAAAGTGGCACACTTGCGCTGAACTGCATTGAAATACATGTTGTTGAATGTATTGCCATGAATTCTTCTTCTTTTCGTTTGCTGATCATACCACCAGTCCTGTAAGTGACTATCGACATGATCATAAGCGTTAAGTGCGTGGATCCATGGTTTATCAGAGTACGCTGTGCGGCCTGGACCCTCCGTCTTCAGTACTCGAGGTTTCTGTCAGGGTTACCTCACCCTTACCTCCTTTAGTTGCCTCTTATGACACGCAGAGGATACGGAAGGTGTATTCTAAGCCCCACCTATAGGGCAAATTGCCATGACTACGTCCTATGTGTTCCAGAGCTGGCTAAGAAATTACCATTTACAAGTCCAGCTCTTTGTTTGAGAAATTCTGGTCTGTACAGACAATATACTCAATGAATATGGCATCCAATAGTTACAACGAATATGTAGTCAGGGCAGATTAGCATTGTATGCTGGGTAAATTGAACGGAAATCAACAGGCATCTCATATTTCATGCATAAGTGTCTCTATTTAAAGGTACAAGAGAACTTTAAGTGTCCAAAAGTATAATTATGTTATTTGTGTGGAACCTTTTCTCTCTTACCCAGGTGAAAGGAACCTTTGCAGTACCATGGTAAAACATGGTATACCATGGTTGTGGGACCATGGTATATTATGGCAGACCATGGTACAGTAATTGGCACCATGGCAGACCATGGTCAACAACCATGGTAGGTAGATATCTACCGTGATATACCATGGATCCACTACCATGGTATACCATGGTCAAACAAGGTATATTTAATATTTAAATAAATATTTGGTGGCCAGAGCATGTTGTATGCCTACATGCTTCCATCAATCTGTTAGTCAGCAATAGACCTTTCCAACATTAGCGTATTTTGGGAAAATACCTTCCGAGAATACATCACGCATACCACGTCTGGCTGGTAACAGTGAGAGCCAATGCGCAAACAACATTACTTTACTATTGGAATCTGATACAAAGCATTTTAAGCAGTTTATATGATGAACTAATTTCATAATATTATTGAAGTCATATGTCATTGGAAAGCTAACCCAATTTTCTGTACATTTCTGTATTCATTTTTATACCACACCAAACAATTTGGAGGGGTATTATGTAATGGAGTCGTCCATCCGGACGGGCGGGCGGACGGGCATGCGGGTGGCAGAGTGGTTTCCGGATGAGAACCCCGTTACTGTTTGTCGGATCACATTGAAACTTCAGAGGGTTGTTGCACTAGGTCTTGCGAAGAAATCTATCAAAATCGACGATGATCCGAAATCCAAGCACTGGTAGCCATCTTGAAAATTGGTTTCCGGATCATAACTCTGGTACCGTTTATTGGATCGCTTTGAAGCTTCATGGAGGGATTGGACGAGGTCTGGTGAAGAAACCTATGGAAATTGACAATGATCTGAAATCCAAGATGGCCACCAGCCACTGGTGGCCATCTTGAAAATTGGCCTCCAGATAATAACTCTGTTATCGTTTATCGGATCGCTATGAAACTTCAATAGGATGTTTCGACTACCTCTGGGGAAGAAATCTATCGAAATTGGCAATGATCCAAAATCCAAGATGGCTGCCAGCCACCGGGGGCCATCTTGAAAAGTGGTTTCCAGATGATAACTCCATTACCGTTTATCGGATGGCTTTGAAACTTCATAGGGTGGTTGGACTAGGTCTGGAGAAGAAACCTATCAAAATTGATGATGATCCAAACTCCAAGATGGCTGCCAGCCATGGGCTGCCATCATGAAAGTTGGTTTCTGGATGATATCTGTTACCACTTATCGGATCACTTCATAGGGTCGTTGGAATATGTCTGGTGAAGAAACTTATCAAAATTTATGATAATCCGAAATCCAATATGACTGCCAGTCAGCGGTGGCCATCTTGAAAATTGGTTTATGGACGATACCTCCTTGACCGTTTAACGGATCGCTTTGACACTTCATAAGGATGACTGGTCTGTGTCTGATGAAGAAATAGATATTTTCTGATAGCTCTCATTCATTGGTTTGTCATTATGGCGGGGTATTATGCGCCGTTTGCGGAGCTCTTGTTATATTTGTGTAATATTCAATGCAGTTGATTGTAATTTAAATATATCCCCTATTGTCCACTTGATTTAATGAATCTAGTTATAATGTTGTATTTTATATACGCAAATAATCCAGTGAAAACTTTTACAAAATTAAATAATACATTAATGTTTACACAATTTATTACGCTTTCCAATGATGTATGAACTAAATAATATAGTGACTTTAGTTTATCATAGGAAGTGTTTAAATTGCGGTGTATTTTAGTGCGATAGTAACTCAATGCGGGCCAGCTGCTTGTTAGTGGTGTACCAGCCAGTAGTTCTGCTCTAAGCATTGATTGAGGGGAATCCTGGCTTAATGAGGGAAAGGTGTATTCAGCTCCACTGTTGTAACAAAGTGATGGCCTGTGTGCCAGGCTGTAGAGCCTACAAGCTTGTAAGCATGGCCATGAGCTATGGTAATAGTCATAAAGATATAAAATATTGATCAACTTTCTGTATATAATAGACTGAAAATGGTGGCATGGTTGGCCTACATTGGAATTTCGTGAATGGAGATCAAATTTATACACAAATTCAGTGTTTATTTGTATGCTTCTATAGATATGGCATTTACTGTTCAAATGTCATTTAATGAGGATTACATAAGTTGCCTGTAATAGTATACTGAAAACTATCTTTAAATACAAATGGACACAAATTTACAATTAAAGCATTACCACTCGTTTTGGCAGGCAGTCGGTTAGAATCATAGCATTACCATTGTACTACCAGCATATTGGTTACATCTTACCAGGGTCTGCCATCGTAGTTGATAGTATCCATGGTCTACCTTTTTTAAGACCATGGTAGTCCATGGTCTACCTTGGTTAGGACCATGGTAGTTCATGGTAACCGTGGTCTACCATGGCTATTACTGTGGTAGTCCATGGTAATTCAAGGTTATCATGGTCATCACTGGGATGCCATGGTGATACACCACGGTACTTCATGGTATTTGAGAGCCGACCATGTTATTTCATGGTTTTCCATCAAATACCAGGCTACCATGGTATACCATGGTTGTTGTTTTCCCTGGGTAGTTCCCAATTCACACCTTTCATATCCAAATGTGCATTTTGAATCCAAATCCCTGTATTTTACCTCCAAAATACTTGCATTTTCACCACAAATGTTTGCGTTTTCACCACAATTTTTAAGCCAAATAGTCATGATTTCAATAGAAATGAGGATTTGAAACAATATTTTCAATGTTTCTGATTCAATCCCCAGGTAAGTGATACAGGATGCTTGGGACTCTACGTCATAATCAACTACGTGGCACGGTATGATGACGTCATGAATGACTCGATATAGTCCGTCTTTAATGCTTAATAGTATGACACATTGTATGAATTGTATGTCTTTACCATTTAATAAATATTCTGTAGAATATTTTGAAACTAATTTGACTGGGCGCTGTTTCAAAATATTTAACAGCTTACCTGTGTAGTTTTCTGGAAATTGATAGTCAGTGAGTTCAGAGATTGATCGATCCCAACGTGGACAAGGTGTGGGTTCAGCTTAGATAGAGATGGGTGGAGCATAGCTAAAAACGGGAAATGTCCATAATGTCAGAAATCCCTTAGGTAATAATTTCTAACTTGATTGTCAGAAGGGATGTTCTACTTTACAAGATTGACGATAATGTCCACAGTCTCTTAATAGATTTGTGCTCACATCTGAGGAATTAACACTTTAATGGTCAAATTTTGTCAAGAAAATTTCAATTTTCTCATAGAAAATGTCCATTTGCTGACCAAGTGAAGAGTATTTTTTTTAATTTACCACTGGAATGACTGGCTCAGTTATCGAGCCACTGATTCGTGGTAAATTTTCAGAAATAGTCTTCTCTTGGTCTGCATTGATTGGTCATTTTGCAAGACCACTGCAGAAGCCGTTTTTGGCCGATAAGAGTGTTAAAGAAATTAATAACTCATGTATCACATTCAAGCTAAATTAGATCAACTCCTAGGAGCTGGATGTTAACTCTTTGCACCTTAACAGAACAGACATTTTTTAATCTTTGCAATGTAAAGATGATTCTGTTGATTATTTTGAAACAAATTTGACTGATAGATGTTGCTGCCTATAACAGCAACAAATTAGTTGCAAAATATTCATCTGCTTTCCTGTATATAGTTGTCTTAAAATCAAGCCACCAAAATTTCTAGTGTTAAAGGGATAACGCTAGCTGAATTGTGAATGGTCATCAGGTCATCTGCCAATCGATTTGCACACATTGGCTGATGCCTGTGGTAGGAAAAAAGCCCCCCCCCCCCCCTTGAAGCCAGGTTTTTCCTCTCCCATAGTGTATCCCCATAGCACCAACCTGCCCCTATGTTTTAGCCCCACCGATAGCTTAGTGGTGTGGCTCCTTAGCTGCTGCTTGCTGCTGCTGCTGCTGCTGCTGCTGCTGCTGCTGCTGCTGCTACTACTGCTACTACTACTACTACTACTACTACTACTACTAGTACTACTATTGCTGCTACTACTACTACTACTACTACTACCACTACTACTACTACTACTACTACTACTACTACTACTACTACTACTATTGCTGCTACTACTACTACTACTACTACTACTACTACTACTACTACTACTAACTACTACTACTACTACTACTACTACTACTACTACTACTACTACTACTACTACTTGAATATTTCGAACCTAATTTGACTGGAAACTGTGATTCCTAAGGCAGCAACAGCTTTCAGTCAAATTGATTTCAAAAATTTCAACATCTTACATATATATTGACCGTAAAATTGAGATGCTGGGATTACTGTTTTAAATGGGTGAAATGCTATAATTGTGTTTCATTTTGGGCCATTTATTTTCCGAAGCCCTGGTGTTGCTGCTCCATTAGCCCTTTCCTTAATCTGGCTTTGCCTACACCCCTGCAGTTGCAAAAGCGAAATGTATTCACAGTGCATGCATTTACCACTTCTAGTGATGTCATCCTTTCATTCCGCTATCTGGCTGATTATAATACATTCAATTTCTTCGCAATACAGTGATCCATTATGCAGAGTACTTGACGTAAATCAAATCAAATCAAATCAAATATACGTTATCTTTTACTATTTATGAATATATACATTGATTACAGGAATCCATCAAAGGCAGTGCCTATAATAGTATATCCCTCACTTGTAGTGAGAATGAACACACACTCACACACACACACACACACACACACACACACACACACACACACACACACACACACACACCCACCCACACACACACACACACACACACACACACACCACCCCCACTCCCCACCCACACTCCACACCCCTCTTGTGGCTTGGTCTGTTGTTATATTATACCACCTTAACATACTTACCATTCAAGAACTACAATTTCGGTGTCGGGATCGACTGAAACCTGAATTCCCAGAATCCCAATATCTAAGTAGCTATACACTCAGGGGTAAGTTGTTGAATATTTTGAAACTAATTTGAGTTGGTGCTGTTGCTGCCTATGGTAGAAATGGCGACCAGTCAAATTAGTTTTAAAATATTCAACAGAACAGTTATTAAGTAGTAAAGACATACAGTTGGTACAGGTGAGAGACTTTTAAAAGACACGTCATTCACTACACATGCTGATTGCGACGTCAGCCTATGTGACGTAATTCATTACGGCATATTGTACTTGAGTGACAGATTGGATTTGAATATTCTCTTAACCCTTTAAGCCTTGAATTTGTTCAAGAAAATTTAAATTTGTTCAAAGAAAATGCCAATTTGCAGACCAAGTGAAGACTATTTTTGAAAGTTTAGCGCTTGAATGACTGGCTTGGTTATTGAGCCAGTCATTCCAGTGGTAAATTTTCAAAAATAGTCTTCTCTTGGTCTGCAAATTGACATTTCTCAAGACCACTGTAGAAGCTGTTTTTTTGGTTGATATATGTGTTAAAGGGTTAATGTCATCTGTTTTATTGTTTATCAATTGTGTAATAGACGTTGCATGACCGGTATAGAAGTCTACATTGACTGACATATCATATGACCTGAAACAATGGACCTTACCAATTGTAGCTATGCCCAGTCCATCACTAGCTAAGCTACACCTACAACTTGCTCGTGTTGACTATCAATTTCTAGAAAACTATACAGGTAAGCTGTTGAATATTTTGAAACTAATTTTACTTGGTGCTCTTGCTGCCTATAGAGCTCAGTCAAATTAGTTTCAAGAGAATGTTTATTAAATGTTAACGTATCATACTATCAAGCATTAAATCGAGCCATTCATGCCATAATTAATGATGATGTCATCCTACACGTCACTTAGTTGACTAAGACGTCATATGACATCACATGGTGGATGGATAAACTGGAACGATCCATTGGCATCTGTGTTATCGAGCCAGTCATTCCAGTGGTAAATTTTCAAAAATTTATGCTTGTGGCCTGTAAATGGAGCATAACATAGGCTGGTTTTGGCCATTAAAGGTTTATGTGATTCAATGTATTGGCAATGTGCATACTATAATGATCTTGTTTTCAGGGGGGAGTAACTCATGGCATTCAGACTTAGCATGAGAGAAGTTATCTTTCTTTCTATGGTCACATTCTTAGCAATTTTGTTTAATTTTGTGAGAAATAGAGCATAAATGTTGAGGAGGGATGAAGTGAGAAAAAACCTCAGGCTTGTGCGATGGATGAATGGATGGAAGGATGGACAGGCAGGTGGGTGAGCGAGTGGTGTGTGTGTGGATGGATGGATGGATTCTTGACTTAGCATTTGTTCTATAACTCTGTCATTAATGAATGCCGTCGCATTACAGATATGTATACATTTCTGTGTTTTGAGACCTTCATTTGTAGATGCTACCCATATGATCTTACACCACATGGCAAATATATTACAAAGAATTCTGACTTTTGCAAGATTTCTGATGACCTTAACATTTGACCCCTTAATCTTTTGACATTAAAATCTAGCAGCCTCCTCAGGACGCCTATCGCCTAAGTTTGTTGAAGATTTCACTAGTAGAATTTTTATTACACTTCACAATTTTTGATGATCATGATTTTGGACCTGGCTGAATCTGCATTTATCCATTGTGTAACCCTTTAAAGGTGCATATTCACACCTAAAGGCTTGAAAAATAAAACTTAGAATTATATACATTTAGAAGCTAAAATTATCCGCCTAGATGTTATAATAGAAAATAAATCTTAACGTATGGTGATTTCATTAGATATAAATTAATATAATTTTTTTTGGAGTTATGAAATTGAATTAGAGACACGAGTCCCTAATTCAAATTCATAGCTAAAAAATTATATTAATTTATACGAAATGAAATGACGATATGTTAAGATTTAATTCATTTCATTTCATGTAGACACACTTTAAGCTTATAAACGTATACAATTGTAACAATTTTATTTTCAAGCATTCTGGTGTGAATATGCACCTTTGAGCGTTAAATTTGTTCAAGAAAATTTCAATTTTCTCATGGAAAACAGTCTTCTCTTGGTCTGCAAATGGACATTTCTCAAGAACTCTGCAGAAGCCTTTTGGGCTGATATGAGTGTTAAAGGGTTAATAGACATTGCATGGCTGGTGAGTCTACATTGACTGATATCAGGTGAGTTAGCTTGATCAATTGTCATCTATGTTCACTGAGAAACTGAAAGTGAGAGTTTCAAACAAATCATGAAATAAGAATAAATATGTGTGACAGAGGCACAGCTTTTGAATAGCAAATTATTACGCAGTAATTACTGAGCAGGACCGTTATATTACTGCATAAATAAGGAATATTTCCCATGAAATATACCGGTATAGAAGTTGATATGAAGATTAGGGATTGATAATCCATGGATGGATGGATGGATGGATGGAATGAATAGATAGATGCAGCCATGGATTGTTGGTTTTAGGATGAATATCTAATGTCCAGACTAAATATCAATGGATGGATGGATGGAATGAATAGATAGATGCAGCCATGGATTGTTGGTTTGAGGATGAATATCTAATGTCCAGACTAAATATCAATGGATGGATGGATGGATGGATGGAATGAATAGATAGATGCAGCCATGGATTGTTGGTTTGAGGATGAATATCTAATGTCCAGACTAAATATCAATGGATGGATGGATGGAATGAATATATAGATGCGGTCATGGATTGTTGGTTTGAGGATGAATATCTAATGTCCAGACTAAATATCAATGGATGGATGGCTGGAATGAATAGATAGATGCGGCCATGGATTGTTGGTTTGAGGATGAATATCTAATGTCCAGACTAAAAATCAATGGATGGATGGATGGATGGATGGAATGAATAGATAGATGCAGCCATGGATTGTTGGTTTGAGGATGAATATCTAATGTCCAGACAAAATATCAATGGATGGATGGATGGATGGAATGAATAGACAGATGCAGCCATGGATTGTTGGTTTGAGGATGAATATCTAATGTCCAGACTAAATATCTATGGATGGATGGATGGAATGAATAGATAGATGCAGCCATGGATTGTTGGTTTGAGGATGAATATCTAATGTCCATACTAAATATCAATGGATGGATGGATGGATGGAATGAATAGATAGATGCAGCCATGGATTGTTGGTTTGAGGATGAATATCTAATGTCCAGACTAAATATCAATGGATGGATGGATGGATGGATGGAATGAATAGATAGATGCAGCCATGGATTGTTGGGTTGAGGATGAATATCTAATGTCCATACTAAATATCAATGGTCATTTAACCCTTGAACCCTCATATCAGCCAAAAATGGTTTCTGCAGTGGTCTTGAGAAATTCCCATTTGCAGACCAAGAGAAGACTATTTTTGAAAATTTACCAATGAATGACTGACTCGATAACCGAGCCAGTCATTCCAGTGGTAAATTTTCAAAAAAAGATTTTCTCTTGGTCTGCAAATGGATATTTTCTATGAGAAAATTGACCTTTTCTTGAACGAATTTGAGTGTTAGAGTTACAACTATTGTAAGCCAATAAAAGCACCAAATTAGGGTAAGAAAAACTCTCAGAATTCTGCTGCTAAGAGCTGCTATGCAATCTTGTATATCGAGTTGTAACATCAAAATTCCCTTTATATACCAGACTAGACAGGTAATACATTTTAGTCGAGCGGTGCTCGTCGACTCGATAGTTTGCAACTCGCTAAGCTAATTATCTTTAGAGCAAGTTGGATGACAATTATTGCTGCCTATAGAAGCAAGAACATTTGGTCAACTTGTTCTCAAAATAATCTAACTTATTATACAGTTTTCACCAGCGAATGTTTTGATAATGATTTGACTGAAACTCACTGCGGCAACAACTTTCAATCAAATTGTTCTCAGAATAAGCAGCAACATAGTAACACGTACTGCAGATATTTTGAGCAATTTGATTGCCAGTCATTGCTGACTAAGGCAGTGTAACAACTTTGACAAATTATTCTATGAATAATCATTTCCTACCTTTCATTATTATTATTAGCTAACAGATTTAGGTACAATTGTCATTTGTCATATACATTATCGAAATTCAGTGTCATTTAAAACCACTGCATGTCAGATCATGCATGTGCCGGGTGGATCTACTCTTCTTTGGAAATGTATTTCATATTGGACCTGGATAACATATATGGCATAGGCCTAACTACGTTTCATACAAAAATGATAGTTAAAATAGTGAAACTCCATTGATTATTCTGAGAACAATTTGACAAAGTTGTTGCTACCTTAGACAACAACGACAGGCAATCAAATTGCTCAAAATATCTGTACTAAGTGCTATTACATTTCCTCTTTTGAGAACAATTTGATTGAAAGTTGTTGCTGCAATGATTTCCGTTCAAATCGTTATCAAAATATTGGCTGGTGAAAACTATTATCAGCTAGATTATTTTGAGAACAATTTGACCAAATGTTCTTGCCACTATATACAGCACTAATTGTCAACAAACTTGTTCTAAAGATAATTAGCCATACACACTACAAACTATTGACTAAAATTGTATTATCTGCCTACTTCAATATATAAAGTAAATTTTGACATCACAACTCGATACAAGATTGCAGAGCGGCTCTTAGCAGCAGAACTCTGAGCATTTTTAGCTCATCTATACAATCGCGATTTGTCTGACGTCTGTCATCTGTCAACAATTGTGGCACGTTTAGCCATTTGTTGATAGATTAAAAACAAATTTGGCCGATCTGTTCCTTTTGGTGATATCTATTTGGGCTATGAAGATGAAGAGGCCACTCCCACAAATAGCAGTGTTATGGCCCTTGCTATATTTTCAAAGTATTGAAGCCTATGGGGAAAATACGTTTGTGGCACATTTCGCCATTTATCAAAGGATTAAAACCAAATATGGCAGACATGTTCCTTTAAGCAATATCTATTTAAGCTATAAAGATGAAGTGGCCACACCTTTAAACAAGGGCTATAACTCTTGTTCATTAATGAGTTTTTAAGTATTGAAGCCTACGGTGAAAATATACGTTTGTGGCACGTTTTGTCATTTATTGATGGATTGACGCTAAATTTGGTAGACATGTTCATTTAGGCAAGATCTATTGGAGCTATGAATCTGAAGTGGCCACACCATTAAATAAGGGTCATAACTCTGGCTCATTAAGGCGTTTTTAAGCATTGAACCCTATGGGGAAAATACATGTTTTCGCCAATTGTTGAGATTAAAACCAAATTTAGCCGATATATTCCTTCAGTCAAATATTTAATTGAACTTTGAATATAAATAGTCTGTACCTTTAAACAAGGGCCATTACTCTGATTCATTAAGCCTTAAACTATTGAACCCTATGTTGAAAATTAATTTTTTTCGTTAATTGTTGATGGATTAAAATCAAATTTATAAGATATGTTTGTTAAGTCAAATATCTATTTATCCTATGAATATGAAGAAGCCACAACTTGAATTAAGGGCCATAACTCTGACTCAAGGTGTTTTTAAGCATTGAACCCTATGGGGAAAATTATCTGTCACGTTTCGTAAATTGTTAATTGATTAAAACAAGATTTGTCAGAAATGTTCATTTCATACACTTAAATAATTTGACAATAGTGTCAGGCATGGCTGCCCGTTTGATTAATGGTACTCTTCCTGTTGGTCAATCATGTCAATAGTCTTGCATTTCCCCATCCAAACATTTAACTGTGACCTCACCATTGCCCCTTTGGTAAAGGTCAGTGTTGTGACACTTGAACTATTGATCAATAGTGTCAGTGATGGATACCACATTGATCAATGGTATGGTTCCCTTTTATAATAATAATAATAATATGAATTGAATAATGTCAATCACACCAATATTCTTGCATTTCTTCATCCAAATTACTTACTGTGACCATTGTCCCGTTGGTAAATGTCATCTGCTGTACATCCATAATGTCATGGATGGCTGTCCAATTAGTCAATGGTACCTCTCCCATTGGTCAATGGTGTCAAGGACACAAATATTTTTGTATTGCCGTAATAAATGTTTGCTTGTGACCATTTCCCCATTGGTAAATGGCATCTGTTTGTACATTTGAACTATTTTGATAATAGTGTCAGGGATGGCTGGTCCATTGATCAGTGACACTTTTCCTGTTGGTCAATAATGTCAAGTATTCCAATATTATTCTATTTCCTTATCCAGATTCTTTACTGTGACAATTGGTCCATTAGTAAATGACATCTGTTAACACGCTTGAACAATTTGAGAGTAATATCAGGGATGGCCGCCCCGTTGATCTGTTGTATTTTTTCCATTGGTCAATAATGTCAAGGATGCCAATATTCTTGCATTTCCTCCCCACGTCTTTGCTTGTGACCATTTCCCCATTCATAAATAGGCGTTTGTTATGTGTGCCCCATGAGCCAATGGAGCTTTCTCTTGTGGTCAGTAGTGTCAGGCATTAATTAATGTAAACATGTTTACAGTTCCTTACCAGCTAGGTGAGCACTATGGCCCTTGAGCCATTTATTATCAGTCTAACCTGATAGTTTTATCAGCTTACGATAGCTTTAAGTTATTCAATGTACGGCAATGTGTGTACCACTCCAAGCGATCTTGTTTTCAGGGGCGAGTAACTCATGGCATTCATACTTAACATGAGAGAAGTTCTCTTTCTTCCTATAGAGTTATTCTTACAGTTTGGGGTTTTTTTGGTGAAAAATAGAGAGAATGCCAAGAGGGATGAAGTGAGAAATATAAAGCTCTCACACTCACAGGATGAGGTGAGATGGAAGGATGGATGGATGCGTGCATGCGTGCGGGCGGGCAAGTGTGTTTGAGTCGGTGGATCAGGGTTTGAGTAGGTTGATGGATGTTTGAGTGGATGGATTGGTAGTTGAGTGGGTGGATGGGTGTTTGAATTGATGGATGGATGTTTGAGTGGGTGGATGGGTGGTTGAGTGGGTGGATTGGTGTTTCAGTGGGTGAATGGGTGTTTGAGTGAGTGGATGCATGTTTGAGTGGGTGGATGGGTGTTTGAGTGAGTGGATGCGTGTTTGAGTGGGTGGATGGTTGTTTGAGTGGGTGGATGGGGGTTTGAGTAGGTTGATTGATGTTTGAGTGGATGAATTGGTAGTTGAGTGGGTGGATGGCTCTTTAAGTGGGTGGATGGGTGTTTGGGTGTGTTGATGGAGGTTTGAAGGGTTGGATGGGTGTTTGTGTAGGTGGATGTGGTTTGAATTGATGGATGGATGTTTGGGTGGGTGGATGGGTGTTTGAGTGGGTGTTTGAGTGAGTGGATGGGTGTTTGAGTGAGTGGATGGGTGTTTTACTGGGTGTATGGGTGTTTGAGTGGGTGGATGGGTGTTTGAGTGGGTGGATGGGTGTTTGAGTGAGTGGATGGGTGTTTGAGGGGATGGATGGGTGTTTGAGTTGGTGGATGGGTGTTTGAGTTGGTGGATGGGTGTTTGAGTGGGTGGATCGGTGTTTGTGTGGGTGGGTGCATGGGTGTTTGAGTGGGTGGATGGCTGTTTGAGTGGGTGGATAGGTGTTTGAGTGGTTGGATCGGTGTTTGTGTGGGTGGATGGGTGTTTGAGTGGGTGGATGGCTGTTTGAGTGGGTGGATAGGTGTTTGTGTGGGTGGATGGCTGTTTGAGTGGGTGGATAGGTGTTTGAGTGGTTGGATCGGTGTTTGAGTGGGTGCATGGGTGTTTGAGTGGGTGGATGGCTGTTTGAGTGGGTGGATAGGTGTTTGTGTGGGTGGATGGCTGTTTGAGTGGGTGGATAGGTGTTTGAGTGGTTGGATCGGTGTTTGTGTGGGTGCATGGGTGTTTGAGTGGGTGGATGGGTGTTTGAGTGGGTGGATGGGTGTGTGAGTGTGTGCATGGGTGTTGAGTGGGTGGATGTGTGTTTGAGTGGGTGCATGGGTGTTTGAGTGGGTGCATGGGTGTTTGAGTGAGTGGATGGGTGTTTGAGGGGATGGATGGGTGTTTGAGTTGGTGGATGGGTGTTTGAGTTTGTGGATGGGTGTTTGAGTGGGTGGATGGGTGTTTGTATGGGTGGATGGGTGTTTGAGTGGGTGCATGGGTGTTTGAGTGGGTGGATGGCTGTTTGAGTGGGTGGATAGGTGTTTGAGTGGGTGGATGGGTGTTTGAGTGGGTGGATGGGTGTTTGAGAGGGTGTATGGGTGTTTGAGGGTGCATTGGTGTGTGAGTGGGTGGATGGGTGGTTGAGAGGGTGGATGGGTGTTTGAGTGGGTGGATGGGTGTTTGAGTTGGAGCATGGGTGTTTGAGTGGTGGATGGGTGTGTGAGTGTGTGCATGGGTGTTTGAGTGGGTGCATGGGTGTTTGAGTGAGTGCATGGGTGTTTGAGGGGGTGGATGCATGTTTGAGTGGGTGCATGAGTGTTTGAGTGGGTGGATGGGTATTTGAGAGGGTACGTGGGTGTTCAAGGGTGCATTGGTGTTTGAGTGGGTGGATAGGTGTTTGAGTGGGTGGATAGGTGTTTGAGTGGGTGGATGGGTGTTTGAGTGGGTGGATGAGTGTTTGAGAGGGTGCATTGGTGTTCGAGGGTGCATTGGTGTTTGAGTGGGTGCATTGGTGTTTGAGTGGGTGGATGAGTGTTTGAGTGGCTGGATGGGTGTTTGAGAGGTGGATGGGTGTTTTAGTGTCTGGATGGGTGTTTGAGTGGGTGGATGGGTATTTGAGTGGGTGGATGGGTGGTTGAGATGGTGGATGGGTGTTTGAGTGGGTGGATGGGTGTTTGAGTGGGAGCATGGGTGTTTGAGTGGGTGTTGAGTGGGTGGATGTGTGTTTGAGTGGGTGCATGGGTGTTTGAGTGGGTGCATGGGTGTTTGAGTGAGTGCATGGGTGTTTGAGTGGGTGGATGCATGTTTGAGTGGGTGCATGAGTGTTTGAGTGGGTGGATGGGTATTTGAGAGGGTACATGGGTGTTCAAGGGTGCATTGGTGTTTGAGTGGGTGGATAGGTGTTTGAGTGGGTGGATAGGTGTTTGAGTGGGTGGATGGGTGTTTGAGTGGGTGGATGAGTGTTTGAGAGGGTGCATTGGTGTTCGAGGGTGCATTGGTGTTTGAGTGGGTGCATTGGTGTTTGAGTGGGTGGATGAGTGTTTGAGTGGCTGGATGGGTGTTTGAGAGGTGGATGGGTGTTTTAGTGTCTGGATGGGTGTTTGAGTGGGTGGATGGGTATTTGAGTGGGTGGATGGGTGTTTGAGTGGGTGGATGGGTGTTTGAGTGGGTGGATGGGTGTTTGAGTGGGTGGATAATTGTTTGAGAGAGTGAATGGGTGTTCGAGGGTGCATTGGTGTTTGAGTAGGTGCATGGGTGTTTGAGACATGTACATGAATACATTGATTGTTGTTTCTGTTGAAACCTGTATATAACAGTGCTTCTAGGAACACTTTAAATGGTACAAAATGGTCAATATTCCTGCTTTGTGAATGTCGATATTCAGGCCAAAAAATTTGATAATTTACCACTGGAGTGAGTGGCTCAGTTATCAGGCATCCAAGTGTTAAATCCTCCAATATTGTCTTGTCCTGCAAATGGATATTGCCTTAGACAGTCTGCAGAAGCCGTTTTTGTCTTTCTTTAAAGTATTGATATTCATGATATTGACAAAACCCTCAAATTTATTCAAGAAAATTTAAATTAGAATATGTCCATTTGTTATCGAGCCAGTCATTCCAGTTGTAAATTTTCAAAAATAGTCTTCTCTTGGTCTGCAAATGGACATTTCTCAAGACCACTGCAGAGGTAGTTATTGGCTGATATGAGTGTTAAGGGTTAAGTGTCTTATGTTGTCTTTCCAGTGTTTCAAATGCCTTAAAAAATTCATGTGTGAGTAACTCCTCCCAGTTACTGTTCATATGAGAGGAGTTATCTCTCTTTAGTCAAATATATTTTATCACCATCGAGTGTAAAAGCTGGGATGATGTCTATCAGATCATTCATTTATGTGTTAATACCTATACCGGCTCTATTATCAAACATAGGGTACTGATACAAGATTCAATATTATTTGGGGGGGGGGGCGAGGTTGGAGGGGGTGGGTGGGTGGGGTGTGTGTGTGGAGTAGTGATGTTACGTTAACCCTTTCAATGCACCAGACCTGATATCATATTTATTATTCATACACTTTAATCCTTAAATTTGGTCAGTAAAAATGTAAATTTTTCTAATAATGTTCATTTGCATACACATAGAGAAAATAATTTTTGGAAATTAATCACTGGGATGACTGGCTCGGTTATTAGGACTAAGCATAAATGGCTTTTCGTGCCCGTTAATTTTCTACGGACATGTTAATTTCCTCAAAATGTCTTCTATATCTGAACATTTCCAAGAAAAAATAATGAATTAGACACGCATGCATGCACGGACACATGCACATATGCGCGCACACACTTTGACCTTTGGCCATGTGATCTCAATATAACAGCACTGCATCTGCGTGATATATGTATGAGTGTGCGCAAGATACAGGCCAACAGTACAGAGTTTTTTTAACACAATTTGATTGAGTCGGTATTATTGAATTTTCAATAGACAAGCTCCTAGCATTTCATTCTATTAACCAAGAGAAGACTATTTTTGAAAACTTACCACTTGAATGACTGGCTCTATAACCGAGCTAGTAGTTATAATGTCTACATATAAATAAAAACGAGCCACCCATTCCAGTGGTAATCTTTCAAAAATAGTCTTCTTGTTCTGCAAATGGACTTTTGTAATGGGAAAATTGAAATTGTCTTGAACAAATTTTAGGTTTAAAGGGTTAGATCTTAGATACTGGGATTCAGTGATGAATGGATGTAGGCGTTATATCTGGCTAGCATATATATATATGTTAATAAGAATTTGGTGCCAGATGAGGCACTTTTCCTGATCTTCATCGATTATCTTGTTAGATTAACCTCAAGGTAACTTCGATCCATTGGTCGATCGATCCATGATTGATTGATCGATCCATCCATCCATCCATCCATCCACCCACACGTACACTTACCCACCCACCCACCCACCCACCCACCCACCCATCTATCAGCGTCGATGATCCATCCATCCAAACATTGCCTGCAATTCTTACTCTCCCGCTCTCATATCTACTACTGCTGATGATCTTGCCTGTTGAGCCGTTCTTCTGAACCTGTACAGCAACCACACAGGTTTGTTCACAATCGTTCCAGTACAACCTGAAACATATCGCCGGACATGTATACATAGAAGATTCCCATCAAGCCCATGTGACATATGCCTTCCCTCTTGTATTTAGGGGTGAGTAACTCCTGCCATTCAGAGTTAGTATGAAAGAAGTTATCTTTCTTTCAATATGAAGATTCTTCAGAAGTTAACGCTTCAGTTGAGACATACTGGACTGGAAGACTTTGCCATTTGAGGTGTCAATGTAATTCAATTATGTTTCAAATATTCAACAATACATTTTATTTTGCATTGGCAACATGTACAAAAAGCTGTATGGGCCTGTGGAAGAACTGCAGAAAACTACAGATTTCATCTTGAGTATGGCTCTTCAAGTGTGATACCAGTGATCAAAAAGAAGAAGAAGAACAAACTGCTGATCTGAATTGTCTCAAATTTGAAACCAAGAAAAGTTAACTATTTAACACTCAGCCTAATTTCTGGTTTCTTCAGTGGTCTTGAGAAATGTCCATTTGCAAACCAGAAGAATACTATTTTTGAAATTCCCCCATGGAATTTCTGGTTTTGTAATCGAATGAGTCATTCCATCGGTAAATTTTCAAATATAATCTTAGCTTAGCCTGTAAATGGATATTTTCTTGATAAATTTGAGGGTTAATGGGTAAAAGTAGGATTTCCAAACTTTCCAAATTCTGCACGAACGCAGGTTGATCATACCTCAGCTCTCAGATGTTAAAATTGTCATCATCTGAATTTATAAACATGGATCCGGATTCAAAATCGTTACAGATATGGACTTCTCAGAAATTTCTGAGCCGATTTGCCTCAAACTTTAACACACTAAGGGTTGATTCCGCAAACTAGTATTTCAAATATGATCCTCAATGTAGAAATCTGGACCCGACTTCAGATCATATTCAGGATTTAGAAAATCTAAGTTTTTTTTATATTCTGAGAAATTGGAACTGGTGATGGTGTGCAATCCCTGAAATCTTGCTCCTGTTGATTAATCTGTAATAGCCTGTATGCCTGTGTGCCTGTATGCCTGCCTGCCTCTCTGATTGCTTACATTTCCGCCTGCCTGCTCTGTCTTTCCTGGAGGGATCGTGACTCAACTTGGAAGGAAGCAAATGCTCTTTATATCCATAAGAAGTATATTAATGTTGGTGTCCAAAGATCGAGGGGTTGAGATAATCAAGCAGGGTGCAGCATGATAATTCAGGTTATTATTACACCACAAACATCCATTACCGTTCAATCACGACTTACTAAATCAAACCATCTGCATTTAGCACAAGAAAACTATTTTTATGCTTGCTTTCATGCCCTCATATGCCTATACCAACTCATCGCACCCTCAACCAGGCTTCTAGTAGAGTACACTCTCACCATACAGCCTGCATTAGACTGGCACCAGTCTATACTCACTCCTCTAAGACCTAGGTCAAAGTGCATGTGCGCGCATGTGCAGAGGAGACTAAGAGTAACATGGAATCACTTTTCAAATTTTTCTGCTAACAGAAAGGTTTGTTTGCAGCGGTTTAAGCTTTTTGTGCTTGCCAACTGTGTTACAGCTATCTTTTAAGAGGATTACTTCTTGTAAACATGCCTAATATGAAGTCCCTATTATCTAAGTTATGTAGTAGGTTTCGACTGGTCATGAAAGCGTCTAAAGATTTTCTTATGCTTGATCAGTTGGATCGAAATCCGAATGTCATTGCAGTGTTTTGCGCCTGCTTTTATACTCTCGAGTCGGTTACAGTTGCTCCTTGGTGTAACCAGGATGAGTAAAACCCGGTTATATGTAACCGGAAATTCATGCTTGTAACCGGAAATGTTGATTTTGTAACTGGATTTAACATCTTGTAACCGGAATTTACCAATTGTCAGTTTGTTGGTAACCAGAATTTTTTGACTTCTGGGATTGTGTAACCGTTAAAGTCATTTGTTGTGTAACCGGAAAATTTAATATTTGTTTTGTGTAACCGGAAAAATAAAGTTTTATATATGCATTTTACCCAGTATCCAAGATTGACTCTTTGGCTGAGTATTTATGTGGTTCTCTAATATCCCTATGTGGCGGGAAGTTATGGCGTATAAATAGCATTTGATAGACACAGGTTTACATTTTGTTGGATAACCTTAAGTGGAAAGATTCGGATTTATGGCATGTCATACTTTGTGTAGTTATACTCATCAGAGAAAATAGAAGTTGGATTAGTTTATCCTATATGAAGGGTCAAAAGAGTAAGTGTTGAGTGCAGTTCTCCGATCTGTGACTAGACGTGGTAGGCTTGCGCGATTTTTCGATTTAATCGTCAAGTTCGATTTATTTTTTAAATCACGATTTTTACGATGTAATTGAGGAAAAATCGGAAAATCGTCAAAAATTTCATGTTTTTAAAAAAATCTGAAGTGTGCACTTTTCCGTCGCATTTTATCAGTACATGAGTACAATTATAATCAATTCACGCCTGTGTTCATTGTGTTTATATCCCGCCGTGCCGAATAATTACTAATCACAACACAAAGCACTACAATAAACAAGCTAACAATAGCGAGGTAACACCTTTGTCATTGAGAAAACCACCTAGTTACTCCATCGAATCGCCATATAATTTTCTTTCTTTTGCTGCAGACCCTGAGTCTGTAGTGAAATGCCAAGTATATACTTAGTTGCAGAGTAGACCAGGCGCCCAGGCAAGTTAATCAACCCAACAGCTGTAAAAGGTTTGATGTATGAGATAAGTCCGCTCTGTGGTACTATGTATAAATCTTAATTGCTGCCGTGTCACAACCTGTGCATTTTGCCAGAAAAGGGCATGAACCAAGGGTTCATATCTACATTTATTCAACCTATCTGCTGCAAGGTTAAAAATTGTGCCATGGGTTTCTTCAAGGGTCACCATATGCAAAAATGCTTATGCCAGCAATTTAACGTTGAGCATCTCGGAGGACAGTAAACTTCCGGTGGTCAACACAAATATATTTAATTAACCCACGTCCTGCAAGGTTAAAATTAATTTATATCGAGAGCTTAGGCATAGTAGATGACAGCAAAATTAACATGTGCTTTCTTGGTGACAGCATCCATCTTTTAAGAATGGTGTCGAAGTTTTCCAAATGGTTATTTATTCAACCCAAGTACCGCAAGCGTCAAATCACTTTTAATTAACAGACCATACATATATGAGTGTCAAAACATTGATGACAGTAAAATAAGCCTGTGCTTTCCTCATGAGAGGAACTCCTTTTGGAAGGGTGCCGAAATCTTGTTACAGATGATTTATTTAACCCCAACCCACGGCCGGCAAGCTTCAACTTCAGTATTCCAACACCCAAATTTGAAAGATTGAAAATTTATTAAAATTAAGTGAACAAAGATGAAATTTGAAAGGAATGTAATACATGGTTTGATAAATCAAAAATCATCGCTGTCATCTGGCCATTTAACTGTCACTCAACAAGTCAATCACTGGCCCATCAAGCCACTGTAGTTTTAGTGTGACATCATGAGAATGAAGGGATCTATTTCTAAGTATGCCCAGCGTGTTGGAATCGATTTGGAAACTTTGAAAGCTGAATTTCCAGAATCTAAACTTCAAGGTAACTATATATAGCTACAATGTTGAATATTTTGAAAATGATTTGACTGGGAGCTATTTGTTCCTATGGCAGCATCATATCTCGGTTAAATTAGATTCAGAAATTTAACATACTCTTGATTAAATCGTAAATTCAGCAAAGACATATAATTTCTCTACACGAGGTCATTTGGAATTTTGTGATGCAGTTACGTCATTTTGATTGTGTAGTAGTGACGTAATTGATTATGACATAATATATTTGAGTGAGCGATCAGATCCTTTCATTAATAGATCTATGTGCACAAGCCAATTATGAAATAACAAATTATATGACATCTCTTAGCAACGTCGATATCAAAACATTTGACAGTGTGCGTGAGATTAATTCAAAAAATTTTATCTAGGCAAACGATAAATCGGTTGGATATTCTGAAATCATTTGACTGGAAACCCTTGGTGCCTCATGTGGAAACAGCTTCCAGGTAAATTAATTTCATAATATTCAACAGATAATTCTAATCAATCAATTGCGGTGCGAGAGTTTGGTATCGATTTTTAAAACCTACACACGAGCCTACATGTAGTAACAGTATCTAAATTGACGGATTTAAATCAATCTAATGGATTGAATCAGCGTGAAGTAAAAATAGTCAGAGATGAATAGGAGTATTGCCATTATCATCTGCCTCCAACTCCATCTCTCCATCAATATCTTCTTCTTCGTCACTATCCTTATCATCCTTATCTACATTATCAATGGGGACGCTCACGGTGGGTGACAATGCTGTGCCATCAAACCACTGTGGTTCCAGACTGCCATCTCTCTCCACCCATCCATATTAACATGGCTTCAATGTCGTTGGAGTTGCCTTGTCAGGCATAATCCACATCATGGATACGTAATTAGCACGCTTTACATGGTACATGAGAGTTCTTGAACAGGGTGGCAGAGCGGTACAGTTGACTTTCTTCAATTTGGAAGAATTCATGGACTTTCTCACTCCAGTCATTTTCATGAATGAATCAAAGCGGGCATCATCAGTTGTTGTTCTTTTGGACGGATACAAATTGCAGATCAGCATTTCAATTCCTTTTTCATCAACGTTTTTAGTATTCAGCGAATGAAGAGCATCAATGGCCACCTGCCCCAACGACAACACCTAAAATGGCTTCAACTTCCCTTTTCGGTAGCAACTTGATGTAAAATCGCAACCGGTGAGTGCATGAAATGTGATCATGGCATCACTCAATCCAAGTTGATGTGCTTCTAATTGCTTTGCCAGTGAACTGATATCCAAATAACGCCGATTATTTGCTGTTCCGATGTCCATCACCAGCTGCATATTGTGTTATGCAACGGCTGGCAAGACCAACTAGTACAACGAGTACATCTGTGTCCGATGCTCGAACGACTATCTTTCCTTCTGCATGAATTTATGCAGCATGAAAAGCTATCATAGTATCTGCCGCTTCGTGATTTCCTTGCAAGTTGCCAGGTCGCATACTATCATCTGTCCATTGCCATCTGTAGTTAGCTTTTTGCAATCACCACCCTGTGAAATAACAATAGTTTTGTTGCCAATCATAATTGCATATTGATCACAACAGAACTCTGACATCAGAAAGTGTGAAATGCTTGCTTGAACATAGGAAATCTCAATAAATCAGTGCCTTTCATTTTATGCTCCTGACCGGGTCCATTAATTATGAATGTCTCGTCTACATTTACATCATACCTTTCCTCCAGCACATTTGTGAGACTAGCCTTGGTTGTTAGCTCACCTGGCCAGAATGGCCAAGTGAGCTTATTCCATGGCGACTGTCCGGCGTCTGTCCGGCGTCCGTCCGTCCATCCATCTGTCCGTCCGTCCGTCCGTCCATCTGTCCGTCCGTCCGTCAACTTTTTCCTTTAAACGACTTCTCAATAACCACTGGGCTGATTTCAATTATATTTAGCAGATAGTATCCTTAGGGCATAGGGATCCAAGTTTGTTCGAACAAAGCCGATCAGCTGATTTGGCTGGTGGCCATCTTGGATTTTGGCCGATTTTAGGAAATGGCTTTAAAAATCTTCTTCTCCGAAACCGCTTGTTGGATTGATTCAAAACTCACGAAATATCATATAGGGCAAGAGCTGAACCAAATTTGTTCGAACGAACTTGATTGGCCAAATGGTTCGGCGGCCATCTTGGATGACTTAGTTTTCGTAAAAATGACTTATTCTCCAGACCCGCTGAACGGATCGGGCTGAAATTTTGGGGATATGATTATGGACTAAGGGCCATTAAAGTTTGTTCATGGGAACTTGATAGGTAAAAAACATGGCCGCCGTGGACCAATCAAATTTTAGCGTGTTTGGCTGCCATATTCAAATTTTTTATTTGATGGCTTGTGAAGCCGAAATTGGTTTTCTTAACTCGGCTTACTTGTCAGTCAGCTATCGTATTGCGATAACCCTATCCGTTTTCTGTATGTCCGTCCATCCATCTGTTTGTCTGTCACCAACAATGACGGCTCATTTTGTTATTTCTTGACGGATTGACACCAAACTTGGTCACAGTGTTAATGACGGCATCTAATATCTGTGTTGTGAAAATGAAACTGATAAGACGTCAAATGCCAGAGTTATCACTCCTTAAATATTTGCAGTCTCACTTTCATAGGGCAAATGGTTTGTTCCCACCCTCTTATCACCACGCCAGATTTTATTGCCAAACTAGATATTAAATTCTAATTAACAGATTAACCTTTCCAATACTGCAGAAATATTTAAGATATGTATTATGTGCTCTGACATCTATGCTCTTAAAAATATTTGAAATGTATTTGATTGAAATTTGTTGCTGCCTAAGGCAGCAATGACTTTCAGTCAAATTATTTTCTAAATCATCTCCAGCTCACCCTACCCCTGCTGCTAACTTGGTGATTCAGCCAGATGTGCATGTGTTAAATGGATTGTGTGGTGGTGGGGAATAACCTGCTATAAAGACCACCTACCTGCCTTTAGAGACCATTTTCTTCAAATTGTATTTACACCTCTAGTAAGCGTCTGACTGAGTTTTTGCAGATGACATATTCCAAAGGTTATATCTCTGAACGTGATAAATATTTTGAAAACAATTGGACTGAAAGTTGTTGGTGGCTAAGCCACCAACAACTTTCAGTTGAATTGTTTTCAAAATATTTAACAAGTCAAGAGCTTTTGAAAATTGAAATTATTGGCTGCACTGGCTTGCAGCAGTGAGACAGTTAAGAAACCAGCTGTTGTTAGCACTGATATCATCTACTTTCACTTAAACATTGTTCAAAATCACTAATGCAAAAAAAAAACCCCAGTCCAGAGATTGTTGTCAACATCTCGAAAACTAAATCATTTGACTGAAAGTCATTGGAAGTGACACCGATAGATGTAAAACTTAAGTAAGATTAGTTTGATATGCCAATGTTCCAGGTGAGCGATACAGGCCCATTGGGCCTCTTGTTTTGTACATGGTACCATCAGTGTGGGCGATAGAAAGTGGAATTTCTGTTATGGGAAAAGTGAGTATCATTTTCAGATCCAACATATCACCGGTCATGTCAGCAATTGTCAACAAATGTCCAAAAGCATCTCTTATGCCTTCGGCTGCAGCCAGTTCCTTAGTTTGTCGCGTCACTTTCAGTTTCATGTTTTCAGCCGCGAAATTCTTCACTTTGACATGTTCAATTCTCTTCGGAAATCGGCTCGAATCCGCCGCACATTCTGAGCGAATGAGTCTCTTTTTCATGTCCGCGATCTAGTGTAGAAGTGAGGAACTCAACTGTTTCCGCTTTTGCAATTCTACCAGTAGCAATATTCACCAACTTAGTCGGACTGTCAGCACTGAAAGGATTTAATGTTTCTTCCAAAGCTGCTACGATAGTAATCATATTCTTATTATCCTGGGCAACACGTGTCTTTTGCAGCTGATTGGCTGTTGTTTCCCTACGTTGGACGTTGCATAATTGGTTCAGTTCTGTGACGGCCATGCTTCTTTGAGTCAGGCTGATACACCATCGGCGAAATGCTGCTTCGTTATTGCTGAATGCAACGATGCCTGTGGAGGATGAGGATGCATCATGATTCACTGTCTCTTCCAAAACTTTATCAATTGTACTTCTTGAATATGTCTGCTGTGTCCGGCGAATTGAGAAAGCGCCTGGTTTGAGAATAGCCAATGCTGCGTCTGGCATATTCTTCATCTTATCAAGAAAGTGTTTCCCACAACAAGCGTAATTTGGTCTATTGAGGGCAAAGAATACATTGTCAGTGGCGGGAATAACTCAAATGAACATCTGCACATCATTCCTTCTTACTGACCTCTGATGTAAGCGTAGGACTTTGTTTGTCATGTATACATATATAGCCCAATATTGAGCAGTTTTTCCATGTTTCCCATCAAGTACATCATGAAAGTATGATTCAAATCCATCCAGCAATGATTTTTGCTACTTCAAGTGACACCGCTTTGGGGTATGCGAAGCATCCTCCTTCCACAGACACACACGGCTACCTACACTACCAATCAGCACACGCGCAGTCCACTAAAATCTCCAGCTCGTATGGACAATTCCTTAGATTACGCAGAATCTGCAGCAAGGAATTAGATTTGCCAAATTTGAGTTTCCCGCCAAATCAGGCCTCCAAGGAAAAACTGTCCAAAATCCAATCTATCCATGCACAAGAAAAAATTGTTTCTTCTGCAAGAATATGGACAGTAAACGTGAATTCACCAGCACACACACGGGTCTAAAATACAGATGTACGGTCAAAACATATTGCGATACACGCAATGTTATTTACCTACTCACATGCACACAATGTCACAAACAGTATGTGGGGGAAACAAAATGTTCCACATATGAGTGAAAGAACATTTAAGGGATATTAAAAAACACAAAGATACCCCAGTTGCAAAACATTTTAATTTACCCAATCATACTGGACAAAATGTGTCCTATAAAATTATACAAGTTCTCCCTCACGATCCTGAGGACATTGATAAAATGCATATCAGGAAAGAACAAGAGAAGTACTGGATACACCAATTGCACACATTGGACCCTATAGGGATTAATCATGCAGATTGGTAATTCCAAAATCTGAGTTGTTCTTTAAGTTATGTGGTAGGGTAACTTTATTGTTTTATGTTTTACTTGTACTATTGTAACTTTGTTACCGGTTTTCGTGGTGCTCAACTATGCCTAACCATTTATACACTCATTAAACCCGCTAAGTAGGAGTTCTACCAATTTAAGGTTCTCTTACTCTTTATTCTGAAGAGGTCAAAGTTTATTTCTATAATCTTCTAAAACAAACTCTGAATTTGAATCTTCATTTTCCCACCTTTTCTAGCATGTGCTTTCTCTGCCTTTGTTAGGCATTTGTCAGAGATGGCTAGCAATTATCAGAAGCTGTATGCTTCATCTTCTCCTATTTTTTCGTTTATAGAAATCTCTTAAATCAGCAGAAAGGGTGAAATGTTCGTTGTCAAAGAGGAGCCAGTCAGAATTCTAAAGGCCATGTCCATAAGTGGTGGAAACCTGTGTCCCTCACTATAAGACAAGTGGCGAGTTCACCATTTTTTGTTCATCTGGGGATAGGGTCACTTACGGTCCCAGGGACGTCAATTTCCATGTTCGTTTTCATAGGACCTAGTCATCATCTGGCTTAAGAGTTAGTCTTATTTCCGCAATTGCTTTAAAGAAACGGAATATTTAATGACTGAAAATCTTCATTCAGAGGCATTGACAGTCTTGAATTTATACAGACATTCAGCATTTATTCTTTAGCAGTAACAGTATTGCAATGTAATTAAAGACTCTTCCGACTGGTTCCCATATGGGATTTTTGGTTTAGCTTATTTCAAATGCTCCTATCATAGGTTTAATTAGACCACTCAGCCGATAAGGCAGTTGTATTCTTCCATCAAGCGTGTATTTTCAGTTAGTCTTAACGTTCCCATACTTTGTTATTTAATTTTTTCTTCTTTTGGGTTTAGTTTATTTATTTATTTATTTATTTCTCTTTCTGACTAAGTTTCTATGCATCATCTCTAGATACATAATTTTTTCTTTCATCCGCCTTTAGATAGCCAGTAGTCTTCGAGCCGTTCAGTTCTCCTCTTATATTGGCAGGTTGACATATTTATTTTAACGTAAGGGAGTTAATTCATTGCCATTTTTCTACCGTAATTTTTTATTCTAAATCTCAACTTTTATTTCTTCTTCTTTTCCTTTTATGGGTTATTTCTCCTTTCTTAGTGTCTTTATTTTTGTGGACATTATTCTTGGATCCATTCTCTTCTTGGGGTTCCCTCTCTTGATTCTTTTCCTTTTCAGTGACTGTCAGTTTTCTTCTCTGTTGTCATGGTTATGGCGAGTCATTTCGCCCGGGTTTCATGTCACCTCCTTGTCATTTCAGTGCTTTTCTTCCCTTTTCGCTATTATTTTTCAAACTTTGGCATGCCTCTGGCTTTATCCTTTTACTTAAAAGCTTGTTTTTTCCTTACATCTCAGCGTCAGTTAGTAAATTTACATTTTTTTTTCTTTTCCTTCTACTTCCGGTAGCTGTAGATCATCGTCTTATCTGTCAGTTTGATTCTTCCTTTTTCCCCTTTAATTCCTTTCATGATATCTTTCTATCTTTTTGTAGTTTTCTGAGGTTTTTCTCCTAGATCAGAGTTTATTGTGCTGATCCTTGAAGTTATCTTTATGCATGTTTATTTCATAGCTTTATTTTTTCTATAGGTTTTTCTGTATTATTCAGTTCCTTCTTGTCATTCTCAGTAGATGGTTTTCAGTTGTTTTTTCTGTACCTTGGTGTCTATCTTGTGGGGGCTGTTGTGCGAGATCAGGTTTTCTGTCGTGTAAGTTTAATGTCTTGTTAATAGCCTTAGGTCTTTTATTTTTTCTTGTCTGATTAGTAGGTTCCTTGAATTATTTTTATGTTTTCATTCCTGTTTTAGTTGTTCTCATAGAGGTTCTTTACTAGGTCTTACTAGGTGCTGAGTAGTCGCAGGCTCTAGTCCTCTATAACCACATCTTCTTCATCTGGCCCCTGGTTAACTGTGCGACTTCCGGTAATCAGGAGAATTTTCTAATTAAATAATACATCCTGGTTTCTCCAGGCCTTATCCAATCTATTTTTAAAAAGCATTTATTCGGGGTGCATTAACTACATTGGTTGGCAGATCATTCCAAATATGTACGGTTCTAGATGAAATACTTTAAGTCTTATTTTCATTTTTAGATCTTTGTTTGCTTAATTTATGTTTATGTCCTCTTTAATAGGCTGGAATTTTTGGTTGAAAGGTTTAATTCAGGTGCTTCTTCAGGATCTTATATATTATTAAGTAGTTTATATACTTCAATCATATCTTCCCTGTCTCCGGTATGATAATGTTGACAACTTTAACACTCTAAGTCTTCTTTCCTTTCTTTTTAGTTCTCCCCTTCAAGGCTGGGAGGGTGTTGATGATATTACATTTCATTTGATTACTCACATTTTGACAGTGGATTTACATTCTGCAGCATGCAAGGCTTTATCTGAATACAATATTTTGGCACAATTGTAATTTAGTCTTTGATCTATATTACTTTAGTATTATACGAGCAATCCTCTTTTTAGCTCACTTGGCCTGATGTCCGTCGTGTGTCCATCTGTTGTCCGTCATCCATCCATTGTCCATCCGTCGTCCATCCATCCATCAACTTTTCCTTTAAAACGACTTCTTCTCAAGAACCACTGGGACGATTTCAATTATATTTGGCAGAAAGCATCCCTAGGGCATAGAGATTCAAGTTTGTTCAAATGAAGTCGATTGGCCAAAATCCAAGATGGCCGCTGGCCAAAATGGCCAATTTTTAGACACACTTTAAAAAATCTTCTCCGAAACTGCTGGAGGAATTGATTCAAAACTCATAGCACATCATCTATTGTAGTGGTAGACCCATGTTTGTTCAAGGCAACCTGATTGGCGTATTTGCCTGGCGGTCATCTTAGATGACTTAGTTTTCATGAAAATGACTTCTCCTGAACCAACTGCTGAAGGGATAGGTCTGAAATTTGGTAAATATGCTTAGGGACCAAGGTCCATTCAAGTTTGTTCAAGGGAAGTTCGTTCATTAAAAAACATGGCCACCATCAACAAATCAAAATTCAGCGTTTCTTGGTCATATTGGCTTTTTTGTATTTGATGTATTTTGATGGCGAAAATTGCTCTATATATGCTTATCAGTGTGGCGAGTTCAAATATGCCACTTTCAAGACTGTCGGATAAACGGTTTGGCTGCCATCTTGGTTTGTTTTCCCGCCATTGGCTCCCATAGTAAAGCAATGGGCCCATAGTAAAGCAATGGGGAATTCTTTAAATGACTTCTTCTCAAGAATAGCTGGGCCGATTTCAATTATATTTGGGAGGAAAGCATTCATAGGGGATAGAGATCTAAGTTTGTTTAAATGAACCCGATCGGCCAATTTGGCCGGTGGCCATCTTGGATTTAGGCTGATTTTAGGAAACGTCTGTAAAAATCTTCTTCTCCGAAACCACTTGGGGGATTGATGCAAACCTCATGAAATAAAATTTATGGCAAGGGAACGTGATTTGTCAAATGGTTCGGCGGCCATCTTGGTTGACCATAGTTGTAACGAAAATGAGTTATTCTCCAGAAGCGCTGAAGAGAATGGGGTGAAATTTGGCAGATATGATTAGGGTCTAAGGGCCATTAAAGTTTGTTCAAGAGAAGTTGATCCATCAAAAAACATGGCCCCCCGTGGGCCAATCAAAATATAGCATGTTTGGTGGCAATATTGGATTTTTTTATTTGATGGATTTTGTGTCTGAAATTGGTTTTATATGTGTTTTTGGGTATTCTGATCTCAAATTTACAATTTTCGAATCTGTCGGATAAACAGTTTGGTGGCCATCTTGTTGATAAAGAGCATTCTAGTTGAAATGCCTATTGTCCCAGTGAGCGATACAGGCTTCTTGGGCCTCTTGTTTAGGTTGCTTAGCGGGGCATCATTTTTTAGGTGAGCTATCATCCTCACTCTCGCAGCTTGCCTAACTTTCATCCAAGGAGAGCAATTAATAGCTCATCTTTAATCTCAAATCTTTGATCAGGGTTTAGATATTTTACTTCTTACACGTTAGCGCAGATTTAATATCATACAACTGTGTTTGCAAATTTTCATTGTGCTAGAGGAGTGATCACTCACCTAACTCTGATTGTGGAGAGCTTCTTTTTTAACTCGCCACGATTTTCTAGAAATTAAACCCGGGTTTAGCATGAAACATTTCATGTTATGTCGCTTTCATTTTATTCTTTCTTCTGTTGTTAGAGTGGGAGTTCTTGCTCTATCGCTTTTATATTTGTATTGACCTTGTTCTGACATCTATTTCTGGGTCTCTCTTATGTTGAAAGATTTCAGAATTTCATTCCCATTTTCTTACTTGTTAAAGGAAGAGTTCATATCTAGTCATGTAGCTGTCTGTAGACAAATTTTTAACAAGGAAATTTAGATCCAGGATTTAATCCCACTGCATAGTGTTCACCTACAGCAGGAATTCTTCATCATCTATCAATTCAGACAATTTATCTTTGGTCATCTAGTTCCTCGAGTATAGTTTCTACATTCAACTCTTTCAAGAATTATTCCAGAGATAGGCAGTTTGTCATGCAGGCTAGGTTGGATTATGTAAATCCTCAAAAAGTCATGCCTAGTCCTTTCTCAAGTTTTCACTCATCTAGGCATCTCTTTCGACTTGTTTCACGGCTTAGTCTTTCCTTCAGAGGCAAGGGTGGAGGCAATCTTGTTGGCTATGGACATTCTGACATACTCTTTCTCAGTCAGGGCAAGATTTTTTCTCAGGGTTCTAGGCTTGATGGTCAGCATCAAGAATGTCATTCTCTGGGCGGCACTGATGAGAAGACCCTTTCAAATGTTACTGATGTCCCTCTGGAAGCAGTCAGTTCATTCTATTTACCATCAGATTCCCATCAGAGCACAATTGATCCCTCATTTAGACTTTTGGAAGGATCATTCTCTGCTTCCGATAGGTGTTCCATTAGTCAAGACCTCTCCTCAGGTGATTATTTTCACAGACGCTTCCCAGGATAATGATCTACAGTCCGATCTTTGGTCCCTGGAGGAGTCGACTGCTTTTCATCAATATCTTGGAGTTGTGGGTGTTCGAATCGAGTGAGAGGCCTCAAGATCTTGATTCGATCAGCCAATTACGCAGTAGTTTCCTATATCAACAGACCTGGGGGACCGAGGTCTTCACTTCTTTTTATGGCAATTTGGAATCTTCTGTTGTAGACCTCGATCTTCTGGTAGACTTTCTGCGTCGTCTTCCAGTATCCCCAGATCTTCTCGCTCAAGTAAGGGGCACGTGTCTTCATCCAAATCCAGAAAGCTTCAGTCTGTGCGTTTGGAGAATATCGAGTGTCCGGTCCCTGAGATCAAGTTTTCTTCAAGATCTCAGGAAATCCTTGAGGGAGTTGACACGTCGAGTTTACAAGGGTCGACTTAAAATCTTTGGAGAATGGTGTTCAAACCATGGTTTCTTGCTCGATTCTTTTTTCTATTTCCCAGGTGTTAGATTTTTTTATCATATTTTTTTTGATTCTTTTAACTATCAGCTAACACCGTTAGGGGTTTTAGATTTTCCATGGCTTCTTCCCTTCCTTGTCTCTTTAATGCCGATATCAAGGATTTTAAGATTCTCAATGATTTTATTAGAGGTTTGGGCAATATTCGTCCTCCAGTGGCTAAGCTTTTGCCTTCCTGGAATTTGGCCTTGATTCTTCTAGTATCGGCAGGTCTCCATTTTGAACCCATTGGATCTAACAGTCTCAAACTATTGACTCTTAAGGCTGTTTTTCCTTGTTGCCGCCGCTTCAGCTAGGAGAAGATCCAAAATTCATGCTCTTTTCCCAGAAAAAGACAGATTTATCGAATCTGGGGACGGTCTAGTTTTATATTCCAGAAGGGGTTTTTTTATCGAAGACCCAGTCTAACCATCACCCAGCCAAGCCGATTATTGTTAATTCCTTATGATTTTATCATCTGATTCTTCGCACTTATGGGTCCCGTATGTGGAGGCGGTAGCTAGACCAGTTTCTAAGGCCTCGGTTGCCAGATGGATCTGTGAGACAATTAAATTATGCTATGAGATTGCCTCCCCTGGTGAGATCAATTTAGCCCATGTCAAGGCACATGATTTTCGTGATATGGCTACCTCCTTCGCTCTTTTCGTCAGCTCATCATTGGACGATGTCATGTAAGTTGCAGGTTGGAAATCTGAATCGACTTTTACCTCTCTATTTAAAGGATCAGAGCCCAGTGGCCTCCTTTTTTAGAAATATAATGATTTTAACAAAACAAGACCATTTACCAAGCACATCTCAACGATTTCGCTAGTCTGTATGTCTGTCAGAAATGGTGACAATGTTCTCTTGTTTTGTTTATTTCATTGAGTTGACGACTTTCCTTGTTTGATAATCACTGTGTGATTTGTTATGGATGCACTACATGTATATTATGTTAATTTATTAACATTTGGATATGAGTTGTTTAATTTTTATCCTTGTTTATGATTCTCAAACTTCCACCCACCAGGGGTTATTAAGTGGAGCACTGACCAATTCTACGGGTTTGGCAAGTAGTGATTGAACGGTAATGCATGTTTGTGGTGTGATAACAACCCCCAACAGATCCCCCCCCCCCCTTGTGGGTTGGTCTGTAGTTTTATTATCCACTATAAACATACTTACCATTCAATCACTATGACCCAACCTCAGCCACCCCGTGTGGGAATGATTTGAGAATCTCTTTATTCTTTCTTGTATCTAAATTTGGAAAGCGATTCGATGTTACTCTTAGTCTCCTCTGTGCATGCGCGCACATGCACTTTGACCTAGGTCTTAGAGGAGTGAGTGTAGACTGGTGCCAGTCTAATGCAGGCTGTATGGTGAGAGTGTACTCTACCAGAAGCCTGGTTGAGGGTGCAATGAGTTGGTATAGGCATATGGGGGGCATAAAAGCAAGCATAAAAAAATTTTCCATTGCTAAGTTCAGATGGTTTGATTTAGTAGTGATTGAATGGTAAGTATGTTTATAGTGGTTAATAAAACTACAGACCAACCCACAATGGGGGTCTGTTCGGGGTTATACTGAAGGGATCTTGACCAAACTTGGAGGGAAGCTTACCGTTGTTATCTCAAAGAAGTATATTGATGTTGGTGTCAAAGATCTGGATGTCAGAGGTCAAGATAATCGAAAAGTATATTACACGATAACTCAAGCTCTACTGGAGGGCTCTTCACAAGCCTTTGGTGGGAGGTTGTCCAAGGGATTCTTCGAAGCCATAATTCAAAGTATGTAAATCATTTCCAACATGTGTAAAATAAGGGAAGAGCTTAGTTAAAAATGGGCGGGTCTTAGCTAGAAATGAATCCCTCTATTATAACCAACCACAGTATTCATTCCCGATTAGTCTCAATCGTTCATACAACATTCGTGATGATCCTGACCTTTGACCACCTGACCTTTGATCTTTTTCCACCGCTCTAAATCAAGAAGCTGCCTAAAGATCAAAGGTTGGGTGGTCAAAGGTCAGGATCATTGAAAAGTGTGTGTGAATGAGACTCACAATAATTTGGCTTGCATGTTTTATGTGCTGTTCTGAGATATAATAGAGGGACCCATTTCTAGTTATGCCCCTCCTATTTCTAGCTAAGCTCCGCCCACTTTTTTTTTACCATGTGTTGGTATTTATTTATATACTTTGAATTCTGACTTCCCAGAATTCCAGTTTAAAGGTAACTATGCAGGTAAGCTGTTGAATATTTTGAAACTAATTAGAGGCCCGCACTGGAAGGTGCAGAAGCCATATAGTAGTCACCGTGTCTGTCTGTCCATATGTCTGTCCATGTTGTAAGCACCATATCATACAGAAGCGCTTGAAATAATATAATGAAACTTAGCTGGACCCTTCTTTATGATGGCTAGATGTGTCTTTTGCAGGATTCACCATTATAGTGCCAATAATTTTGGGAGAAAATGGGCATTTTAATGCAAAAACTCACGATTTTGGTAAATTTCTTTGTTTGACTGGAAACTGTTGCTGCCTATAATGGCAGCAGCATGACCCAATCAAGTTAGTCTCAAAATATTCAACATAATTTTTATTAAATAATAAATCCATCAAAGACATGCAATTCATACACCTGATAGGCTTTTCTATGTTCACGACAGAGATAGATACATCATTCATTATGCAATATAATTGTGATGTCACCATACCTGTGACATAACTGCTGAAGACATCATGCATATACTTGAGTGAGAAATCAGATCCCTCCATAGTGAATGAAATTCCCACCAGCAAATCTCTATGTGAAGACCACCACTTAGTGAGCAATATGTGGTCAATAAAACTAGATACCAGTAATAATAAACACTTAGCTAAGGTCAGCTGATGTTAGAAGAAGACTGTTTGATCTGTGAGATGATTGCCTGTAAAAGCATGCCTTTAGGGTGGCACTTAACACTTTAACACTCATATCAGCCAAAAACAGCTTTCTGTAGTGGTCTTGGGAAATGTCGATTTGCAGACCAAGAGAAGACTATTTTTGAAAATTTACCACTGGAATGACCAGCTCTATAACTGAGCCAGTCATTCCAGTGGCAAATTTTCAGGGAAAAAAACTTCTTTGTCTGCAAATAGACATTTTCTATGAGAAAATTAAAATTTTCATGAACAAATTCGAGGGTTAAAGGGTTATGAGAGATCATGGGCTCATCATGTGGATCTGGTGAGAGAGATCTCAATTACAAGTACATTCTTACCCTTTTTACAAAGAATAGTGCACTATTATATGAATATGAATCTTCAGATGTACTCTTGGAAACCAGGACCCGGACACCCCTCCACCCTATATTGCCTGAAGGTCTTCTCTTTCTCTTAGAATATATGTACCAGTATCTGCAGAAAAGATGAGTTAAATAGGGTCAAAAGCTTGTAGAAAATTGCGTTGTGGTCAGTATACAGGTGTGTGTGTGTGTGTGTGTGTGTGTGCATGCATGCATGCGTGCGTGCATGCGTGCGTGCGTGCGTGCATGCGTGCGTGCGTGCATGTGTGCGTGCGTGCGTGTGTGGCAGTGATTGTCATGGTGGTAGGGGTGGGTGGTGCACTTATGCACGGATGTGAGTGGGTGTTAACCCTGTAACAATCATATCAGCCAAAAATGGCTTCTGCAGTGGTCTTGGGAAATGTCCAATTGCAGACCATGAGAAGGCTATTTTTTTAAATTTACCACTGGAATGACTGGCTCAGTCATTCAAGTGGTAAATTTTCAGAAATAGTCTTCTCTTGATCTACAAATGGGAAGTTTTCTATGAGAGAATTGAGATTTGCTTGAAATAAATTAAGGGTTAAAGAGTTAACACTCTCTCTATCTTAATTCCCATAAGCGTAAGTAACAATATTCAGGAGAGGTATCTATGAACGCTGTTGTAAACAGCAATGACTTTCAATCAAATTGTTTAAAAAAATACTCGGCGACATTATTAACAGTAGTACATATCCTATATATCATCTTTAACATATATATATTGAATTATATGTAACGTTAGACCTTTCCAGTTTTAGGTATGCCCCACCCATCTCTATCTAAGCTCCACCCACACCCCGTCTGTGTTGGGATCGATGGATCTCTGAACTCTCTAACTATCAATTATACAATTAAGCTGTTAAATATTTTGAAACTAAATTGACTTGGCGCTGTTGCTGCCTATACACCGGCATCCAGTCAAATTAGTTTCAAAATATTCAACAAAATGTTTATTAAATGGTAAAGATATTCAATTCGTACAATGTGTCAGACTATTAAGTGTTAAAGACGGACTATATCGACGCATTCATGACGTCATCTTAAATGTCACATAGATGATTATGACATCATAATATGCCGTCATATGATGGAGGTATAAACATGGAAAGGTCCATTACCCTCTATTATAAACTCAAACTTGACTCTCTCGCAATATACAGATGTTCCTAAAAAATGACGGCACTGACATTGTTTATAGCTACAGGTACTGTAGATGATATCAAATTGACGCCAACCTATACCTATTAACCGTCTAAGCCACACAATTTTTTATGATTGTAGAAATATTCTATTGTATATTTTGAAAGTAATTTATCTGTGAGGTTTTGTTGCCATGACAGCAGTAATGAGCTTTCAAGTGAAATATTTTCAAAGTACTGATCTGGTGTTACAGTATGGTTACCTTGAAATAAAGATACAAACGGTTCAGGGATAAAGATCTTAGCCGGTTAACACTCAAGCTCAGCAAAAATGGCTTCTGCTGTGATCTTGAGAAATGTCCATTTGCAGACTATTTAAAAAAAATTTAAAACCTGGAATGACTGGCTCGTTAACTGGGCCAGCCATTCCACTGGTAAATTTTCAAAAATAGTCTTCTCGGTCTTTAAATGGACATTTTCTATGAAAATATTGAAATTGTCTTGAACAGATTTGAGGATTAAAGGGTTAATCATAGAAGGAACATTCTTTCTGCCCTTTCGATATACAGGTTTGGAGATTAATCCTTATTGCCAGATGTTTTCTTAAGCGATTTGGTTGTACTTAGCGCAAAACTAATCGGAGTACGTGTTCTCAGCAAATAAACAAAGATATTCAGCTTGCATTTATTAGACCATGGTCTGTAGGCTGATACACTATGGGAAGCGTGGGTAAATTGTGCCACAGTTACATATGTAACATGTTTCATTCTATATACAAACATTGGTGATATATACTGATAATGAGAAATGCTGGTAATTAAGGAGTCATATGAGTGCAATAAATAGCAAAAATCTTCATTTAGGTGACTATATATGATGCCAGTGTATATTAGGCAAATTCATAATGACAAGGGTGATATAAAATTGTTCAGATCATTCATTCCAAGTGTCAGGCTAAAACACCTACTACATTGGTTTACCAATCTGATTACATTGTTATTATCATTTATTGAACAATGTGTTCAGCTAGTAACATGTTGCCAAGGGAGACGGATGTAGTTACACTGCCATCCTTGTCAGCACTGAGTATAAACTCAGTGGAAACTGATCTACTGCTCGTCCAGTCCAACACTGACTTGCACACCACCAAAAGATCCGAATTCAAGAACATTTGAGATCAATATCAAATCTCCACAAAAGTGAGAGATACGACACCCCAGTTGCCAGGCATTTCAACAAACCTGGATATTCACAAATGGACATGCAGTTCAGAATCATACAGGTTCTCTCATCAGACCCCAATGATGAAAACTCCACAACATGGAGGAGACAAAAGGAATGCCATTGGGTACACCAGCACCACACAATGGAGCCCATAAGCATCAATCTAGTGGGATAAGGAACACCCTTCACCTGAACCAACACAGGGTGGGGGGGAGAGGATGAGGGTGGTTGGCGGAGTATATAGTGATCATCATGTCCATCTCTCTGTCCATCTGTTTGTCCATCCATCTATTTGTCCATCCACCTGTCCACTTCTTGTCAACACATCTACTACAGTTTAGTTGCAACTCTTTTGACACTTGGTAAGTTTTACCATTGCCTTGGGAAGATGCGCATGTGCTGTCCGTTTGTCCTGTCTGTCCAGAATATCTGACTCTGTCCATCTATGTGTGCCAATCATTTCTTGTCAACGTAACTCCTCCGGCCTACAGTTTAGTTGCAATTCTTTTGGAACTTGGTAAAGCTAATCATTACCATGTGCCTGTATGTCCACCTGTGCATCCAGAATGTCCATCCATCTGTCTGTCCGTCCATCACTGTGAATCATTTCTTGTCAATGCAACGTATACAGTTTAAGTGTGATTCTTTTGAAGCTTCAGGTAAGTGTTATTGTTACCACCTGAGAATGTGCAATGGCGCTTTTTCACACACACACCTCCTCCCCCCCCCCCCCCCAAACATACACACCCTTACACTGAACACTACACTGAACTCAGCGCTCATGGGGAACTGTCACCCACTGACACCCATTGCTATGACACTGTGTCTGTGTGCCTGTACGTCCATCCATCTGTCCAGAATCTCTGTCCATCTGTCTGCTCATCCATCTCTGACAATCATTTCTTGTCATCGCAACTTCTAGAGTTTGGTTACGATTCTTTTAAAACCTGATAAGTGTTATTATCCCCTGGCCTACTGGCGGGTGTATATAGTGATCAGCATGTCTATCTGTCCATCCATCCATCCATCTGTCCATCTGGTTACTTCTTCTCATAACTCAACTCCTAGAGTTCTCAATGGATTTTGATGGAAATTATTCATTACAGAACTTAACGTCGGCGTTTCAGAATGTCTCCATGGATTCACGTCACGTTTCTTTATCATCTGATTATTTTTCTCACTACTCGTGGGGTGATATGGTAATCAGCATTTCAGTCCATCTGACTGTTTGTCCATTTGTCTGTAATCTTTTCTTGTCAATGCAACTCCTAGAATTTAGTTGTGATTCCTGAGAAATTGGTACTATCTGAAGATGCGCATGTGGCTTTTTCAGCAAAATCCATCCATATTTGCTTGAATTATCATCACGCATGAAATATTTAAAATTCATCAAAATTGTCTTGTTTGTGCCAAATCTTGAAGATATTTTTAACCTATGCTCACCCTTCATTGGTCATTGGATAATTTACTTTAAGAGGCAGTACTATGTATATGCTGTCTTCTGATGGCTAGAGTTAATTCTTGAAATCTATACATTTTTGCATTTAACCCTTTAATACTCATATCAGCCAAAAACGGCCTCCGCAGTGGTCTTGAGAAATGTCCATTTGCAGACCAAGAGTAGATTATTTTTGAAAATTTGCCACTAGAATGAATGGCTCGATAACCATGCCAGTCATTCCAGTGGTAAAATTTCAAAATTAGTCTCTTGATCTGAAAATGTGCATTTTCTATTAGAAAAATTAAGTTTTCTTGAATAAATTTGCGGGTTAAAGGGTTAGTAGCTCTAGGCTGTTGCTGAAATCACCTAGATTAAGGGCTCTGACAGTAGCAGGATATTGATTTATAAATCCCTAAAATGTGGATGAGATGTCGGGCCTCCTGGCCAATCCGGCCCCTGCCATCCATTCCCAGCACAACCCTGGTACAGACAAAGCCAACATTACACCCACTAATGGTACCTTGGAGGACAGCAAATAATGATAACAAACAAATGGTGTTTTGGGTAACTTGTTGAAAGCCAAAGTATGTTTTAGCTGCAATAAAGCTACAGAAATCCTATACATCATTAACCCAGATCTCCTTATTTCAGAAAATCCTACAAGTTTAAGAGCTTTGTGATGTTATAATAACAGGATATTGAATAATCAATGTCTGAAAACCAGCTAACTTCACTGAGCTAGTAATAAGCTCTTGTTGATTTTTTTTAAAAACATGTTGACTGTAGTGGCAACAATTTTCCATTCAAATCATATGCTACATTGACCCTCTAACACTCATATCAGCCAAAAATGGCTTCTGTAGTGAACATTAACCCTTTAACCCTAAAAGAAATGCCCATTTGCAGACCAAAAGAAGACTATTTTTGAAAATTTACCACTGCAATGCTTGGCTCAATAACCGAGCAAGTCATTCCACAGATGGATTTTCAAAAAGACTCTTCTCTTGGCCTGCAAATGTACATTTCTTTTAAGATTAGAGGGTTAATGTCCAGGCAGAAGGATTTCATACACATACATCCCCTGAACCTGTCTTCTGGGATGAACTGATTGTATATTTATGATATGGTTCTATACCCCACTTATAAATCTTCTAAATGGATTGACCATGTGTGGGCAAGCAGGCCAAAACAGCATCCATAGTGGTTGTGGAAAATGGCCATTTGCAATCTCAAAGAAAACTATTTTTAGCTCGCCTTTGTGAAGTATGGCGAGGAGGGAGGGAGGGGGAGGGGGTGGGGGAGGGTTTGGGGAAAGTGGGGAGATAGAGAGAATAGCACCAGTGTCTCCTGTCAGTGTTAGTGTACTTACTGGTGAAGCTCTTTTCAAATGATAATTACATCAACAAGGTGGGGGATGTCCAATTTTTCGATGTTTGAACTTAGAACTGTTTTAGATCTCCGGGTTAACCCTCTTTGGTTGTTTTTAGCTTGCCTTCATGAAGTATGAAGTAAGCCGAGGTATTGTTAGAGTGACTCGCCATCGGTGTTGGTGTCTACATCTGTCTGTCTGGCTATAGCAGTGTCCACACTGGTTAAGCCTTTATTCAAATTACAATTACATCAAGATGTTATCATATTTCAATAAAACTTCAGAGATATAGTCTATACGAGCATCAACTCTAGTTTGCATAAAAAAGAAATTTTTAAATTTTGTCCATATTTCTTTAGCATTTAAACATTCCGGTTAATCTTTTTGCCATGGTTAAGCTTTTTCCCATGCCAATTTAGTCAACAGAGAGTTCTCAGATTTCAATAAAACATCACAAATTTATTCTATAAGATGATTAGGACTAGTTTCAAATTAAATTATTTTTTTTAAATTCTTGATTTTATGGCATTTCAACTTTTAATTTAAATTTATTTAATAGTTCCAGGTTAACATTTTTGCTGTGGTGCTGTTTTCAAATGAAAATTACATCAACAGGGAGTTATCTGATTCCAATGAAAACGTAAAGATTAAGATTAAACCTTAACGGCTTGATGTAGTTCAACCAAATCTGGTTGGAGGGATGCTATGGTTCTAGGCTCCAGAACATCTATTAAAAATTTTGGTTTGTTTGGGTTGCAATCCTAGATTTTATAAAAAAAATGTACTGAAAATTAATGTCAAAATGCTTCTACTCCTTAGGATCCTAACAGATTTCAAACAAATTTGACTAGAAGGACCATATTGTGGCATGCTCCAGATCTTCTATTCAGAATTTTGTTTTGTCAATTTTTTGGCTGAAAATCAGAGATTTTGTGCAAAATTTACTGGAAATTGTCAAAATGCATTTCCTTAATTGTGCTTGATGGAATTCAACCAAATCTGTCCTTAATCAATTGCCCAATTTTAACCAAATTTTGCCATGGATACAGTCTGTACCACCATTTAGAATTTTGTTTGCTTGATTTTTCCGGTGCCCATCTTGTTGGTTTAGGGAGTTTGAAGCCAAAATTGGTTTTATATAGGTTTTGGGATATAAAATGAGTGGGCGCGATCTTGACTTTCTCCTGCCAATAGCTGTCAATAATAAAGCAATGGGAAATTTAAAATGTGGATCTCGAGAACCACTGGACCAATTTTTATAAAATGTGGTAGGATGAATCCGTGTTTTCACTTCAAGAGTATACTTACCTCCCTAATACTTTTTGATATTGCTAAATATCGGCTTTCACTCAATAAAACACTCAGATTAAAACAGTTAGGTGCCCCTACTGGGCAGGGAGTCAGAGTGTAGTCCGGCGGATGCCAGCCCCACCACCGCGCATGCGCAGACTAGCACTTCCTCTTTGCTAATTTATTGGCAGAGAGTAAACACTTGTTTTTGTGCCTTGCGCTTTTCTACTAATTTTTAAGTCGATTTAGCCTGTTTAGTAGAAGTTTCAAGCCTGTTTGGAATGTCTGAGGGAGTTGGTTCACCGGAGGATGGCCCAGGACCTATCCATCAGGTGACTTCTATTAAGATTTAGCGAGTTTTACCCGGTGTAATGTGTTTCCGGGACTCACGTTTACCATGATAAGCACCTTGTTTAGTTGTTTTATTTCAACTGGGTGCTATATAATACTAATCTCTCTTTGTGTTTATGTCCACAGGTATCTTTCAGGATATGTAATGGCCATCACAGCATCAGAGGGTTTGTTTCTCTCCACCATGGTTCCATTTCCTACTAATACTGTTAGGTTATCTAACCAAAAATTCTATGTCCAGTGAGTCGGAGGCCTAGTATAAAGGTCTTCTCACTTTGCCCTCTTGATCCAATTCCTCCCCATAGGATTAATGACGTCATAATCAGCCTTGCTCTTTATTAACAATTAAAGTTTTGTCCAACGCTGGTTTCAGATGATTAGTGATCTTTATGATCATTTCCCTCTCTTTTAGTTTGGTTTTGAGTTTCTAACCTTAACAAATTTTCTCATTGTCCTCGTCCTTTGTCCTGTTTCAGAGACCTGGTTGCTCATCCTGTGGACGTTTCCTGAAGGAAAAATTTATTCCTCATCTCTGTTATCATTGTAGCCCTTGTGGGCCCTTGCTTAATTGCGAGATATGTAAGCATTGGGGGGGGGGCGAATTAATGTCCGAATTCTTGTGCTTGCAGGCGAAGGACAAGGTGGTGGAGGAGGAGAGGAAGCAGAAGAGAGAGGGTGTAAGTAAGAAGGATAAGAGGAAGGCCTCGTCCACGGTGGACATGGAGGCCTTCCGTGTTGAGATGTTGGGAGAGATGAAGAGGACAATAAAGGATTTGGTTCCAGAGTTGCTTCATGGCATGCTTCCTGGGCCAAATCCTTTGTTGTCCTCGTCATCTGCTTCGGAGCAGGTAATCCCCACCTCTGAATCACCATTCCGTAGGCCATTACCAGTTTTCGAGGATTCAGAGGTGGCCCCATTAGAGGGGGCATTCCATGACCCTGGCAGCAGGCTTGCCGTGCCGAGGGGTCATGGACGGCTGTCGCTGGAGGCCGCTGGCTGCTTATCAGTCCAGGGGTATCCGCACGCCGCGGGTGCCAGTACCTCCTATGGCACCTTTCCTGGCCAGTCTGGGTTAGCTCTCTTTGCTAACCCAGAGTCTAATCTGTCTGGCCAGGAGGAAGAGGATTACCTGTTAGGGTCGCCGTCTGAAGACGTGACCATGGATTATGACGTCTGTGCACCCCTCGCGGGGAATGCAGGTGACATATTCCATGGCTCCACTCATGCAGGAGTGGAGTTCATGGCTCAGAAGGTGGCCCTGGGCGGTGCTGATGGCCAGCTATACCGCATACCTCGGCTTGCCGAGGGTATTGCTGGTGCTGGTCGGGGCCGTGGTGGGGCGGTATCTGCCCCGCGCTCACCACGGCGCCTGCTTCTGGACAAGCCAGCCAGGTTACCATGCCGGTGCTTTCGGGCACATATGCTTTCTCTGACTTGCCAGGAGTGTCAGCTTATCCGCCAATAAGCTCTGCTGCGTGTGCTCAGGAGGAAGACGAAGGCCCCCGTCTTGTAGAGCACTCGCCATTAGCCACGGAGGAGGATTGGTCTGACGCTTGTCAATGGCTGATTAGTGTTAGGCCAGACCTGCCCGTGGAGCAGTCGGCTAGCCAGCGTGACCACAGGCCGTGGTTAGCTGCTAAAGCCGCTGCTAGCAGAGCATGTCGCTGATATGTTCGCGGTGGCGGAGACGTCCATTAAGGTGAATGGGCGTCTCGCGAAGGCCCCTCGCGAGATGGCAAGGCGCTGCCGCATCATGCCTGTGGATTACCAGAGGTACGCTGTGGTGCCCAAGCCTAGCGTGGATGACCGCGCGACTTTGGGCGAGGATGCGCGGCCGGGCTCCCGTTCTGACACGGGAGCTTTGTGTTCGAACGTGTTGCGTGGGCATGGCGCGCGAGGATCTGGTCATGGTAATCATGCCTGATGGGCCGGTTACCATGGTGGGAACCACTCCGGTGTTTCTGGCGAAGGAGACAGTGCCACTCTTGCACTTCTTATGTCCACCTCTCTCCCTAGGTGGACCGGTGGGAGGCCGGTTGGCCGACCACATGCAAGAGTGGGAACGGTTAACTCAGGACCGTTTAGTCTTGCGATGGCTTTCAGTCGGGTATCATCCCGATTGGATGACAGGCCCACCATCGTGGCTGTCTCTGGTGCCAATCTGGACTCCAAATCCGAGAGATCCAGAGCAAAGGTTGTGTATCGAGGAGGAGATAAACTTCCTCATACAAAAAGGAGCGATTCAGCCGGCACAAAGGTGTCCGGGCTTCTATTCAACCGTGTTCTTAGTAACAAAAAACACCGGAGAATCTCTTGGTGGGGGTTTTGCTAAGGGGTGGGGAGCTTGCCTGGAAGAATCCACAATATCAGGGCTTTGGGATCTGGAACAGTCGAAGGAACATATCAATCTACTGGAACTAAGAGCAGTAGTCCTGGGCCTGGAACATTTCTTACTGAAAGTTCAGGGCAAGATTGTTCTTATTCGTTCAAATAACTCAACTGTAGTGACTTACATAAACCGCCAGGGCGGAATGAAGTCGCCCAGTCTCTGTATGATGACATGGAGACTGCTTTGTTGGTGCCTGGATCACAGGATTACCGTGAAAGCAGTTCATATTCCGGGAAGGTTAAATCTGCTAGCTGACTCATTGAGCCGAAGGATGAGTGTTTTACCCATGGAATGGCAACTAAATCAATGTGTGGCGGATCGTCTGTTCCCGACCATTGGGGGAAACCCAACATCGATTTGTTCGCAACGAAGAGGAATGCGAAGATGACGACGTACGTCTCTCCGATTCCAGATCCAAGCGCTTTCGCAACAGATGCGTTAGCTATCAGCTGGGCGGGAATGTATGCATACGCATTCCCTCCAGCAATCCTGATTCCAAAAATTCTTCAGAAAATCAGACAGGATGAGTGCCAAGTGCTTCTGATCGCCCCGGATTGGCCAAGCCGATCGTGGTATACGGATCTGCTGGACCTTCTGGTCAGCAATCCGGTTCCTCTGCCTCTGATGGACGACATTATCTTCCAGGGCAAGGCCCTTCACAACAATCCGTCAATGTTCCGATTGACTGCGTGGATGTTGTCAAGGAATCTAGAATTAAGGAGGGCTTTTCTGAGCAAGCGGCCATGTTTATGGCCAAGGCCAGGAGGGGGTCAACCTCCAGAGCATATAATTATAAAATCAACAGATTTGCAGAGTGGTGCTCAACAAGATGCATTGATCCAATGGAGTCATCTATTCAGGTAGTGGCTGATTTCCTCTGTCACCTGTATGATGCCTATAGCCTCAAGCCTAACTCTATTGCTGGTTATAAATCAGCTTTAATGACTGTTATCCCTTGCTTGGCTAATAGGTGGAGTGATGAAGTAAGTACATTAAATGTATTAATTAAAGGCATGGGCAATCCGAGACCAAGGAATCCCCCAGTGATTCCATCTTGGAGTTTATCTCTGGTGCTTCAGGTACTTGGAGATAAGCCTTTTGAACCACTTAGTTCCATTTCTATGAAACTGTTAACTCTTAAAACTGTATTTTTAATTGCTGCGGCCTCGGCTAGGCATAGGAGTGAGATTCATGCCTTATCAGCCGAGGAAGACCGTTTTGTGGTTACAGGGGAAGGCCTTAAGCTGCTACCTAGGATTAATTTCTTGGCTAAGAATCAGTCTTTGAAATATCCAGGTCAACCTATTTTTTTGCCAGCTTTAACTAGATATGATCCTAATTCTAAAGCATGGTGTCCCGTCCGGGCGCTGCTCCGGTACAAACAACGTACATCAGAGTGGCACACCGACCAGTCAGCGTTATGGTTGTCATATATTGAACCCCATGGCAGGGCGTCTAAGGACACCATTTCCAGGTGGATTGTAGAATGTGTTCAGTTTTGTCATAAATCCGCCACCGGGAAGCAGGTTGACATGGCCAAGGCTCACAGTGTCCGCGGCGTAGTGACATCCACTGCCCTGTTTAATGGGGTCCCTGTGGATGACATTATGTCGGTTGCTCAGTGGCACTGTGAGTCAAGTTTTACAGACCATTATCTCCGTGACACCTCGAATCCTCTCTCCTTGTCGATTTTGAAAAAATAACTAGGTGTACATTTTTTATGATGGGGTTTCCTCATTGCTTATATATTTCACAATTAATTAATGGAAACAACCACTTTTTGGGTCTGTATCAGTCTTCATCACTGGGGAGATGATGTCAGCAGCCAAGTTCAACAAGGTCAGTCTTGTTCATGTGTTGTCAATTGTTGATTGTATTGTCACGTTACCCGTTGTTATTAACATGGTGATGGTTTGTGTGTTTATGTGGTTCATTATTGAGAGTATACGAAAATGGAGCCTTTTCGTCTCTGTCCTATAGTACATGGCACTTGTACGAACAGAGCATATGGGACATTGAGGTCAGTCGAGTCTTCCTCCCAGGAAGGGGGGGGGAGCGCATATGACATTCGGTCATCTCTCATACATCGGTTGTGTTATCCGATGGGTTGTCAAATCCTGACTGTGTTTTCACACAGTTTCAGAAGTTTAAGTGCCTTAAACGCAGAAAAGCGTATAGGGATGGGCTGGTCTTTTGACCTCGCCTCCCTCCCGCCGAATTCCCTGTCGAATTCTGGCAATATCAAAAAGTATTAGGGAGGTAAGTATACTCTTGAAGTGAAATAAATGAAATCAAGGATTTCTTTTTTCACGAAAGAGTTGATACTTACCTCCCTAGATAAGGACCCAGCCTCTCCACCCCACAGAGGCTCGGTCTTCAGGCTTTTAATAGTTGCATGTGTGTCAGCCAATAAATTAGTCAGAGGAAGTGCTAGTCTGCGCATGCACAGTGGTGGGGCTGGCATCCGCCGGACTACACTCTGACTCCCTGCCCAATAGGGGCACCTAACTGTTTTAATCTGAGTGTTTTATTGAGTGAAAGCCGATATTTAGCAATATCAAAAAGTATTAGGGAGGTAAGTATCAACTCTCTCGTGAAAAAAGAAATCCTTGATTTCATTTATATTGTTGTAACTCTGGTCAAGCCCTTACGGTTCTACTTATAAGTAATGGCCTATTGAAATGTCTATTTTCCAAGCCCATTGACCATCTCGTTAACCCTTACTACACTGATGTCAATATTCTATTTTTTATGGTGTCTCTAGAAAAGAAACTGGTGTACATTTTTCAACAATTTTGGTATCCTTTTAACTTCATTTAAAAATTAAAAGTTTTGACATCATGGTACTAATGGTTAAGTAATCATGGGCACTACCTCGCCATAAATTTAAGCATCTTCTCTTGGTCTGCATATGGACATTCATCAAGACCAGCGCAGAATCCGTCTATGGCCAGCTTGAGTATTAAAGGGTTAATTAATCATAGGCATTACCTCCCCTTGTACACGTGATTGTGCATTAAATGGGTTAGATTTTACTGTGTATATAACAGAATGTTATCCTGGCAAAACTGTGATTTTTACGCTTTGTATTTATTCACATCGCACTAACTGTTACATATGCCTCCTATCGAGTCTGCTACAGGTAGCTGGCATCTATATTGACGGAATAATGCTTCGCCGGGGTAGTCGAAGAGACGTCAATCAATAAGGATAAATGTAGCGTCGATCAATAATCTTGGTGATAGGGGGTTATAGTAGAGACATTATTGGATATAAGGAATAATGTGTGATGAAAAAACTATCACAACGGTAGCAGTGCTGGATCCACTTGTTTACTTAGTCATATGTTTCACTTAAGTTGCTATAGTGAATCGTTCGAAACAAACGTCAGATAATCATAGAATTTACCCTTTAGCAGTCAAGATTGGTCAAGAAAAATTGAGATTTTTGCTTAGTGAATGTCCATTTACAGGCCAACTGAAGACTATTTTTTTTTTAAATTATCACTGGAATATCTGGGTCGATTAATGAGCCAGTCATTTCTGTGGCAAACTTTAAATACAGTCTTCACTTAGCTTCTAAATGGACGTTCTTAAAGACCACGGCAGAATCCGGTTTTAGCCGGCTTGACCATTAAAGTGTTAATCGTGTCATATTCAATGGTTTCTTTCAGGCATCTTGAATTGTGTTTTAATATGCGTGTGTACAATAGTTATTTAATATGCAGTTAATTATGTCAAATTTCCTTCTGTACTTTGTCGCGCCTTTAGTCGTCAAGCCAGTCAAAATGCCTTCTGCCATGGTCTTAAAAGTATCCATTTGCTGACCCTAGAATGATGTTTTTGACAAAGTACCCAGGCCAAAAAAAGCTTGGATATTCATGAGTATCCTAGTTCTATGGAGCTTGAATACTGGCTACTTGAATGGCTGGAACAATCACAGATCCAGTCATTCTAGAGCTAAGTTTACAATAATAGTCCTGCATATATCATTGAGCCAAAATCCAGATTTTCTTTAACAATTTTGAGCATTGATGAATTGGTATAATATTTACAACATTGTATTATTAGCTCACCGGGTTAATGGTGACTGACCTTTATCTGTCTGCATGTCCATCGTCTCATTTGTTATTCGTCTTTCTGTCAACTTTGTGCTTTAAATGACATTTTCTAACATCATCTGATGTCATATGGTGTCATAATCAACTAAGTGACATGTAGGATGACATCATAATTAATTATGGTATGAATGACTCGATCTAGTCTGTCTTTAACGGTTAATAATTTGACGCGTCTATGAATTGTAAGTCTTTACCATTTATTAAACATTCTATTGAATGTTTTGAAACTAATTTGACTGGGCACTGTTGCTGCCACAGCTGCAACAGGGGCGCTATTGCTGCCACAGCTGCAACAATGTCCAGTCAAATTAGTTTCAGCAGCTTACCTGTATAGTATTCTGGAAATTTATAGTCAGGCAGTTCAGGGATCGATCGATCCCAACACCGTGAGGTGTGGGTGAAGCTTAGCTAATGATGGGTGGGGCATAGCTAAAACTGGAGTCCTCTGTTGTTATGAAGGTAAAGTGTTCTTGATAGTGTAATGATGGCAAGACTTTGGTCTTTTAGCAATAACATTTTACGTTAAGCTCAGCTTAGTGGTTCATATCTCATGTTAGATTAATCATACTGTGCTCAAACATGGACATATGCTTCCTTATTTTACGAAGGGATGACAGAATAAGCTAAGGATCAAATGGTCAAAGGGCATGGTCGCTGATAAGTCTCTGTATCTCAGTCTCTAGCTGTGTCTATTTAAGTATGATTCTATTTTAAGTCAAACTTCATCATTTATTGCAATAATGATTTCACATCGACGGCATAAAAAGAAATACATTTTAAATGGTTTTTGTATTTTTTGTCTTTCGTAGTATTTCAAAGCTTCATAATTGGCTTTTTGCTTCAGTTAAGCACCTATCAAATGTCAATAATATCAACACAGCGTTATCCGTTTTTAGGCATTTATGTTAACCTTGTTGCTATAGTTAATGTCTTCAAATGAAAATTACATCAACAAGACGTTATCCACATTCAAGAAAGCTTTACAGATCAGCCTATACCATGCTCACAACTAACCTGCATCAAAAAGAAATGAATTTTCCAAAGTTATCCATGTCTTCTTTGCATTTGAACATAATAGATTACTCTAGTAATATAGGTTACGCTTTATTGCTGTGGTTAACGCTTTTTTCAAATAAGAAGTTATAGCGTAATCAACAAAGATTTATACAATTTAAATAAAACTATTTTTAGCTCAACTTTACGAAGTAAAACAAGCTATTGTGATAACCTGCGTGACTCGTCCGGCAGCAGTGGCGGCGTCATAGTTAATCTTTTCTGTTTATATCTCATGTTTGTTTAATCATACTGGAATCATAATTGGACACATGCTACCTTATAATGACACGGCATCACGCAATGATGTTGTGGTCAAAGGTCATGGTCACTGATACCATGTCGACTGTCTGTTTTTCATCGTCCGTCCATCAACTTTTGTTTAAGAACGCTACTCCTCATTAACCACTTGGCAGATTACTATGGGACTAGGCTTCAGAACATTTATACAGAACTTTGCTTGGTCATGTCTTTTGGTAAAAACCTTAGATTTTGTGACAACTTTACCGGAAATTGTCAAAACGCTACTCCTCATTAACCGCTTGGTGGATTTCAACTTACTTTGGCGGGAAGAACCTTATGGGGGCTAGACTTCAGAACATGTATGCAGAATTTTGATTGGCCATGTTTTAATAACATGTTGATGTTGTGGTGAAAATGTCAACAGTCAAGGTCACTGTGATTTTAGTAAACACCAAAGGGCCAAGTGAGCTTATGCCATGACAGCTGTCCGGAAATCATTTAAAATGCTAACTACACTAATATAAATGGCCCAACTTCAACAAAACTTAGGGGGACTAATTCCATGCTTGGAAGCTTCAACACTTTTAACGAGAATTCTGATTGGTCAATATTTCTGGTGGCCATCTTGGATTGTCTGAAGACTTCGGTAAATCAGCTTAGGCTGCTCATTAACTGCTTGAGCGATTTCAAACAAACTCAGCTGGAAGGACCCTAGAGTGGTGTGCTTCAGAGATTGTATACATAATTTCGATTGGTAAATTTGTTCGGAGGCCATCTTGAATTTTCCAAAAAATGGCTGGCAATCATTTAAAACGATACTCCTCATTAACTGCTTGTTCCATTGGCCATCTTGTTGTCCAAAATGGCATCTCTGGAACTGTTGTACAGATCAGACTGAAATTCATTAGATTTAATTTCATCGATAACTAAGTGCGATTAAAGTTTGTTTAAGAGAACTTGATCCTTGATAAAACATGGTCGTCATGGACCAATCAAAATTTTGTGTTTGATGGCCATATTGTGAATGGAATCTGAGGTTCAATCTGATTGTGTAGTCATTGGTCATCATTAATTTTCCACTAAATATCGATTGTAATGAATTCCCAATTTTGTATTGTATGTCTTGCTGAATTTAAAGTATTATGCCAATGGTTCAAATGCTAATGGTCCAGGTGAGCATTAAGACCCTTGGGTCTTTAGTTTTTTTCAACATTAACCTTTTCCATTTAGCTCAACTCTGCAGTTTATATCTCATTTTTGGTTAATCATACTGCTTTTTTATGATGACATAGCATCACACTATGACCTTGGGTCAAAAAGTCAAAAGGCAAGGTCACTGTAACCTCGGTAACATCTTAGTTTTTTTCAACATTAACATTGCCCATTTGGCTCAACGTAGCAGTTCATATCTCAACTTTGGTTAATAATATAGGGGCCCAAGCTTGGACACATGCTTCTGTATAATGAGAGGGTATCACATAATGACCTTGAGGTCAAAAGGTCACGGTCACTGTGCCATTGGTAAAAGCATTGCTTTTTAAATATTAACATCTTGCATTTAGCTCAACTTAGCAGTTCATATCTCATCTTTGATTAAGTATACTGAACCTAACCTTAGACAGATACCTTATAATTGGAGGGCATCATACAATTATGTATCAAAAGGGCAAAGGTCAAGGTTATTGTGACATTTAAACTTAGCAGTTCATATCTCATGTTCGCTTAATTTTCCTAGACACACTTGTACACATACTTCCTTAAGGAGAGGGCACAATTCAATGACCTTTGGGCTGAAAGGTCAAAGTCAATTTTAATGTGATATTGGTAAATGATTGTTTTTACAGAATTAACATTTTACATTTAGCTCAACTTATTAGTTCATATCTCAGGTTTGGTTGATCAAACTGGACCCAAACTTAAACACACACTTCCTTATAATGAGAGCATGACACAATTTATGTCCTTCGGGGTCAAATGGTCACAGGTCATCGTGGTCTTAGGAAATACTGGGGGTTTTTTCATCAGTAACATTTTGTGTTTTGTGTAACTTCTGTTTATATCTCATGTTTTCTTTATTACACTGGATTCAAAGTTGGACACATGCTTCTTTATTTTGAGTGGGAATGACACATGACACCGTGGAGTCAAAATCTCAAAATGTCAAGGTCATTCTGTCCTTGCTAAAACCTAGTTTTTATTATTTGCATTTAGCTCAACTTAGCAGTTTATATCGCAGGTTTGGCTAAGCATACAAGACACCGGCTTCCTTATAATGAGATGACATGACACAATCGCCTTGGAGTCAAAAGGTCAAGGTCAGTTTGATAATGACAAAACTCAGGTGTTTTCTCAACAATAACATTTTGCTTTTAGCTCAACTTAGCAGTTCCTATCTCATGTTGTGTTAATCATGCTGCACCCAAACTTGAGCACTTGCTATGAGAGGGGATGAGGTCAGGGTCATTGATAAGTCTTCTATATATGTATTTTATGTTTGAAGTCAAGCTTCATAGTTCTTTGTAAAGTTGAGTTTCATAGTTTCATTGGAACCATATTTTTGGTCATATTTGCTCTATTTGCTGCTTAAATCTATTCTGTATCATAATGTAGTTGTTTATAAAAAATGTGTATTTTTAAGCCTCTTAACTTTTCCTATTTTTAGACCATTTGCTTTATTTTTAGACCGTTTTCTTAATGGTCAGTCTTGCGTGGTCAATAGTCATTGTGCTGTAGGTTAGGCTGCATGGTGTCTCCACAGAGTCTTACAAAATATAGATCTTTAAAATATCAGTGAAATATTAGCAAACAATTTTTTCCAATATCGGTAGCCGAATCATATTATTTATATTTCTTGGCACATATGAGCAGTGAAAGAGTTATATGAGTATGAAATACAAAAATGATGAAAGGATGATTTTTAGACAGCGAGGAGAAATGTTTGCGGCGCTTAGATGGATATAAGTGTGAGATGATGTGACCTCGATCTGGATCAATATAGCCATATTTATGCGACGGGTAGTCGATATTAACTGTGCAAAATTTGTCCTCGGGTGCCATTGCGGCATATGTGACCACAGCTGTATTATCGCCTTGACGACAAACGAGATTCTATGTCATATTAGTTTATGAGTTTCAGCCTTTAGATTGGACTTTCCACTCTGAAGGAAATTAAATGTGTCAATTCAATTCCCGCAGGTCTGTCAGACAAATCATTTTTATTCTGCCCGGGTCGGACGAGAGCATCTCGGAAAACAGTTTTCGTGATATCATTATATAAATAATTCACTGTCATATTCTACTAGAATATTATTCTGCTGGATGGGATATGATTATAGATTAGAAAATCATGAGTCAGAACTAAACATGAGAATTCATTCTGGAACTTTATGGGACAATAACCATGGAAACATATTTATTTATTTAGCAAAACGTTTTGATATGCAGTGTATTTAGCAAAATGTTTGATATGCAATTTTAATAATGTTGTGATTTTAGCTGCTGATTATTAGACAATCAAACTTAATCTTAACCCTCTCAGTGACAAATCCTTGAAAAAGTAAATGCTTTACGATTTATAGCTTATTCTGTTTAATACTTTTGAAATTAATATGACTGGAAGCCATTGCTGCCTAAGGCAGCAATGGCTTCCAGTTATATTAATTTCAAAATGTTCAGCAGATTCCCTATTATTGTTTGCCCTGAGATTGAGATATGGGGAATTTATCAGTGAAAGGGTTAATTAATCATTTAAAGGTCCAGCTGACCTAAAAGTTCTCATGCAGTCGTCTTGAGGAATGTCCATTTCTGGCCCAAGAGAAGAATGTATTTGAATAATTGTTACTGGAATGTCTGATTTGATAATCCGAGTCTGTGAGTCAATCCAGTATGTATAAGTTTCATGAATACCCGATAATTACCCCTTTAATCGTTTGACACTCAAGACAGCCAGAAATGGGCTCTGCAGTTGTCTCGAGAAATGTCTATTTGCAAATCAAGAGGAGAGTATTTTTTTAAATATACCACTGGTATGACTGGCTCGATAACCGAGTCAATCATTCCAGTAATAAATTCTCAAAAATAATCTTTTCTTGATCTGCAAACGGACATTTTCTATGAGAAAATTTATTTTCTTGAACAAATTTGAGGGTTAGTTATCCAACTGCTTTGCAAAAAACTGGGTGATTATGCTTTTGCTTCCGACTCTATGGCCGCGCATCCATCCGTGCATTTGGTTTTCACTTTCCCCATAGTTATCTCCCTTGAAAGTCTTAAAATTGGTAAAAAAAATGTCCATGCATTTGGTTTCTGCCTAAGAACGTCACTTATAATGGATGGATTCATTTCAAATTGGGTATGTCAACTCCTGCTGATATACCCTCGGTGGGGATTGCAGATAGGAATTAACATAGTGGTGTAGGAAATGTCCATTCGAAAATCTAAAGCATCACTGGAGATATTCCACGTTATTACTTGGGAACCCGTCTAGATTTGCCGTAGTTATCTCACTACATAAAATTCATCAGAAATTCTCTGTGCCTTTGGTTTCTGCTCAATAATTTCACTTTTAATGGATAGATTCCTTTTATTTGTTTGTCTATTTGCCTGCCAGTACACGCTATCCCTGTAGCATATAGGATTTTGTGAATGGCTCAGCCAGCGCGATTCCATATGTCCGTTTTTCTATCCGCATATGCAATCCGCAAACAGAGTCAATTAACAGATTGTTTGCTATGCTACTATTTCTGTATTAGCTATTCCATGTGTCTGCATACATTATCTGTTTTCCTCCCCGTGGTCGCAATCCGTTTTTGAATGGTCCTTGAAGCGCATTTTGCGTATGCGGATGAGAAAATTGAGCGGTTTTTTCGTGCATGACGTTAACATAGACCTATATATTTCCATATTTCGGCCATATAAAGACAAAAATAATCCTGAAACTGTTCTGCATCCAGTTCTAACTCTTTGATTAGATGATAATAACATCCATGCAGCTTCCATTTTTGAAGACGATTATGACCCATGCAGCATTTTTATAGTGTAGTGGCCATCTTTACAGCTTTCAATATCAAGTTAGAACAAACGTTTTATTTAAATTACCACACTTAAATGTCTGAATTTTGTTAAACGGGTGACTAAACATATTCAAAATCATTTTTTATTGACGGACCTTAAACGCATACATGGAACTGGGATAAATGGATGACTGATGCGTTAACAGATTGCGTATGCGGATTGTGTATACATGGAATCCTATACTTATTGAACAGACCTTTGCAGGCCAAAAGATAACTAATTTTAAAACTTGTCAGTGGTAATGACTAGCTCCAAGACTGAGTGGATCATTCTAGTAGTGATTCTATTAGTGAATGGTCAAGTGAGCTTATGCCATGGTGGCTGTCCGTCGTCTGTCCATCAAATCGCATCTCCTCATTTATGCTTTGACCGATTTCAACCAAATTGGGCTAGAAGGTAGGTGGTAGGATCCAGAACTTCTATTCAGACTTTTGGTTGGTAAATTTTTCTGGTGGCCATCTTGGATTTTCCGAAAGTTTTCCGGAAATCATTTAAAACGCTACTCCTCCAATATAAATGGCCCAACTTCGACGACACTTGGGTGGACTAATTCAATACTGGTAGGCTTCTAGCAACAATTTTGATTAGTCAATGTTTCCGGTGGCCATCTTGGATTTTCCAAAAATTTCTGGAAATCAGTTAAAATAGCCTGCACCTCATTAACCACTTGAATGATTTCAAGCAAACTTATTTGGGAAGACCCTAGTGTGGTATGCTTCAGATGTTGTATAGAGGTTTTGATTGGTCTATTTTTTTGGTGGCCATATTGAATTTTCCGAAAATGGCAGGAAATTGTTTAATAAACCACTCATTAACTGCCTGGGCAATTTCAACCATACTTTGCTGGAATGATATTATGGTGGTGGGCTTCAGAACATAAATACAGAATTTTGATTGGTCAATTGGTCAATTTTTCCGGTGCCCACCTTGGATTTTCCGAAGATTTCAGGAAATCAGTTAAAACCCGACTCCTCATTAACCACGTGGCCAATTTCAAGCAAACTCAGATGGAAGGACCCTAGAGAGGTATTCTTCAGAATCTGTATACAGAATTTTTATTGGTCAGTTGTTTTGGCAACCATCTTTTTTTTTAAAACGGTGAAAAATCGTTTAACACGCTACTCCGCATTAACTGCTTGAACAATTTCAAGCAGACTTGGCTATAAAGGGTACTAGCCTGGTATGTATCAGAACCTTTCTACCGAATTGTAATTGGTCAATCTTTGCAGTGGCCATCTTGGATTTTCCATACATTTTGGGAAATCAGTTAGAAGGCTACTCTTCATAACCGCTTGGCCGATTTCAAGTAAACTCTGCTGCAAGGACCTTAGAGTAGTATGCTGCAGAACGTATATACAGAATTTTGATTGGTCAAATCTTTTGGCCGCCATCTTGGATTTTCCAAAAATCTTAGGAAATCCGTTAAAAGACTATTCCTCAGTTATTAAAACTGCTAAGCCAATTTAAACCAAACTCAGCTTGAAGGACCTAGGCTGGTGCGCTTGAGAATTGGTATACAAAACATGACTGCTTCATTATCTCCCGCTTTAGCAAAAAGTGGGGGGATTATGTTTTTGCTTCCATCCATCGGTCCATCCGTCCGTCCGTCCATCCATCACACACACAGGTTTTCTTGCGATAACTACTTTTGCTTGGCATATTGTGACAACACTTCATGGGAAGGTTGGCTATGGTAGTAGGGAAATGCACCTTAGTTTGTGGGTCAGTCAGCCCATCCCTCTGTCCATCTATCCCTTTGTCTCTGAATTTGTGTCTGTCCATCCGAGCAAATTTGGGGTTTTCGTACAATAGCTTTATCTTTGCTTGGAGTATTGTGAGAAAGTTGAAGTCACAGATGTCAGTTGCAGTTATATCATTTGAAGTGATGTCAGTTGAGGTGATGTCAGTTGAAGTGATGTCAATTGAAGTTATGTCAGTTGAAGTGATGTCAGTTTAAGTCAACTAGATGTCAGTTGAAATGATGTCATTTGAAATAATATCAGTTGGATAGAAATGGTGTTGATCGATCAACTCTAAGAATTCATGTCTTGTCTTGAATAGGCATCACAATATGTGTGTGCGTGCATACGCATGTACATTGTGCATGCATATGTATGTGCATGCGCAAGTGTGTGTGTGTGTGTGCGTGCGTGCGTGTGTGTGTGCGTGCGTGCTGTCGGGCGGGCGCGTGCGTGTGCGTGCACACACATAATGTCTAAAATCTTGTGTAATGTCTTCGTCAGGCGATGTGTGCATGCATGTGCATGTGCATGCACTTAGGGGTAGGGGGGAGTTGTGGTGTGTGTCTGTGTGTGTGTGTGTGAGGTTGTGGGGGTGTGGAGTGCACTGCGTGGGATAGATTTATTCCAGAGCACTGGAGTTTATTTATTATAAAGCATCAATAACAATGCTGCCTCCACACCAGATAAAGCTTCGATAACAATGCTGCCTCCACACCAGATAAAGCATCAATGACAATGCTGCCTCCACACCAGATAAAGCATCGATAACAATGCTGCCTCCACACCAGATAAAGCATCGATAACAATGCTGTCTCCACACCAGATAAAGCATCAATAACAATACTGCCTCCACACCAGATAAAGCATCGATAACAATGCTGCCTCCACACCAGATAAAGCATCAATAACAATGCTGCCTCCACACCAGATAAAGCATCAATAACAATACTGCCTCCACACCAGATAAAGCATCAATAACAATACTGCCTCCACACCAGATAAAGCATCAATAACAATACTGCCTCCACACCAGATAAAGCATCAATAACAATACTGCCTCCACACCAGATAAAGCATCAATAACAATGCTGCCTCCACACCAGATAAAGCATCAATAACAATGCTACCTCCACACCAGATAAAGCATCAATAACAATGCTGCCTCCACACCAGATAAAACATCAATAACAATGCTGCCTCCACACCAGATAAAGCATCGATAACAATGCTGCCTCCACACCAGATAAAGCATCGATAACAATGCTGCCTCCACACCAGATAAAGCATCGATAACAATGCTGCCTCCACACCAGATAAAGCATCGATAACAATGCTGCCTCCACACCAGATAAAGCATAATAACAATACTGCCTCCACACCAGATAAAGCATCGATAACAATGCTGCCTCCACACCAGATAAAGCATCGATAACAATGCTGCCTCCACACCAGATAAAGCATCGATAACAATGCTGCCTCCACACCAGATAAAGCATCGATAACAATGCTGCCTCCACACCAGATAAAGCATCGATAACAATGCTGCCTCCACACCAGATAAAGCATCAATAACAATGCTGCCTCCACACCAGATAAAGCATCAATAACAATGCTACCTCCACACCAGATAAAGCATCGATAACAATGCTGCCTCCACACCAGATAAAACATCGATAACAATGCTGCCTCCACACCAGATAAAACATCGATAACAATGCTGCCTCCACACCAGATAAAGCATCGATAACAATGCTGCCTCCACACCAGATAAAACATCAATAACAATGCTGCCTCCGCACCAGATAAAGCATCGATAACAATACTGCCTCCACACCAGATAAAGCATCAATAACAATGCTACCTCCACACCAGATAAAGCATCAATAACAATGTTGGCTAAACATCGGATAAGGAGCCACTGCATAAGGCCTTTATATCTAAATGGCGGTTGAACGATTACAACTTTGAGGGTGCCCAACCTGGGGTGTGTCTGGGATGGACTGCCTTTTACCTCCACCGTCATTTTAATAAAGAACTTATTTATTGTGTTGGTAACGTCTCATGGTGCATCCCCAGCACCCCCACCCCATGCATACCCCATAACCATATTATAAGATTATCTGTGAGCACAGTGAGGTGGGTCATGTTTTTATGATCTATCAATGTTATTGTTGTTTAGAGAACCAAGCGTTGATCCCTTAAGGTTAGCTGGCAATAAGCTTATTTATCAAGCTCCCCTCACATGTCATGCTCTAGGATTTGATCAGTGAAGCTAATGAACCAGAGGCCAATGAACAATATAGTGTATTACATCTGTACAATACAGCTCCGAAATAACATAACATGTTAACATGGGGGTGTGCATGCATGCGTGCGTGCGTCCATGCATGCATGCATGCGTGCATGCATGCATGCGTGGGTGGTTGTGTGGGGTGTCTGTGTGTGTGACTGCAGTATGGCTGGGGCTAGGGGGTTGCTATGGGGTTACGTAATGGGAGAGGAAAACCTTGCCTTCTCTCTTGTCTTCCTCTCCCCCCCCCCCTCCCTCCGGATGACATGAACCCTCCACAGGATACATGGTTATCTATAATGTTAGGAAACGGAAGCGGTATGATTACATCGAGGTCGTCAAAGGTCAAGGTCACTGACAAACAGGAGACAGGCGAGATATTTAATTTAACTGAATTCTTGTTAAGGAAAGAGATATGACTATTTTCGAAGATTTTCTGCTGATTTAATCGACATACAATTAGACCTCTAATGATTGACATTAATATGTAGAGGCAATCCTAAATATCTATTGATACATAGTTGGATATTGGAGTCACCGGTGCTGATCATAAATTCTAAACATGTGCTTTGCTTTGCCTAATTTATTCACCGTATAGCAATAACATTGTGATTGCATTGACATCATATGCACATGATAATGCCCTCGCCCTTTAATAGAAAGGGAATATTTCATTCATGGCTGTTTGTTTGTTTGTCCATTTGTCTGTATTTGTGGAGCAACATCTAGAATACTACTGATCCAATTTGGTTTAAATTTTAGCACAACAAATAATTTTACGGTGAAAGAGAATTTCCAGACTTTAGCCGATTTGCTCCTGATGAAAAACCTGGAGCTGGGTCAGCTCAAATTTTTATCTATCGATATTGCGGAAATGACTGGTCCGATTTGTCTAAAATCTTAGCACAAGAATCAATGTGAAGCTTTGTGGATTCCACATCTTCCGTCATGATAGAAAAATCAGGAAACTCCAGAAAATCCAAAAATTAATATGATAATTTGAACATCCGTGAATAACAGGAGGACATCAGGGTAGTTGCAAACAGACAATGCTCTTGTTTGATCTTTTGATCAATGTACAGAAAAATCCCAATTGATGAATCCAGTTTCTCAGTCATCCATATGATGTCATAATCAACTACGTCACATGTAGGCTGACATCATAATCAATTACATCATGAATGACCCTATTTAGTCTGTCTTAAATTCTTAATAGTCCGTCAAGTTGTACCAATTATAGTCTTTACTATTTAATAAACATTCTGTTGACTATTTTGAAACTAATTGGACTTGGCGCTGTTGCTGCCATAGGGTGTAACAGCACCCAGTCAAATTAGTTACAAAATATTCAACAGCTTACCTGTATAGTTTTCTGGAAATTGAGATTCGGGGAGTGCAGAGATCGATCGATCCCAACAAAGCGTGGGTGGCGCTTAGTTAGAGATGAGCGGGGAATGGCTAAAAATGGGATTCCTCCATTGTTGAAACATTTTTACCCCTTTATCACTCATATCAGCCAAGAACAGCTTCTGCAGTGGTCTTGAGAAATGTCTGTTTGCAGACCAAGAGAAGACTATTTTTGATAACCGAGCCAGTCATTCCAGTGGTAAACTTTCAAAAACAGGATTCTCTTCATCTGAAAATTGACATTTTCTATGAGAAAGTTGAAATTTTCTTGAACAAATATGTGTGTTAAAGGATTAGAATAGTTATCCATTGCTAGTACCTGTGCTGAGAAACACAGCATTCAAGATTATTCTACACTGAATTCCTGTATTATCCGTTTGCTTTGAACTTGAGAGACTTGGCTTACAGGAAAGGCGTGATGTGTAAGACACCATAGCTTGAATGTAAGACAATTGTATTTCATTCTAAGTTTCTAGGACTCACATTCAAGAGTCAGCGTAATTGTCTAAAGCTGTTGAATATTTTAAAATTAATTTGACTGGAAGCAATTGGTGGCTAATGTACCAACTACTTTCATACTTCCAGTAACAATTAGTTTCAGCAGCATAAATCTTAAATGATAATGATTGTGAATTCTGTCTGTTGATGTGGAGGCGTTAATATATTGATTGCTCCTCTTAATAATCAATAATCAGCCGCTGCTTATAAGGTTATTGTGAGTGAACTGGTTTCTCGACCTTTCCCGATCGTTCGCGTCTCCGCATTTTATATCTGATGGTACGCCGGATGCTAGCACACACTCAATCATTCACTTTAGTCACTTATTTTGGCAGCCTGTCAAAATCTAACTAGCGTAACAAATGGCATTATGCTTTCACGAACTTGCAAATTCCTAACCCATTTAACAACATGCCAATCACTTCTCTGCGAAACACTGCTTAATTATAATTATTGTGAAGTTGGATGTGTATGTGATCTAATTTGATACTTACTAGTTCACCTAGTCAGAATGGCCATGTGATCGTATGCCATGGTGACTGTCCGTCATCCGTCTGTCATTTGTCCATCCATCAGTCTGTCAATAATGTTTTCTTTAAATGGCGTCTTCTCAAGAACCACTGGGCCGATTTCAATTACATTTTGCAGGAAGCATCCTTCAGCCATAGAAGTCTAACTTTGATCAAATGAAGCCGATCGGCCGATTTGGCAGGCAGCCATTTTAAATTTTGGCCTATTTTTTTCAAAACTGCTTTAAAAATCTGCTCCGATGCTACTTAGGTGATTGAATCGAAACCCATGAAACATCATCTAGGGCAAGAGTTGAACCCAATTTGTTCGAGGAAACTTGATTAACTAAATGTTTCGGTGGGCATCTGGGATGGCCTAGTTTTTGTGAAAACAACATCTCCAGAAGTGCGGAACAGATCAGGCCAATATTTAGATATGATTTGGCAGTAAGGGCCATCAAACTTTGTTCAACCAAAGGTAATATGTAAAAAACATGGCCAGCGTGGACCAATCAAAATGTTGTGTGTGTTTGGTGGCCATATTGGATTTTTTTATTCGATGGATTCTGGAGCTGAAATTGGGCTCATATAGGTTTTTATGTATGCTAGTTTCAAATTTACCACTATCAAAACTGTAACATAGATGGTTTGGCAGTCATCTTGGATCATTTTCCCACCAAAATCTATAGAAAATTTAAAATGTTTTCTCGAGAATCCCTGAACCGATTTCAGTTATATTTGGCAGGAAGTATCCTTACGCCATAGAGATCCAAGTTTCAGAGACAAAGCTGATCAGTCAATTTGGCTGGCAGCCATCTTGGATTTTGGCTGGTTTTTATACCCCACCAAATTTTTGGGCGGGGTATGTAATGGCACCGTCCATCCGGGTGGGTGGGTGGTCGGGCGGGCGTGCAGGTGGCAGAGTGGTTTCCAGATAATAATTCTGTTACCGTTTATCGGATGGTCTTGACACTTCATAGAGTGGTTAGACTAGGTCTGGGGAAGAAACCTATCGAAATCGACGATGATCCAAAATCCAAGATGACCACCAGCCACCGGGGGCCATCTTGAAAATTGGTTTCCAGATGAAACCTCCATTACCATTAATCAGATTGCTTTGAAACTTCATAGGGTGGTTGGACTAGGTCTGGGGAAGAAACCTATCGAAATTGACGATGATCCGAAATCCAAGCTGACCGCCATCTTGAAAATTAGTGTCCGGATGATAACTCCGTTACTGTTTATTGGATCACTTTGAAACTTCATAGGGTGGTTGGACTAGGTCTGGGGAAGAAACCTATCAAAATCGACAACGATCCAAAATCCAAGATGGCCACCAGCCACCGTCGACCATCTTGAAAATTGGTTTCCGGATGATAACTCCGTTACCGTTTATCGGATCGCTTTGAAACTTCATAGGGTGGTTGGACTACGTGTGGAGAAGAAACCTATCGAAATTGACAATGATCCAAAATTCAAGATTGCCACCAGCCACCATCTTGAAAATTGGTTTCCGGATGATAACTCTGTTCCCATTTATCAGATCGTTTTGAAACTTCATAGGATGGTTGGAACAGGTCTGGAGAAGAAACCTATTAAAATTGACAATGATCCGAACTCCAAGATGGCCACGAGCCATGGGCTGCCATCTTGAGAGTTGGTTTCTGGATGATATCTCCGTTACCATTTATCGGATCACTTCATAGGGTGGTTGGAATATGTCTGGTGAAGAAACTTATCAAAATTTATGATAATCCAAAATCCATTATGGCCACCAGTCAGGGGCAACCATCTTGAAAATTGGTTTTGGTATGATACCTCCTTGACTGTGTAACAGACCGCTTTGACACTTCATAAGGATGACTGGTTTGGGTCTGAGGAAGAAATAAATATTTTCTGATAGCTCTCATTCATTGGTTTGTCATCATGGTGGTGTATTATGCGCCGTTTGCAGAGCTCTTGTTAGAAATGTTTTTAAAAATCCTTGAAGATGCTTGGCGTATCGAGTCAAAACTCATGAGACATTATCTAGGCCATCAGCTGAATCATGTGTGTTCGAGGAAACTTTATTGGCCGAATCGTTTGGTGGCCATCTTGCATGACCTAGCTTACACATATACAACTCTCCAAAACTGCTGAATGGATTGGGCTGCAAATTGGAAGATGTAATTAAGCACTAAGGCCATTAAGGTTTGTTCAAGGGTAGTTGATACATCAACAAGCATGGCCGCCATGGACCAATCAAAATGTAACGTGTTTTGTGCCATATTGGATTTTTTTATTTGATGTATTAAAGATTTTCCCCAACAGTTTTGAGAGTGGCATGAATTCAGGCCACTCTCAAAACTGTTGGAAAAACTCTTTGGCGGCCGTCATAAACTCCCATACTAAAGCAATAGGAAATATACAATATCCTCTCGAGAACCACTTAGCTGATTTAAATTACATATGTCAGGAAGCATCCTTTGGACATCGAGATCCAAGTTCAAAGAAAGCAAGAGCTGAACCAAGTATGCTCGACGGAACTCGATGGGCGAAATGGTTTGGTGGCCATCTTGTATTTTGTCCGATTTTTAGAAATGTCTTGAAACATTTTCTTTGATGCCGCTTATGAGATCGATTCAAAACTCTTGAAACATCATCTAGGGCAACATCCTAATGCTTTGGTTGGCATCTTGGATGAGTTAGCTTTCCTGAAAACGACTTCTCCACACCCGGTTAACTGATCAGGCTCAAATTTGGGAGATAAGAATAGGCACGAAAAGTGAATAAAGTTTGTTCAAGGGAAATTGATGCACAAAAAAACATGTGCCCGCCCCCAATGGGAAAACTACTCATTGATGTGGTGCATAACACAATTCCATGGATATACATGTATTTCCATGGCATTTGTGTCTAGAAAGTCCATAGATATCCATGGATTTCCATGGTAGAAAGCTCGGACAAGCACAGATAAGCTCAAACATAAATTGGAAATGATTATCATGGAAAAGGTCAGCCATTCGTCTATGAATGTCTATGCATGGTTTGAGCTCGGAAAGGCTCGGGCAATCACAGACTTTCTTTATGGCATTACACGGACAATCACGGACATTTGTCCTTGAATGTCTGTGCATGTTTTGAGTGCGAACATACACAGATCTTTACTTGACGGTTACAGTATAATAGTGTATCAAGCATATATTTCCTTGGATTAGCTTGGATTTTTATCTCAATATTACGGATTACTTCGGACAACTCAGATTTTTACCTCATTTCTGAAAGTATATAACTTTAATTTAATATATCCTTTAACCCTCAAATTTATTCAAGGAAATTTCAATTTTCTCATAGAAAATGTCCATTTGCAGAACAAGAGAACACTGTTTTTGAAAATTTACCACTGAAATGACTGGCTCGGTTATCGAGCCAGTCATTCCAGTGGTAAATTAAACAAATTGTCTTCTCTTGGTCTGCAAATGGACATTTCTCAAGACCAGTGTAGAATCCACTTTTGGCTGATATGAGGGTTAAAGGGTTAATAGTCTAGATTGGCCAGGAGATGAGTATTTTGAAAATTTACCACTGGAATAACTGGCTCAGTAATATTTCATCAAGACCACTGCAGAGTGTGAATTTGGCTGGCTTTTGTCATTAAATGTCTATGGAATATATTTGGTTAGGTTGGTTATGAGGCTAATAAAAAGTTGATTATTGTTTTTATCCAGCTGTTTATCTATAAAACTTGCCAGCCCATTGTTTATATGTTCCAGTCTTTGTTTTCATTCAATATCTCAGCTTTCATTTGGAGAAAATTAGTCTGACATTTTTGCTGAAGGTTTTTCGATAATCACTACTGTGGCAGGAGGAGGGTGGCTTCTACGATTATGTCATTGACTTGTTCTATGAAATCATTACGCTCCACATATTAATAAAGATACATTAAAAGCTGGCGCAATGATGCAAATACAAAACATTAAGTAAATTGAAGATATTTGCTATATTTGCTAACGTTAAAACATATCCCATGTTTTCTGTTACCAAGCAACAGGACACGCTTATACATGCTTCCGATTAAATTCGAGCCACGTCTCCTTTTTGCGAAATTCTTTTTGTGTTTGACGAAACGCAATATCTCTGCTATGTCTTAGCTTGTCTGTGACATTAACTGTCTGACCGCTGCAAGCCACCAGACGACAATAATATTCAATCGACAATAACTCTGAAACTGGTGACTATTTTGAAGACAATTTGACTGAAAGTTTTTGGTAGCTTAGCCACCAAGAACTTTCAGTCAAATTGTTTTCAAAATATTCACCATATCCAGAATTAAACTCCATGGAAAATGTTGTCTGCAGACATTGAGCAGGCAGACAATTAAGTATAATGCTCAGATCTTGAAGGAATCCACGTCACTTTCAGGGAGCGCATTTTAAGTAGGTTGTGTGCGTACATGGATCACAAGCAGATATAGGCATCTATTTTTAATATGAAAAACGCTGGTTAGCCGTTCAAAGCTCAGGATTTATCAAGAAAATTGTGATTTTGACTTTAAAATGTCAATCTTGAGATCAAGATAAGTAACATTTTTGAAAATTTACCAGTGGAATAACAGTTGATGACTGAGCCAGACTCATTCCAATGTTAATTTTTAAGAGTAGTGTTCTCTGTCTGTAAATATATATCGTCCAAGACCACTGCAGAGACTGGTCCTGACCGGCTTGACCATTAAGGTGTTTACAAGAATTGTTCTCCCTGTAATTCTTTTAACCATTTAAACTTTGAATTTGTTAAATAAATTAAAATTTATTCTAAGAAAATGTCAATTTTGCGGACCAAGAGTGGATTATTTTTGAAAATTTACCACTGGAATGACTGGCTCTGTTATCGAGTCAGTTATTACGGTGGTAAATTAAAAAAAAATATCTTCTTTGTCTGCAAATGCTAATTTCTCATGATCAGTGCAGAAGCCGTTTGTAGCTAACATTAGTGTTAAAAGATTGCAAGACGTCAAATCCACGCTTATCACTGAACTACCTGTGTATGTATCTGAGTGTTTCTTTATTTACTGGATAATTTGATTGACAGCTTAACCTTAAACGAGTGACTCATTCAGAAGTTTATTTTGGTGTGGTTGACATTAGTTGACATATTATTTTGTTGAGTATGTTTCGTCTGAAGTTGTATAAGCTCATTCCACCCTTGCAGAAGAAGATCTTTCAGAAGACTATCGGTAAGTTTTAATAAATAACCATCTTCTTGCTCCATAATATATATCTATTATTAGCTCACCTGGCCTGAAGGGCCAAGCGGGCCAGATGAGCGTATGCCGTGGCGACCATCCATCCATCGTCTGTCAACTTTTGCTTTAAAACACTACTATTCATTTACCGCTTAGGCGATTTCAACCAAATTTTGCTGGAAGGCCCCTATGGCCATTACTAGACTCCCGAATTGCTATTCAATTTATTTGGTCAAAAATCTTAGATTTTATGAAAAATGTACCAGAAATTGTCAAATTGTTTCTTCGCCTTATCATTGTGAGCAATTTCCGCAAAATTTGGCTGAAAGAATCCTGTGGTGATGGGCTGTAGGATTTACATACAGAATTTTGATTTATCAATTTCTGTGGTGAAAATCCTAGATTTTATGAAAAATCTACCGGGAATGGTCAAAATGCTATTCCTCTTTAGCTGCTGGACATATTTCAACCAAATTTGACTAGATGGGTTCTATGGTGTTAGGCTCTACAACCTCTATTCAGAATTTTGATTGATACATTTTTTCCCATCTTGTTTAATATAAAGTATGATGTGTATCTAAATGCAAATGCTTCAAGTCCTAATGGTCCAAGTGAGTGCCACAGGCCCTTGGGCCTCTTGTTATATAATTAAGTTTTACTACCTATATAACAACCAACCGGGTACAAACGGGTACAACCGGGTATACAGGAAGCATACCTAAGCCCAAACGGGTATACAATAACAAAAACAATCAAAAAACTACCCCAACAAACGGGTACAAGTACACACCAAAATGGGTACAAACGGATATAAGTACACAACCAAACGGGTACATTTGGTGTAGCCAGAGGGTATAAAAGGAGCGTGCAAACAACACATCAGCATCCAGACTCAACTGTCACTTCAGTTCGCGTCAGGACAAACCAGAAGCAACGCATCAAGCTTTAAAAAACCCTCTTTATATAATGGTTATCGAGTCAGTTATTCCAGTGGTAAATTGTCAAAAATAGTATATTTTAGCTGTGCATTTTCCTGTATGCCCATTTGTGCTTAGTATCTCACTGTTACAATGTCAAGCTCAGGACACGCTCCAATGGAGGGATCTGCTCTGTAACTCAAGTATCTGATGTCATAATCAAATACATTACACAATAACTGATGCCACAATCACAATAACGAATGTCTGTCATGAAACTGGAAAAGTGTGTCACGAGCATGGATGAACGAACTGTCTTTCATGAATTTAAAATTTAATACAAATTTTGTTGAATATTTTGAAGCTAATTTGACTGGGAGCTTCACTGTACTTATACCTTGAAATTTAGATTTTGGGAACTTAGCTTTCAAAGTTCTATGAGCTAATCACATTTTTACTATTGTCTATTTAATGGCTAGAGCAACCTTTTATGTCAACATCCTTCCTTGCACCAGCAGTCTGCAAACCAGGTCTACTTAAAGTTATCCTGAAGCAATATAACAAATATTTGAAAATTTCAGTGACGATCGTCTTCCTTTGAGCCGCCATCTTACTTTAACTTTTATAGCCAATATTGTTTGGAATTCGATTGTTCTCACTGTCATGCATAGTCCAGTATAAAACCTATCATTCTCATAATCCATTCTAATTGTGTATTTCCTATGGTAGACATGAAACGTGCTAGGTTATATATTTCTTATAACATTTTGACTGATAATTGTTGCTAGCGATAGCAGCAACAACTTTCCTTGAAATTATTTTGCAAAATAATCAGCAGAAAAAGTTCTATCCAATGTTTTGAAAATGATTTGACTGAAAATCATTGCTACAGCAACTTTCAACCAAATTGTTTTCAAAATAATCAGTAGGACTAATTCAATGTAGTAACACATTCTGAAAATATTTTGAACTATTCGATTGACCATCGTTGCTGACTAAAGATTCCAGCAACAACTTTATCAAATTATTCCCAGAATTTTGTTTAGATCATTGTCACAAATCAAAGCAGAATGGAAAGCTATGAGAGATTTTCGTAATTTGAATGTTCACAGGTTACAAGTGCTGTTCAAAAAGAAGATATTTTTACAGATAGATCTGAGAAAATTTGAGAAAATTTTAAAATGATGGCCATGTTACAAATTATTACAATTAACCCTTTAATGGTCAAATTTGCTCAAGAAGATTTAAATATCTGCTTAGTGGATGTCCATTTACAGGCCAAAAGAATACAGTTTTTGTAAATTTATCACTGGACTGACTGGGTCGATAACCGAGCCAGTCATTTCAGTGGTAAATTTTCTAAAATTGTATTCTCTTGATCTGTAAATATACATTCCACAAGACCATAGCAGAGGCCGATTTTGACAGGTATGACCATTAAAGGGTTAATATTGCTGCTGATGATGATGATGATGATGATGATCAGTACTGCTGCTGGTAATTGATTATGTTGTTATCATTGTTGTTGTCATTGTCATGATCTTTACCGTGCCGTTGCTGTCGCTGTTGTTGCCGCTGATCATGATGATAATAATGTGCAGCTGATAATATTGAAACATTGGCTATAGTGGGTGTGATAAGGAAGATGCTGGTGCTGATGATGATTATGATGAAGATACAGATGATGAAGATGGATGAAGGGTGTATATCATCACCACCGTCGTCATTGTCGACATCACCGCTAGCTGCCAGTCATGAAAGTTGGTTTCCGGATGGTAACTCTGTTACCGTTTATCTGATCATTTTGAAATTTCATAGGTTGACTGGACTTAAGGCCTAGGCAAATGTATGTTTTGAAATTGACGACGATCTGAAATACAAGATGGCTGCTGAAGCCACCAGTGGCCATCTTGAAAACTGGTTCAGGATGATAATTCCGCTACCGTTTATTGGATCGCTTTGAAACTTAAAGCTTGATTAGACTAAATCTGGGGAAGAAAACTATCAAAATCGATGATGATCTGAAATACCAGAAAGCCACCTATGGCTATCTTGAAAATTGGTTTCCAGATTATAACTCTGCTATCATTTATGGGATCGCTTTGAAACATCATTGGTTGATCGGATAAGGTTTGGGGAGGAAACCTTTCAAAATCAACAATGATCCAAAACCCAAGATGGAAGCCAGACAATGGCTGCCATCTTCAAAATTGGTTCCAGATAATACCTCCACTACCAATTAATGGATTACGTTGTAGCTCCTCTACTATTTACGGACTGCTTTGAAATTTCTTTGGTTGATTGGACTGAGTCTGGGGAAGAAACCTATTGAAATCAATGATGATCTGAAATCCACGATGGCCACCAGCTACTGTAGACATCTTTAAAATTGGCCTCTAGATGATAACTCTTCCACCATTTGTTCGCTCCTTTTCAATATTCATAAGTCCATTGGAGTAGGTCTGTGGAAGAAGCTTGAAATCGATGGCGATTAACAATTCAGTAAGACCTCCAGCCATAAGTAAAGATCATTGATATTGAGTTTATTACTGTTAAGCACAGAGTTAGTTTGATCTGTTACTAATAGACCTTTCCCGTTTTAGCTATGCCCCGCCCATCTCTAGCTAAGCTCCACCCACACCATGCTCATGTTGGGCTTGTATGAGGTCAAGCGTCATAGTACATTGCAAAATTGTAAAGTCAAATTTCATTGTTGCATTGCAATCACATTTCTGGTTGAAATTTATATTACCACTAGAATGACTGGCTCAATAACCGAGTCAGTCATTCTGGGAGTAAATTTTTAAAATAGTCTTCTTGGCCTGCAAATGGACATTTAATGATGAAATAATGTGATGGTCTTGACCAAATTTGACCATTTAAAGGCTAAAACATATTATAAAATTGTTCAATAATTGGACAATAATGGAGGAATCCAGTTTTAGCTATGCCCCGCCCATTTCTAGCTAAGCCCCACCCACACTTTGCCCGTATTGGGGTCAATCGATTCCTGAACTGCCTAACTATATAATCAATTTCCAGAAAACTATACAGGTAAGCTGTTGAATATTTTGAAATTAATTTGACGGGGCGCTGTTGCTGCCTATGCAGCAACAGTGCCCAGTCAAAGTAAGTTCAATATATTCAACAGCATGTTTATTGAATAGTAAAGACATACAATTCATACAACAACGCATGGGCTGTCACCAATTATGCATTCGTGACAAACTGCTCTATGCCATTCATGACATCATTGGTTATGACATCATCCTACACATCACATAGTTGATTATGACGTCGTATGATGGATGGATAAATGTCCATTGAATTTTTGTTGACTTATTATCAGGGAGGGATATTATGCAACCTTTGTGGAACTCTTGTTTTTGTAAATTTTGGAAGATAATTTTTTTATCTTTCAAACATAAATGCAACATGTGTCTATTATATACAACCTATTCATTTGTGTGTTCTGAAATTATCTAATGCACCGAAAAACTTCAATGTAATTGCTTTCAAAATATTCATCACGTTGTTTGTATGATTGCCATCAGATCGATTTATTGAGATTTTATCGGAGAAAGGCTTTTAGGCACTGAAGTGGGCATGCATAATAAAAGGTAACTGATTTGTCGAGAATTGTCATTTTGTATTGAATAAAAGATGAGTCGTGAGCTGTACATATTCATATTTGATTGGTACGGATGACATGGGTTACATCTCGGCTCATCAAAGATGAAGATTTATTGCACAATACTGCCATTGAGTTCTTGCCATTGGCATATTGTCGACGTGTATAGAGGGAGCCATTTCTAAGCAATGCCGAACCAATGTAAGAATCAAGTTTTTGTGCTGCCCTGCCCATCTCTAGCTAAGCTTCACCCATGCTTTGCCTGTGTTGGGATCGATTGATCCCTGCATTCTCTGAGTCTCCATTTCCCCAAAAAATCTATACAGGTAAGCTGTTGAATAGTTTGAAACTAATTTTACTGGGTGCTGTCATAGGCAGCAACAGCGCCCAGTCGAATTAGTTTGAAAATATTCAACAGAATCTTTATTAAATAGCAAAGATACAATTTGGTACGACTTGACAGACTATTAAGCGTTGATGACGTAATTGAGTATGATGTCAGCCTAAATGTGACGTAGTTGATTATAACATCATATGATTGACTGAGAGACTCGATTCCTCAATTTCCACTTTTGTTATTGATTGGATATACCTGACCCTGAGAATCTAAATTTCAAGGTAACTGAACAGTTAAGCTGTTGAATATTTTGAAACTAATGAGCACAACAGCTCCCAGTCAAATTAGATTAAAAATATTCAACAGAATGCTTATTAAATAGTAAATTCATTAAAAACATAAAAAACATCAACAATTCGTACATTTTCTTGATAGACTCACTCTTTAATTTTTGTGACAGCGCTACAGCATTTTGATTGTAACACCAGCTAATATGGCACTGTTTGATTAGACAGAAGCATTATCCACCAAAATACTGGCGAGGTTAGTCTTTATTGCTTGAATCTGTTCAAGAAAGTTTCAATTTTCAGATAGAAAATGTCCATTTGCAGACCAAAGGAAGACTATTTTTGAAAATTTACCAATGGAATGACTGGCTCTCAAGACCACTGCAGAAGCTGTTTTTGGCTGATATGAGTGTTAAAGGGTTAATGTCATCAATAATCTTGATATAAATGAAAACTGCTGTCTTCCTTTGTAATCTCTTGCCTTTTTGAAAATGAAAATAATTCATGTTTTGCATGATATATGACTTAAGTAAGATTTTTTAAACATACTGGCCTCAGTAGAGGCCATTTTGGGTTGGTTTGACCATTAACTAAGTTAATGTTGGCTCTAGGTGACACCGATTTTGTCTCCTTACTAGATATATTAATTATGATGTCATGTAGGTGCAACAATTCTTTTATTGTGTAATAATTATTAATAAATGATTAAATTAATATTGTCTCTTTAAACTTTGCCACTCTGATGTCAATATTCTATATTTTACTGTGTCAATATCAAAGAAACTGGTGTACATTTTTCAACAGTTTTGCTAATTGTTCAAGAAAACTAATTTTCTCATAGTAAATATCCATTTTCAGACCAAGAGAAGATTATTTTAGAAAATAGCAAAGAAACGTGTGTACATTTTTCAACAATTTTGGTGGAAGATGTTGCTGTCTATGACAGCACCATCTTCAACCAAATTTGTTGAAAAATAAACACCAGTTCATCTTTTACTTTAATTTGAAAATTAAAAATTTTGACATCAGTGTGGTAAGTGTTAAAGGTTAATACAATGTTCAAGCACAATTTTTAAGAAACAAGTGATCAATATGAAATTTCTATGCCATGCTTTATCAGTAAATTATGACATGAGATGAGGTGAGTGTGCCTTTAATGATTTAGCATCGCTTCTGTCTGATAATTTGTAGATTCCTTAGCAGTATCTATATGTTATCACACCAGCTCATGTGCCAGATATTCCTGAAAATACACAATTACCATATTTCACAGGTAATCTCATTACGATACACCAGATTTTTGTTCTCTCTAGTTTTTCTTATGGATGCTGTTGTTGTACGTAATACATATATTTATAAACATTTGTGTGATCTAACCTTTGTAAATTTATTAGTTAAACGAGAACTTACCTGAAAGTGGAAGTTAGATGTTTGACTGTAATTCAAGCCAATCACCACTGGAAGCCGGAGTTACATGAGAGACGTATCATGACTTGCTGAGATCAGTCTTCAAAGATAAATTGAGTGCACAGCACAGTAATCCCAAATTAGGGTGGGACAAGAAAAGTTCCCAAATGAAACCTCGAGCTATGACCTCTTTTCTAGAGGTGGGCATGTAACTCTGACTTCCAGTGGTGATTGGCTAGAATTACAGTCAAACATCTAATGTTAAATTAAATTAAATTAAATCTAAATCACTTTCAGGTAAGTTCTCGTTTAACTAATAAATTCTAGCCAATCACCACTCAGTCAACCGGAGTTCCACGAGACTTCAAAGCTGTGGGTGTACTCAATACTATAAATTCCATGTAATGAATTGTTCACAATTATGATAACATATGAACTGAACAATTAACAGATTTATAATCATCCTTCTGAACACTGACATCTTTCTATTATATTCAGTGGTTTGTTATAAAACTTTTAAACACTCATTATCAACCTGTTGTACAGATTTAAGTTATGGATTTTCAAACCATCTCAATGGACAGCAAAAATGGTCTACTGCCATCTCTGTCTATTGTATTGTCTATAGATATTTATATCAATCCATGCCAGTATCCTAGTTATTTTCAGCCTTCGAGATATAGTGTCTCTACATACTGCCTTATCGTCTTCATATAATTTTGTGTTATTATCTTTCTTAGATTCTTAGTTCTCCCTAAATATGATGGCAATGCATTGAAAACTATACACCTGAGCGAAATTGATTTATACGCAAGCAAAATAGTCCTTAAAATTGTTGTGTTCTAATCATGATGGCTTAAAGTTCCTGAATTGATTCCTCAAGAGATTGCTGCATAAAAATATCAAGCATTTTACTCAAAACTTTACTGAAATGCCAAATATAATTCTATCTGGCCGTAGTTGATATTTGAACAATGATCCATTTAAAAAATCTTATCCTTAATTGATGACTCAAAAATGGTTTGGTGAAGCCAATTTAAACCCAGAAAATGCAACACTGATTAGGTCATTGGTAAAAATGTCAATAACCCAAAAGCTTTCAAAACTTAATCCACATAGTAAGCATTATTTCTGTATTGATTCTCTCCATGAATTAATAACCAAATTTGTCTAGCCAGCAAGATCTTCATCATCTGAGGCTCTCTTGTATAAGAGGCTATTAACTAACACTATTTTGCTTAGTAGATGCACACTGTCCTTATGTGTGAATGCCCCAAGATTGCCAATTTAAAAACAACATCTTATTAAATAGCAAAATCTGTTTTATGTATTTTCTAACTTGGTGCTATGTTACTGTTTCTGCTGGTTGATCCAATTCTACTCTTGTAGATTAACTCTCAGTAGAGGCAAAAAAGTGTAAACGACCATGGGTTAACTTCAAACTGATCTAATATAAAAAGCAATAATATCATAAACTCCTGAGGTATATGTATTCAAGAAACATGTGGATTAATCTGGAAATTAGGCCTAGTGGGCTGATTTGAGCGAAGTCAAAATTTCCTCGCATATGAAATCCAGCATGTTTGTTCAAGGGAAGTTAGTATGTTAAAAAACATGGCCGTCATCGAGCAATCAGCTTTCAGCATTTTGATGGCCCTATTGGAATTATTTATTTGATGGATTCTGAAGCTGAAATTGTTTTTGCTCAGATTTTTTTTGGTACGGTGATTTAAAATTTTCACTTTCAAAACTCTGGATAAACATGTTGGTATGCATCTTGGATTTTTTCATGCCAAAAGTTCCCATTGTAAAGCAATGGGAAATTTAAAATGTCTTCTTGAGAACCGTGGATCAAATTTAACCAAAGGAGGACGCAATCCTTGTTGCAATTCTGGCTAAAACTTTAGGATTCTTCTTATAAGCGATAGTCTTTCTTGTTGAAGTGCCTATGCTCCAGGTGAGCGATACAGGCCTCATCGATAGCTTGTTTCTTTGTAGTGGATTAATTTTTCAGCAGTGAAAGTAGTGGTTAAAACATCTAGGCAATTAATGGAGTAATTGAGTTATCTTGGACACAAATTTCTGTGAACATCTATCACCATCGGTATGGTGATTATCAGCCATGTACAGGTACTGCTGACATGTTGATTTCTCACGAGTCATAAATAACGTATTTGGTATAAGCTTAGCATAGTTTTGTCAGCGGGTCATTCTTATCCATTTAACGTCTGAATTCACAGAATCTCATTATAAACATATACATGTATATAAGCTGTTTAATATTTTAACTCTAACACTCTTATCCATCAAAAACAACTTCTGCAGTGATCTTGAGAAATGTCCATTTACAGAGCAAGAGACGACTATATTTAAAAATTTACAACTGGAGTGACTGGCTTGATAACAGAGCCAGTCATTCCAGTGGTAAATTTTCAAAAATAGTCTTCATTTGGTCTGCAAATGGACATTTCCTATGAGAAAATTGGAATTTTCTTGAACAAATTCGAGGCTTAAATAGCTTCAGCAACAGCTTCCTGCCAAATTAGCTTCAAAATATGCAACAGAGAATTTCTTGCTTTGTAAATGAAGTCATGTGAGAAGGTACTGCTGTTAGTAGACAGCAACATCGTTCACCAAAATTGTTGAGAAATATGCACCAGTTTCTTTGCTATTGGCACAGTAAAAGATAGAATATTGACATCGGGGTGGTATGGGTTAAGTGGAGAGAATGCCTGAGTCTGTGTTTCTCTACCTCCTGCTCACTTGGTATAGCGTTGCTAGTGCATCTTCATCCTAATACATTATATTAATTGATTCTTGGCCCTTAATCCTGAAACCGGGGAAAACCTGCCTCTGTATAGTGGTCTTCGGGAATGTTCATTTGCAGACCAAGAGAATACTATTTTTAGCTCGATTTTACAAAGTAAAACAAGCTGTTGCGCAATACCCTGCATGTCATCTAGCAGCGGCATCGGCAGCGGCGTCCAGTTTGTGTTTAGCTCAATTTTTCTGTTCATGTCTCATGTTTGGTTAATTGTACTGGACACAAACTTGGGTATAAGCTTCCTTATAATGAATAATAAATCACACAATGATGTTGTGATCAAAAGTCACTGTGACCTTGGTAAAAAACCCAAACATGAACACATGCCTCATACACAGCATCACACAGTGATGTTGGCTGAAAAGATCAAAGGTCAAGGGTGACTGAGACACATGTCGGTCATCTGTCTTTCATCGTCCCTTCGTCAACTTTTTTAAAAACCTGCTACTCCTCATTAACTGCTTCGTGGATTTTAACCTAACTTGGCTGGAAGGACCCTATCGGGTAGTCTTCAGAACTTGTATACAGACTTGCTTGGCCAAATTCTTTGGTCAAAACCTTAGATTTTATGAAAAATTTACTGGAAATTGCCAAAACGTTACTCGTCATTAACCGCGTGGTGGATTTCAACTAACTTTGGCTGGAAGGACCCTATGGGACTAGGCTTCAGAACTTGTGTACAGAATTTTGATTGGTCAATTGTTTGGGTGAAAGCCTTAGATTTTATGAAAAATTTATGGGAAATTGTCAAAACTGTACTCCTCATGAACTGCTTGGCAGATTTTAACTTACTTTGACTGGTCAGGTCCTATGGGCTAGGTTTCAAAACTTCTATACACAATTTTGATTGATCAATATTTTTGGGTGAAAATCTTAGATTTTATGAAAAATTTACCTGAAATTGTCAAAACGCTACTCATCATTATTAACCACTTGACAGGTTTCAGCCATAGTTGGCTGTACAGACCCTATCATGGTAGGCTTGAAAACATCTTTGCAGAATTTTAATGGGTCTATTTATTTTGTGAAAATCAAATTTTATAAAAGATTTAACGAAAATTGTCAAAATCCCCTTCATAACCACATGGTGGATTTTTATCAAAATTTGGTTAGAAGGAGTCTGTCGTGGTAGGCTATAGAACTATTCAGAATTTTGGCTGGCCAATCTTTTTTTGGTGGTCGTTTGGATTTTTAAAATTTTCCAGAACCATTGAAAATGCTACTCCTTAATTAGTGGCAAGATTGCAACAAAACATGGTATCATCGTAGGCTTCAACATATCAAACAAGAATTTTGAGTGGTCAAATTCTTTGATGAATGTCTGATTTTTCGAAGATTATCCATCATGTCTACCGTTATTTAAATGCAAATTGTTCCAATGCTAATGGCCCAGGTGAGCATTACAGGCCCTTGAGCCTCTTGTTGATAAGGGGGTATTGATAAGCCTTCTATATTAATTTTATGTATGAAGTCAAGCTTCATAGTACATTGCAAAATCATAGTCAAATTTCATTGTTGCATTGCAACCACATTTCTGGTGAAATTTATATTACCACTAGAATGACTGACTCAATAACCAAGTCAGTCATTCTGGTAGTAAATTTTTAAAATAGTCTTCTTGGCCTGCAAATGGACATTTAATGATGAAATATTGTGATGGTCTTGACAAAATTTGACCATTTAAAGGCTAAAACATAAAATCTTTCAATAATTGGACAATAATGGAGGAATCCAGTTTTAGCTATACCGCTCCCATTTCTAGCTAAGCCCCACCCACACTTTGCCCGTATTGGTGTCAATCGATTCCTGAACTGCCTGATCAATTTCCAGAAAACTATATTATAGGTAAGCTGTTGCCCAGTCAAATTAGTTTCAAAATATTCAGCAGCATCTTTATTAAATAGTAAGAACATACAATTCATACAACAACACTTAGTCCATCATCAATTAAGCATTCGTGACAAACTTATCTACATCATTCATAACGCTACTGATTATAATGTTATCCTACGTCACCATCATATGATTGACTGAGATACTGGATTCATCCACTGAACAACAAATTCCAATGAAAAAACCCAGAGAAATCTTTAATTTGAATCACAGACAAAATCTGGAAATATCTTTTGACGGGAACAGGCATTGCTGTGTTAGAGAGCCAAATTGGATTAGAAATTTTTAAGATGCAGCTCTAAACTGAAGCCTGTGTGCATGAATGCACACATGCACGATACACACATTCACACACACACGCACGCACGCACGCACGCACGCACGCACGCACGCACGCACACATTCACACACGCACGCACGCACGTGCGCGCGCGCACGCACGCACGCACGCACGCACGCACGCACGCACACACACACACACACATACGCACACGCACGCACACACGCACGCACTGTGTGCATGCATGCATGTATGCCTGTGCGCACAAAGCTTATTGCAAGTACACATTGCAAGTATTGTAAGAAAAACTTGGTCAATCAGTCATGTGTTCTTGATATGATTTCGTTGCTAGAAAATCAATGAATGCATTACTATGGGCATTTGTGCCATGAAATAATATCTATTGAAAGTGGCTGTTAACCTGGAAATGTAATAAGTGAATTGATTGACGATTTGTACTGGCGGAATAAACATAGCTCAATTTGACTAATGCCTTCTGTTGTTTGTTTTGATCATCTTGTGAGGTCATGTAGCTCTATAGCTGACTTTTCATGTGATTCTGTCTATTTCTGTTCATCTATTCATCCTGCCATCCTGCCATCTGTCCATCCATTTGTGTAAGCCTCGGCCACTGTAATTGTCATTCGTCTGTCTGTCTGTCAACACACAAGAAATCTGTTGTTTTGTTGTAATGTGTCAATTGCCAATTTGGTCCATTAGACAATGGTGCCAAACTAGTAACTAATAGCTTATCGTATAGCCATTAACCAATGGCTGTTGGTGCAAACATTGGTAACTGAGAAATGGCCTAACTGTCAAGTGGTAAATGGTGCACCAATAGGTAAAGAGAACATAACCCAATAGCCAATTGCGTATTGTAATGCCCGTTTGTCATTCGCACAAATTGGGTCTGTTTGGTTGCTTCTGTGATTGTTTCTTTGCCTGCAAATTGAAGGGCGAGTGTGTGTAATTACTGGTTGTTCTTCAGTTATTTATTTAGTTTATGTAAACTATTTGTCTATGTCAGTATGCCAATTGGTTATTTGGGTATATCAACTGTAATTGACCAACTAGTGTGCCGAGTGGGCCATGCACTGTTGAGGAATGGGTGCTCAATAACCAACTGACTATTGGCCATGCACCATTGACCAATGAGTGTACTGATAGCCAATTTGTTCCACACCATCGCCCAACAGTCATGCCCCGTTGAACCATGCATCAAATATATTATTGGGACATAAAATTGATATGCCATGTGTTGGAATTTCATGTATTTTCTGGTTTATATGTTCCATTGGCCTTTCATATTAGCCTTTCAACCCCACAGCAAAGATTCAAAATCTGGTACGTAATGAATTGATGTATGCACAACCACAATACTCTAATAATGATAAATATTTATAAACAAGATTAATCTGATTGAAAGGTTTTATGGCTATAATGGATAGATCCAATCTGTCACTCAAGTATATGATGTCATAATCAATTACGTCACATGTAGGCTGATGTCACAATCAAAATGCATATGTATGTACGTATGTATGCAGGTCCTTCATGAACATTAAATAGTATGTCGCTCCAATTGTATGTTTTTACTATTTAATAAGCATCATGTTGAATATTTTGAAACTAATTTGATTGGGTGATGTTGCTGCCATAGGAAGCAACAGCACACAGTCAAATTAGTTTCAAAATATTCAACAGGTTACCTGTATAGTTACCTTGAAATTGGGAATCTGGGGAATTCAGGATTAAATGTATATAAATGATCCCAACACACACACAATTTAAATATGGCCAGAGATTATCTAGAAATTGTTGATGCATAACTTGAAATGGATCCATCTATGCAGACAGCAGCAACTTTGAGGCAGACTTTCGGCAAACAGGGCTGTTATTATCCACTCAAGCTGTGCATTATAAAGGGGAGGTTGCTTTGATTACGGGAAAGTGAAAGGTTAATAACTAGGTGAGGGTTTTAAAGCTAACACAATCTGAAAGCCATAATGAGGCTAATAAGCATCTTTTGCTCTCATGTACCAGCATCTTCATTCTTCACTCAAGTCTTTGAGTCTTCATCTTCCTCTACCAGGGCACTGGAGAATCTAACAAGAATCTTTTATACCAGCTCTAGGTCATTGATCGATTGAATGTGGAATTAAATTACGATCGATCGCATAGTCGGCTGTCAGCATGTGTGCTTGGCTGCTTCAAGTGACAGCTCTTTGTTGTGTGTGGGAAAGGTTTTTTCTGGGGTAATGCCATGACAACGAGTTGTCCCCATAGTGATAGAGAAAGAGAGTCTGGTATTAGATGTTGCCGGTGTTTTCAATACGTAATCATCTAAGCCTGATGAAAGGTGTAATGTTATTGAGCCTGTGAGAGATCTGCTTACCAGGCATCATTATCGCCACTCAACATGCATTAGCACCGGGTGGAAATGAGTAGCAAATAAATTTAAATGATTCCAAAATCAAAGCAAAAATATGTTATTTAGTAGGAAATGTTCAGTTGAATATTTTGAACATAATGGAGCTTTCCAGTTTTAGCTATGCCCCGCCAATCTCTAGCTAAGGTCCACCCACACCTCACTACTGTTGGGATCAATCAATCCCTGCACTCCCTATCAATTTGCAGAAAACTATATAGGTAAGCTGTTGAATATTTTGAAACTAATTTGACTGGTTGCTGTTGCTGCCTATGGCAGCATTAATGCAGGAGTGGGGGGGGGCAGAGCCCTCAATCCCACCCAATATGGGCAGGTAAAGCAAAACGTACCAGAGTTGTTTGGGCGAAACAAGAGAAAAACCATAGATTTATTCACATTAGCAACCCCTGGGAGATGTGGTCCCAGGTACAGATTAGAACAGCAATATATTACATGACAATACTGGAATCTATGGTCATCCCATATATCAGCCAAATGGCAGCAACAGCACCTAATCAAATTAGTTTCAAAATATTTGACAGCAATTGTTTATTAAATATCAAAGACATACAATTTGTACAACGTGTCAGACTATTAAACATTTAAGACGTACTACATCGAGTCATTCATGCTGTGATTATTATGACATCCTACCTGTCACATACTTGATTATGACATCATATGATGGATGGAGAAACTGGAAAGTTCAATTGGATTGGAAGATATAATTGCTGCCTTCGGAATATCTTCCAATCGACTTATGTGCAAAATATTGAAGAATATGTTTTATTAGTTTTGTAAACATGATTTGTTATTTCTGAGAAGGATTGTAGGATGTCAGGGTTGAAAGTGTGGCCGATGAAAGTGTGACCGATGAAAGTGTGACCGATGAAAGTGTGACCGATGAAAGTGTGACCCTCTGAGTGGTGACACTGAGACAGAGGATGCGGTTCATAAAGTATCACATCTCTTTAAGCCTCTGATGGTCAAGCCGATCTGAACCGGCCTCTATTTGCAGGCCAAGAGAAGACTATTTTTAAAAATTTACCACAGGAATGCCGAGCCAGTCATTCCAGTGGTAAACTTTCAAAAATAGTCTTCTCTTGGCCTGCAAGTGGACATTCAATAAGCCAATATTCTGATTTCTTGATCAAATTTGATCATTATAGAGTTAAATGCTTAATTTACTCGTCAAGCTGACCACAAATATCTTCTGTAGTCGTCTGCAGATTTTATCTTGATATGGAGGCCAAATTGGTCCTTTGAGTCTTTAGTAATCTTCAAAAATAGTCTTTAAAAACAGTGGTAAAACCTTGGATAATTTTTTGCAAGGTCTATTCAATTATCATAAATAATAATAGTCGAGCGGTAGGAGGGGGGAATCACCACCGGAATAGGAACAAAATTTCATCCAACTTTTCTATAATGATTTCCTATTGAATTATGTGTAATAGAATAACTAAGATTATTTTTAGTTGCATCTCACAATGACTATTAAGTCAGTTTGTCTCTCTGTATGTCAGTCAAATCTTTTAAATTTTTATCAAAGCTGCCTAAATCGTAACGAATTTAGCATGTCACACAATCTTCCTGAGTGGCCTTGACTATTAAAGGACAAAAGAATGTGTTTATTTTAATTCTTATACGCTTCTTTGTTGAAAATACTAAAGTGGAAAATTAGTGTGAGGCTCAGCTCTCTTAGAGACATGTAATGGTTAAGATTGATGAAGGAAATGCACACTTGAATGTATATTTTCAGACCAAGAGAAGAATATTTTTGAAGATTACTAAAGACTCAAAGGACCGATTTGGCCTGCATATCAAGATAAAATCTGCATGATTGGTTGATTCCTATTGGTTCCATAGTATGTAGTTGGTGTATCTAGTGACACTGCTTTCTCCATTTGGGTGAAGAGTAGAACTTTGATGACGGGAAAGTGAATGTCTATTCTAGAATGAGCAAGTTTGTTGAAGACTGTCTGGATACAAGCGTGTCCTATCTCTGGTGTTTGTGGAGATAATAATCAGGGATTGTGAGCGTGTCAACCAAACCTTTTTAACCCTTTAATACTAATATCAGACAAAAATGGCTTCTGCAGTGGTTTTGAGGTCTCCATTTGCAGAACAAAAGAAGACTATTTTTGAAAATTTACCTCTGGATTTAACTGGCTCGATAACTGAGCCAGTCATTCCAGCAGTAAATTTTCAAAAACAGTTCTCTTGGTCTGCAAATGAACATTTTCTATGAGAAGATTAAAGTTTTTCTGGAATAAATTTGAGTGTTAAAATGTTTAGCGTGGCCATAATGCGTGATTTAATCATAGTTTGACCATGATCATTTAACAGGGGACTAATCATAGGGACAGATAATACCTTGGTGTCATGTTTCATCATCCTTATAGGTGTTAACATCTAAATTAGTGTGTAGCCTTGGCACTTAGGCAACCAATCAAAGAAGCGCTGAAGCAGTGGCATTACAGGCATTACACTGAGTACACGCTCAGGGGAGCTGTTTTCCACAGATTCCTGACTTTTATTGCTCAAATGTAATTTAGAAAAAGCTAATTCATGCCAACAAACTTCAGATAAGTATGTGAAGAGTCCGGGAAATGTGTCATGTACAGCTCAGAAATAATTTAACATGTTTCCCAAAAAAAACTAATACGCTTGAATATTATGAATATAATTTGATTGGACGATATTTCCGCCTAAGGCAGCAATATCTTCCATTCCAATTATGCTCAAAATATTCAACAGAACATTTCTTATACATTGTGTTCAGGATTGAACTGACTAACATGTTTGTTTTGGAAACATTTTCACATATTTATGAGCTGTACTGTACGTCATTATTGTTTGAGGTAAACTGCAACAGCAGGCACCTGCACTGACTGAGTATTATAGGCCTATTTTAATGAATAAGATCTGTCACTCAAGTATATGACATCATAATCAATTACATCGCATCATACATATAGGCTGACGTCGCAATCAAAATATATGTAGTGAATCGTGTATCTTAAGAGCTGTGACGCGAACGCTTAATCATCCTTCATGTGTATGAATTGTAGGTCTTTGCAATTTAATATTAAGCATTCTTTTGAATATTTTGAAACTAATTTGACTGGCTGCTTTTACTTCCATAGGCAGCGGCAGCAACGCCGAGTCAAATTAGTTTCAAAATATTCAACAGATTACCTGTGTATAGATACCATGATATTTGGGATTCTGGGAATTCACAGGATTCAATCAATCCCAACATGGACTAAGTGTGGGTGGAGCTTAGCTTGAAATGTGGGGAGCATAAATAAAAATGTATTCATCCATTACATCACATGTAAACTGACATGACAATCATGATTGACAGAGAATACTCCATCATGAAGCTGGAATAGCACGTGAGGTGTATGAATTGTAAGTCATTGATAGATTTACTATTTAATAAACATTCTATAAGCAGCAACAGATTCTAGTCAAATTAGTTTTGAAATATTCAACAGCTTACCTGTATACTTACTTTGAAATTGGTATTCTAAGAATCCAGAATTCAAAGTATATGAACTTTATCGACTGCAACATGGGCAAAGCATTGACAGGGCTTAGCTAGGAATGGATCCCTCTTAGCCACTTAATGGTCAAATTTGGTCGAGAAAATCTAAATATTTCCTTTTTGAAAGTCCATTTGCAGGGCAAGAGAAGACTATTTTTGACAATTTATCACTGGAATGAATGGCTCGGTTACCGAGCCAGTCATTCCAGTGGTAAATTGTCAAAAATAGTCTTCTCTTGCCCTGCAAATATCCAATCACTGGCTAGCTGTTAAGGCTGGTTTATACTTCTACGAAACAGGAATATGCACACCAACGTACCATACCCAAATCATGTCTGATGTAAAGGTCATTCGTGTGTGCCTATCGCGTAATTTTAATTAATTTTATTTTGAGCATGTATCCTGGTCATGCATGCAATTGTTCAAGAAATATGAACTTACTTTTGTCATATCGCGCAAAGTGCATATATCTGTTTCGCAGAAGTATCAAGCAGCCTTTATTACTAAAGAATAACCAGATATCTAAAGCGAACTCATGTATTACGAAAGTCAAACTCCCAAATCAACGTGACCAGTTTTTCTATTATGACTTAATTGCCCATTCAGTTTCTGTAGTATGTACAGATAGATATCAAAGCGTTTAATGAATATCAAATTTGACCACTAAAGAGGTAAGATGTAAGACTTAAATCTGCTGAGATAATGTAATTATGGTAGCAACTGTTTCTGATATAATTAATTTAATTCTTCAGAAGCCTGTAGCCTGTCTAATGGCTTTGGGGTGGAGCTGCTGTAATTTCATGGATTCTAATAACAATAACGGAATGTTTACAAGCTACAGTGAGGTAACCCTTTCACCAGCAAATCCCTGAAAAAGTAAATTCCTTATGATATAAAAAATTTTCTGTTGAATATTTTTTAATTACTTGCCTAAGGCAGCAACTGCTTCCAGTCAAATTAATTTCAAAATATTCAACAGTTTTCCTGTATGGTTGCTTTAAAAATTAGTGGAATTCATCGGTGAAAGGGTTAATGCTGAATGTTTTGAAGTATAATGCTATTATTGCCATATGATATATTAGGATTAGAAAAGGGTTTAGTGAATCAAGGGAAGTAATTTGTATCAATATCACTCTTAGGCTTAGAGCTTTGAGAGTTGTCTCCCCTGATGTGTTTTCAAAATTGTACCGGTTTCCTAGTGTCATTCTGCAAAGTATAAAGTGTGTAACTGGTATTATCCAAAACTATTACTGACTGTTGTATATTGCTGTTGACCTTGGACTAGCCTTAACCCTCTGTGACCTGAGTTTATTTTGACAGCATCAGTTATTCTCACCCTGAGTTTACAAACCAAAATATGAAAATCTTAATTTATGACAAATTCCATGACCATGATATCTGGCCAGTATTACCAGCCTCAATGCGTAAGTACAGTAACCAGAACGGCTGGAAAACTGGTTCTACACATATATTTGTTCATTTATATAGTTAACAAAAAAGCAAGGGCGAGACATAAATCTCACAAACCAGAAATAAAAAATTCTTTTGATATATAGACTATTATGTTAAATAATTTCTATCAAATTTGCGAGAGCACCAGGTTCCATTCAAATTAATTTAAGAACAGTCAACAGCTTACAGGACAGCTCATAAATAAGTTAGATCTTCCAATCCAATTATGTTCAAAATGGTGTTTTTTGTTTTTTTAATTATGTTCAAAATTGTTTTGGTTTTTTTTTGTTATGTTCAAAATGGTGGTTTTTTTTGGTTTTTTTAAATTATGTTCAAAATGTTGACCAGTACATTTTATTTTGTTTTGGAAACATCTTACATAATAGCTCACCTGGAAAGAATGGCCTTTAAAGATCTTCTCTGAAACTGCTTGGTGGATCGATTCAAAACTCATGAAAGATCATCCAGGGCAACATCTGAACCAAGTTCGTACAAGGGAACTTGATTGTTTCACATGCTTAGACAGACATTTTGGATCACCTATTTTTCGCGAAGATGACTTCAGAACTGCTAAACGAACCAGGATCAAATTTAGGAGATATGATTAAGGCACTAAGGGCCAGTGAAGGTTACTCAATGGAAATTTATGCGTACAAAAACATGGCTGGCGTGGACCAATAAAAATGTATGCTGATTGATCTTGACACCACTGGACCAATTTTAACCAAATTTGGTGGAAGCCATATACTTGTTCTTGTTGCAGTTCTGTCCAAACTCATGATTGTACTTATAAGCGATGAACTTACTACCGGTAGTTGAAATGCCTATGTTTAAGGTGAGCGGAACAGGCCCCGTTCCCCTCTTGTTCCTGAGCTGTACTGTACCTATGTGATGTCTTGTAATGGAGGAATCCAGTTTTAGCTATGCCACGCCCATCTTCGGCAATGTTGGGATCAATCAATCCCTGAATTCCCTGAGTATCAATTTCCAGAAATCTGTACGGATAAGCTGTTGAATATTTTGAAACTACTAACTAGGTTCTATATTCAGCAACAGCGCCCAGTCTCAAAATTAGTTTCAAAATATTCAACAGCATGTCTATTAAATAGTAAAGACATACAATTCATACCACGATGCTTAGTCTGTCATCAATTAAGCATTTGTGATGATCTTAACAACATCTTTCATGACATAAAACATTATGATCTCATCCTACAAGTGACATACTTGATTATGACATTATATGATTGAGGGATAAAATTAAACCCTCCTTTGTGTGATATTGGACATTTAGGGGTTAAAGGAATGAAGCAATCGGCTCCTGTTCACAGTATTATAATAACTACTACTCATTTTGAAAGTGCCCTGCTGTTAGCCGCTACAGTCCAAGTCAAAACGACAGCTTGAAATTTGAAACAATCCCATTTTGCGAAATCAGTGATTTTCATAGTTATTGTATCCTGTTCAATACGATTTACAACAAATTCTTTAATGTGTAAGAAATAGTCCGTTGAATATGGGAAACTAATTTAATTAAAGTAGCAACAGCTTCCAATAAAATTAATTTCTAAATATTCTTCAGCTTACCTGTATGACTTCCTTAGAATAGAGATACTCCATTGGAGATGGTTTTGGTTATATGTTTAGCTAGCCAACACTCTGTAGAGGTGCTGACTCGCACCTTTAGGGATCTAGATATTTGCCCTATTGATGACAAATTCAAAGCAATTCTTAGTCCCCTAATTGTCAAATATGGTCCTTGATGAAGTATCTGCTTATTGAATGTCCATTTAGCGACCAAGATAATAAAATTTACAACTGGAATGACTGGCTTGATTATTAATTCTTGCATTCCGGAGATATTGTCAAAAATTTGTGACCTAGATATTTGACCTTTTGATGTGAAAGTCAAAGTATTTCTAGCCCGATACAATATGAATTGTTGTGCCAAATTTTGTCATTCAGCTTTCTTATTCCCAAGTTATGGCCAAAAAGATGAATTCTGATATGCTTTAGGGAACATGGGCAGTAGCCTAGACACTTAACCCTTTAACCCTCATATCAGCCAAAGATGGCTTCTGCAGTGGTCTTGAGAAATGTCCAATTGCAGACAAAGAGAAGACTATTTTTGAAAATTTACCACTGCAATGACTGGGTCGATAACCAACCCAGTCATTTCAGTGGTAAATTTTCAAAAATAGTCTTCACTTGGTCTGCAAATGGACATTTTCTATGAGAAAATTTAAATTTTCTTGAACGAATTCAAGGGTTAAAGGGTTAAAACTGTCCAACAAGAATATGAGTGGATGTCCCAAATTTGATGATTCTATCTTCTTGCATTCTGGGTCTATAGCCACAAATGTTTATACCAGTATGGACTTAGTGACTCTGTAATATCAATATTTTAGCATTTGACAGCTGAAATTCAAATTTATTTCTGGCCAACCGGAACATTGTAAAGCGATGTGTGAAATATGTTGATTCTAGAAAACATAAAAATCCCAGCAGAACAGGCAGGCAGGCAGACAGGCAGGTGAACAGACAGACAAAGGCAGGCAGGCAGGCAGGCAGGCAGGCATACATATATGCTATATTTAGAAAAGGGTTTTAATGATTCAGGGGAAGTAATTTGCATTAATATATCACTGTTAGGATTATAATAATATGAGTTGTGTCTCTTGATCAGGATTTATTCGAACATCGTAAATTATCCATTATTTTAGAGAAAGCAAGAGATGTTGATGAAAGAAAGGCAGAAAGGGTGAGATAAATGGAGGAATGAGGGAAGAATAGGATAAATCAGATCAAGGACTGATGAGGAAGAATGAATTCGGAATTCTTCAGTCATTTGTGAATTTGGCTTGGAGAGAGTTTGCTGTAATGTGAGATGCATTTTTTCTTATAAACACATTTTTATATGCAGAGCAATGTTGTTGATGTGTTCAATGTGCCATTTAAAAAATGAATTTGTCTCTCATGGTTCAAGGATTTCCCTTCGCTTTTCTAATGACAAAATTGTCATTGGCCTATGAAATTCCTAGAAATGATATTCTCCTTTCAATAGAGGAGAGCAAGGTAACACATCACTGTCCTGGGAACCAGTTTGTGTTGTTGTTATTATATAAGCGTATCATAAATTAAACTTTGTGCTGATGTGCCATTATTCTGAGGTTCTGCAGTGTGTTCATTACTCAGTATTCCATGTCAACTCAGTGGAGGGATCCAATCTGTCATTCACCTATATGACATCATAACCTGATCACTCTAGATATTGTTATGGTATTTTTCTGACTGATTATGAGAATTATTTAAACTGCTTACAGATATTTCATAAGGGGTTGTCACACTATTGGTGTTTTGCTGCTATGACGGGGTGTGAGTGTGAGTGTGTGTGTACTAACTGAATAGAGAGTAGCAGAAGCAGCATACCAGAGTATTAGATTTAGGTCACAGACTGGCCGAGACTATTGGGAAGGTTATGTGGACTTTAAATACCTGAATATCTCTGATAATCTCCGCCGTGTCCACTGACACGCCGTGTGGGTGACACGCTGTGCGGCCGACACGCAGAGCGGAGACACGCGAGAGAATCACAGGAACACGCCAGTGTTTGAAACATGCATATTGCTCAAACCTATAAAAGGCCCAGGACAATATGATAGGGGGGTCGCCACAATTCATTGAACACTGACCGACCATGACACTTTGAACCACTAAGACAGAGAACCCAACAATATCTAACCTCACAATCATAATCATGTGTCTAGCTGTGGAATGCATATTGAAAATTCTGTCGTTAACTAGAAATGAATATCTCTATTGCTTCCAAGCTATAAAATATCAGAATATTAACTCATTGTTCAGTAAGTGAGCTGGCCAAGAGCAGTGGCCAAGTGATCCAATGATAATTCAATTATAAAGCGATGTTGAGACTTGCAAGGTTGCCAAGCAATTAGCAGTTTCTACATCCTTGGAGGCTAAAATAATGGCGCGCTAATTGTGGAGCCATCCCTCTGCTGGAAATGTAAATATTCCTGAAAGGTTTTGTGAAAATCTACAAATTCCAATATTAGGTAAACTGTATTTTGCAAGTTTTAAAACCTGTGCTTTACTCACCCCATCCCTCCCTTCCTTCTCTCCCCTCCTCCCTTTCTCCCTCCCTCTCTAGCCATCTCTCCCCCTCCCTCTTTGCTTTCCTCACTGCCTCTATCAATCACTCCCTCCCACTCCTCCCCTTCACCCTCTCTCTCCCTCCCCTCTCTTTCTCTCCTGTCTCCCTCCCTCTCTCTTCCCCCCCCCCCCCCATCCTCTTTCCTCCCTCTCTCTCTCTCTCTCTCTCTCTCTCAAATGGTTGGGGTAAAAGATCATGCTTGTCTATTGTTTTATATAAGATGCATTAATATGTTCTAGTGTAACCAATTTTGATAAAAACAACATGTTTATTCACGTAGTCATACATCTGCAATACATTATAGGTGCATTTTTACAATGTCATTGTTAGTTAGAGTGAGATGTAGCAGACATGGAAATCACGAGAGATGTGTATTTGTTTACAATAACAATAATAGTTGTATGCATATGCTCCTTATCACTTGTATAATTGAGGTAGCTGAGTTGTCACTCAAGTATTTGACGTCATTTAACTGGCAGCTGTTGCTGCCATAACAGCAGCAGCAGCCCCCAGTCAAATTAGTTTCAAAATATTCACCCGCTTAATACCTGTATAATTAAGTACCTTGGAATGTGGATTCTGGGTAAATCAATTCCAACACACATAAAGAGTGGGTGGAGCTTAGCTAGAAATGGGCGGGGCATATCTAGAAATGGGTGGAGCTTAGCTAGAAATGGGCGTGGCATAGCTAGAGATGAATGGAGCATATCTACAAATGTGTAGGGCATAGCTAGAAATGGATCCCACCATTAGCAACTAACTAGCCAGTAAATCAGTCGCAATGTATTTCTGGCACGAGCTTCAAAACATTATAATACAGAGTTAATTGAATACTGACAATCAGGTGCTATAACAAATCATCTGCAGTGTAAAAACTAACACAGCCACTGTCAGCTTACTACGCTTTAATGGGTAGATTTTGTCAACTGTATAAACAATTGAATTGGACTACATTGGCTAAGAGAATAAACCTCAAAACAAATAGCATGACTTATAAAGCCTTAAATGACCTTACTCCAAGTTATATTAAGAACTTGTTCAAATATGTAGAAGATACACATTCCCTTAATTTACGTTCAAAAACCTTTGGTCATTTACATCTTCCAAAATTTAAATCTTGCTATGGAAAAAAGAGTTACACATATAAAGCAGTTCAACTCTGGAACGCATTACCTCAAAGCATTACACAATCTCCGACTCTATCATCATTCTATCATAATATGCAGAAGTATATGAATTCACATTAACCCTTTAATGAAAAATTTTGTCAAAATAAATCGTGACTATTTGCAGGTCGGGTGAAGACCGTTTCTGAAAACTGACTCCTGGAATGGCTGGTTCGGTTACCGAGTCAGTCATTCCAGTGGTAAATTTTTGGAAATAGTCTGCATATTTCTCAAGACCACTGCAGGGATCGGTTTGAGTCAGCTTCGTCATAAAATGGTTAATATACTAAATAACTGAATACTCAGTATTATGGATTCAAGGGAGTTAACTGTTGAAAATTATATTTTGAAAGTCATTTCTTCCCTGGACATATCCAGTGAGTTAATGGAAACTTGTTCATATTAATGTATATATGTAATATAAAATGTGTGAGTGAGTGAGTCATGAGTGAGTGAGTGAGTGAAGGAGTGAGTGACTGACTGAGTCAGTGTGTGCGTATGTGTATAAGTGCATTTATGAGTGTGTTTGTATGTATGTGTTTGCTGCTTATTTAACTGTATATAGTTTATTGTGTTTTGGAGGGCCTCAGGAAGATCAGTTTACTGATGATATACCCTCAATAAATAAAGATTATTATTATTATTATTATTATTATTATTATTATTATTATTATTATTATTAATACAATTAAAATATTAGCGAGCCAGGCATTCCAGTGGTAAATTTACAAAAATAGTCTTCTCTTACCATGCAAATTGACATTCTTCAAGAGCATGCGCTGTAGAGGCCAGTTTTGGCCGCCTACGGCATGATGGGTTAAGCTATTTTCAAAGTATTCAACCGCGCTCGTGCACTAAGTTTTCAGGCTTGAAAGAGAAATCGCTGTCAAAATGTTTTAAAAATATTCAGCAGGTTTCATATTTGTCATTATTGAACCCGAGTTTAAAATTCAAGAGAAAAGGTGTAAAAGTTCAGAAGATATGATTTATTGCTTCTGTTTATATTACTCCTCGGTTTTCAAAGGGAAGTAATTCTACATAACCTGTACATGTTTGATAATACTCATGTAAGAGTTATGTGTCTTTTTTTTTAGCAATGTTTTAAACGGATAAGGACAAAAAAATCTATTATCCCTGACACAACCCGCTGCGTCGACAAACAACAATTTTTTTTTTAGAAATTTGTGAAAGAGCAGTGGATGCACAATCTGAAGATACAGCTCCTACAAGCTGTGGTTCCCTAATTTAATGCTGAAATTTGTTCAAGAAAATTTATTCTCATAGAAAACGTCTTTCATCATGCCAATCATTACAGTCGCACATTTTCAAAAATAGTCTTCTCATTCCCTAAATTGACATTTTCCAAGACCGCTGCAGAAGCATTTTAAAGGGCAACTTCAGTGTTCAAGGGTTAAAACAGCATTATTTTGAACATAACCTTCAATCATACGTATGATGGATGCGGTAACTTCTTGACAGCACAAAACATATAATTTTGAAATTAAGTTAATTGCTGCCATATATTATTGTAGCATGACAAGTTGTTGCCATTCATTCAGAAACACCAGCCCACACCTGATCCCTTGGGAAAATAAATGTCATCGTAACCTAACACATGGCAGCAAGGATTTCTAGCAAAACTAATATTTAATATATATTCAACTATATATTTAATTCTTGAATTGTAATTAATTTCTCATTTTGTGATTGTAGTATTGTGAATGTTAACCATTTAATACTCATGTCAGCTAAAAATGGCTTCTGCAGTGTTCTTGAGAAATATCCATTTGTTGACCAGAGAAGACTATTTTTGAAAATTTACCACTAAAATGACTGGCTCGATAACCGCGCGCCTGGTATTACATCATAGTGATTATCTAGAACCTGCGCCTGCATGACATCACTGACTATCTAAGGAGACAAAATGTGTGCGCCCAATAAGCCACCATTTAACCCTTTAATGATTAAATTTGTTCAAGAAAACCAAAATATTTTCTCAATGAATGTCCATTTGTAGTCCAAGAGAGGAAAATCTTTGAAAATTTACTACTGGAATGACTGGCTCGGTTATTGAGGCAGGCATTCCAGTGGTACATTTTTGAAAATAGCCTCTTAGCCTATAAATAGACTCCTCAAGACCACTGTAGAGGCCGGTTTTGGCCGGCTTGACCATTGAATGGCTAAACCCAATGTCAGGTAGATTCAGATATATAAGGTATTCATTATGATGTAATATGTGACCATTCAGCATTAATACTGGCTTATTGGGAGAAAAATATAGGGTCTAAAGGTGATTAATATGGACTCTATGAGATAATGCATCGTTTCCGTAGAGTAACTGACTTGAGTATCTCTTTAATTGATGAATAAAAAAAACGTATTTTACTCGATAGAGCTACAATAATTATTCATCCTTGTGAGACACATTTGGTTTCAGTTGAAGCAGAACAACTTAAAAGTCACCACATTTGCCTGCCTTGACACATGATCGTGTACTAAATTAATTATGACGCCCAAAGTGTTCTGCAGTAAAGTGGTAAGTCATTCATAGCAAAGCCAGACAAAACTCGCCTCTGCAGAGGTCTTGAGGAATGTCTATTTGCTGGTCAAGAGAAGATTGTTTTTGAAAATTTACCACTAGAATGACTGGCTCGGGTATCATTCCAGTGGTAAATGTTAAAAAAATAGTCTATTTCTTGGACTGCAAATTGATATTTATTCAGCAAATATTTTGATTTTCTTGATCAACTTTGTCCATTAAATGGTTAATGGTTATCTTTTGATGGATTCCTTTCCTCAAGCGAATTTGCTGTTCTAATCAGTCAGTCATTTGCATTGTTGAGTCATTCCATCACGAAACGCATCCATCAATAATTCACAACAGGACATATCACATGTTGGGGGTCTCGAGGACATTTTGGCATAGCGGGTCTGTGGAATGTTTACAGTAGATATCGGTTATGGTGAAGCTATTACACCGCATCTGTAATGTTATTACCACGGATCCTGGCATAGAAACACCCTATTGGAGAAAATATAATTAGTGTGTTCGGTACACCTTGTTCATGCTGAATTCCCTGTAAATATGGAAATTATGATATTTTGAAAACAATTTGGCTGAAAGTTATTGTTGCTTAATGCAGGAATTACTTCCAGTCAAAGTATTTAATACATAACCAGCATGATATTGACTGCAATTCTGCAATGGACCTTTCTGTATAGTTGTCCGGAAACTGATAGTCAGGGAGTTCAGAGATCGTTCTATCCCAACACTAGCGAGGTATGGGTGGAGCTTAGCTAGAGATGGGCAGGGCATGACTAAAAATGGAAAGGTCTATTATGATTGGATGCTAAAGAAATTATTATCCATGAAACTGCTTCTGGTTCCTGAGTCGTTACAAAGTGAATTATGGTCATTCTTTAGCCATGGCACCCTGGCATCTCCAATCAGGACTACCTTCTGCTGACCTAATGAAGGACTGTCTGACATTTGATGTCTTAAGTGGTGCTTCAGGCCTTTAATTCTTAGAATATTTCAATGCTTCAGGCCTTTTCTAGTAACTCCTTGATGAATTAAATCTCCATTGAAAAACTTTAAGATTTACCTAATTCTTAGTGCAAAGTCCAAACCCACTAAAAATATGGAAAATTTTGTAAAATAATTTGACTTATGATGGAGATTAGATGCAATGATAGTATAGTTTTATTAATATCGGATAAGTCCTTGATGAATTAAATGTGCATTGAAAACCTAAATTTATATCTAATTCTGGCTGCATGGCACACACCATTTGGATCACTATATTGAGCCATCCTATGCTTTGCTTCAGGTTCAACAAAAACTATTTGCCCTAAGCCCATTAGAATATGAGTACAATTGACCCAGACGTATATACTGGTCTGGTGTTCTGTTAGCTTAATAAAATACTTAACCACTCAATTCACTGTTTGCTATAAGTCACTTGACTTAGATATCTCAGAAAATCTTAACCTATTCATTCCCATGGTGTCTGTGTTCCCTACTAAACAAGGTTAGCGGAGATACATCTATCCATTGGGTATTCTTGATAGTATCTCTTTAACTCTAAAGCAGTCATTTCTCTAGGGAACCAGTTCCTCTATTCCTATAGAGTACATATAGACGAGTCTGTGAGCATGTGTGAACTTATGCTACTATGCATGTGACCGCGTCCAAGCCGTCATTAATTAATTTCACAAAATTTAATAATGATTTGCAATTTAACGATGTGGAGTGGCCGAGGTGGGCCACAGCGAATTGAGTGGTAAGTATTTTAGTAAGCTAACAAAACGCCAGACCAGTATATACGTCTGGGTCGTTTTGTAAACATAGAATCAGTCACAGCCCAAATAATAGGTGGGTTGGTAAATTGCAAATCAGGAATGAAAGGTTAATCACCAAAAATACTAAAACCAACTAAATCGCTGAAGTGGTGAAAGAGTATGAACAAACAAATGTTCTAAACAAAATACACTAAAATAATGATAATTAGAAAAGCTCAGCAAAGAGAATTTAAAAACAGACGTGAGATGGTGAAGAAGATGGCTGACTAAAGAATCTAGGCAGGCAATTGAGCCTAGGTTTGACTGGCAAGACTAGAAATGTCAGATTGTGAATTGAATCTGATCTTTCAGATAAAAATAATGTAGAATCTGACATTTATACTGCAACTTACATAATGTCGTCTACTGATAGATCTGCATAGAATGCAAAGGAGACGGCCATACCATGAACATTGTGTGCCTTAACACTTACTGAGTGTCTCCTGGAGATACATTCTAGTGTCAATTAATGGTGTCTGTAATCCAGTTGATGAGATGCATGCTTACTAATCAAATTTGCATAAGTAATCTGAACGGTGTTTCAAAAAGATCTTTTAAATTTGGTTTAGTTTTCGGAAAGGATTGAAAATAATTAATTAGGTTTTATATATGTAAGATCTCTTCAAGGGCAAAGAATGTAGCCAGATCTTCTACCAGCTAGAAAATATCATTCATAAAAAAGAATATGAATATCAGAACACCATCTAACAAACGTGGCAGGTAGTAGAAAAAGAATGATCAGATAGATGGACCCAAGACATGAGATAATAGAGAAATTTATTATAGGCATTTGTCTTTGCACTATGCCATAAAAATACATGTACCATGGATAAATGATGTAAATACTTAATAACTGTCGAACCGGCTTCTAGAAAAAAGAAGGATAGATGCTAGTGAAAATGATAACACCACCCCAGCATACAGGGATTTAAGTCATCAAAAATATCCCATGAATCTATGACTTGATGATGGGATGTAGAATCGGGCGTGATAATGTGTTGTTCTTGCAACCATTTGAAAACCTTAAATATACTGGGGTAAACTCTCCTTTAACAGATAGATTTGAATTGATTAAGAATACTAAATAAAGTTCAGACAAAAAACAAAAAAATAAATTTCTGAAAAACAGGTCTCTTGGAAAATACCAAATATACATGTTGAAGATTTGTGGAATGATGAAATGAAAGCTGCCGCAAAATTGGGAAGACTGGATTTCCACAAAGAGGACTACGAGATCCACTGAATAACTCTCATTGGGCCAAGCAGGAGTGATTAAAGGGATAATACATTCTGCTGACAAAAGTTCTTAAAGACAATTGCACTAGAAACCGCTGACAAAAGTTCTTAAAGACAATTGGCACTAGAAAGTTAAATTGAAGATATTTAAACAAAATGTGATGTCTATGACTGGGCCAGAGCATCTACCGCCAGAGCCTAGCCTGGAGGAAGAATATGAACATCAGATCTGGATGCTATACTGAGTAGAAATTTAATGGATGTAATAAATGAGCTACAAGGAAAATCATTCTACCTGGAATGTGGGATGCTGATGGATTTCCTGACATCTTCACCATGGGAGGAAGACCAAGACTCCAGACAAAATATGATAACCTCAGCCACCCTGTTTGGTGATAAAAGTCACTACTATAGAAATGACTGCATGAGCAGCTAGGTGGCTTGTCAAAGAGACAATATCTCTTCATTCTCCGATATTCCAGAGTATTGAAAAGGGAATAAGACTACTTTATCTGATTCCATAGACACAAGAACGAGAGGAAATTCTATAGCAAACCCCTCCCTCAAACTCTTAGTAGAAAGGATCAAAGGAAGGATTTGTCCGAAGACTATGGGTTCAAACATTTGATAAATTTAAATGAGACTCGTAAAAGATATGGCTGAGGAATCTTTGAACTGGCCACAAGACTGAAGAAACTCTGAGGAAGAAGCTTAGACATACCAATGTATTCTGGAGAAGAAAATACATCATGCTTGATACTGAGTCCGACATGATATTATGGGAAAGAAATCCCAGCAACAGATCAAATTTATATATGATGATGAAGGATTGTTATGGAAATATACTCAACCTTTTCTCAATCTTTTATCCTGTCTAAGACTGGACTGAAAAACTTGGATGATTTGATGACGCCACTTAAGAACAAGACATCAAAAAGGACCTGCAGATGGATAAACTGGAGAATTGGTACCGATGACACCCAGCGAATGAAAATGCAGTGTATGCGGTCGGGGTGAAGGACAAAATTCTGAATTACCAGCCTTGACCTTCATACACAAAACTGACTCCATTCGGCCCAAATTTTAACACAATTAAGGAACCTTCCAAGCCAGAGGAATCCCAGACTGCCCATGATGTTATTAAAAGAACCCAGATCCAGTTATGATCAATTCTGTATGTATGGAAATATCAGAAAACACTGTCCCTTATCCTTGACGAGACCAGTGATGACTGGCCAAAATGACTCCGTGTCCATATTATTCCTTTCATCGATGAACTCCATTTCTGAGATAAGGTATCAGGAAAAGAGTTGAATATTATAAAACGATTTGACCATAAGTCATCGTTGTCTCAAACAGCAATAAAGCAGCTATGGGTTCCAGTCAAAATAATTCCAAAATATGCAAAAGAATTAGTATTAAATCATAAGGACATGAAGTGTAAAATCTTTCTGCAAGCTGTCGGAAAAGGATAAATATGTGAGTTGAAGATAAGAGCCGAGACCCTATAAAAAGATGATCTGTCAGCACCTTATATTCATTAAAATCCTTGGATTCTGCCATTCCTCCACTGTATCCTACTTGAAAAGAGCAGAAATTTATTGATCAGGAACAGAAGCAGGACTAATGTCACAGGAGACTAACATGGTTTGATAGAAAAAAGGTGGAGGATTCAATGACTAAGTTGATTGTACCTTATATGTAGAAAATCTGCTACCTATGACATGCATGAGGCTAGCTATGTCCATCCCCACCCCTGAGAGAGTAGAGATTGTCTAGAAGTGCTTAAACATGACAGCTAGGACCAGAATAAACCTGCAGAATCTTATTTACAAAATCTAATTTTAAACAAAGCTAGTATGATATGAGCCCAATTGTTAATATCTTTATCAGATGATTAAACAGGAAAGAAGTCCACCAAACCTGTTACCAGATCAAGGAAGGATAAGGACAAAAGACTGAAGAATGGTGAAAGGAAAAAACCATATATTCTACAATCCATGAGAAGGCAATGACCCAATCATCTTGGTTAGGCCCCCTTGAGGAATTTATTCAATAATGCCTGGAAAAGTTAGAATTTAGAAGATTAAAAATAGGCTTGAATAGATAAGGCAGAGAAAACAGCTCCATATGAAAATAACAGAAATAGACATATCACTAGTCAAAGAAAAAGATCAAAATTTCAACTTTATTAGTGTGACAAGCTTAAATTCACACATAAATATGCTTCATCATGGCGAGGGATCCTACTGACTGACAGAAAGGAAAGACTGATGTAAAAAACTATCTGAAAAATAAATCAGGCCAGATATGATACTAAAAGATAGCAAACCATTATTCACAATTAAAATAATAAAGACTGATGCACTGATTTGCAGATTGATATTAGGAGAATCAAAAGATGATTGATTCTGATGTTTTGAGAGAACAGGTCGAAAGATGGAGGCTGATAGGAAGAGACTAATACATGAGAAGATTCAGGAGCAAAACGAAATCTAGTGAAGTCAAAACGACAAAAGAACTGCTCATAAGAAAAAATAAAATTATTCCTAGAAGATAAATGTGAAGATGTATACGGGTGAAATAGAGCATACAAACTATGAACACTAGGCAGAGATGTGTGTACACAAGGTTCCGAAGGATGAGGATAATTGGATCGTTCAGCCATTGTGCTAAGAACAACTAATGAAGAATTAAAAATTTAAAAATAAGAGCCCCTGAGATAGGGCATTTAAATTGTCCACGTGATTTAGAAATAAACAATACCAGCAAAACAACAGAAGTGAATTGATTTGGCATACCTAAACCAGAAGTTTAATTATAATCAGTTGCTATACCATAAATACTGAGAGTTATAATCTAGGTAATAATTCTGAGCACAAGACAATTAGGCCTTATGCTCATCTTTTCTTTGTTTATCTCCATGCCTGTGCCGTCACTTCTGGTCATGGGTTGCGTATACGGTGTAGTCATGCATTGCCTCTTGACTATGCCAAAGCCTATGTAAACCTTTTCAAATGTTTTAAGAGTTGGTGTGGAAACAACATGTTCAGACAAACCATTTCACAGTTTGCACATCCCTTAGAGAAATTTTTCTGACTAGGTTAGTTCTCACCCTCTTCTGGTAGGCTTTCAGATGATTTCCATGAGTAATAGTCCATTTGCAAGCAGAATGTTATATTTGACTATAACAATTAATCGATTGAGAGCTGATAGAATGATCCTTCATAGCCTGGGTACATGCTCTTTATATCCAATTTCGCCAGAGTTTAGTACGCACAGAAAGAATTTCTAAAATGGTGAGAGATTAGATAATACATTAAGTAGGAAAAAAACCCATCTTAGGGCTAATAAAGGGATCTGATAGTCAAGAACTTTCCTGATCCAAAGGCTATGCTTGCTACTAAAACATTTAGATCGACAAACAACTCTGATATAGTAAAACTTGGCCATCAAAGCTTGTTGTGTTTACTATAAAAATATTAACCATTTAACTCTCGAAGTTATTAATCATAGGTTGCAACTGAAATAAGTTGAATTTGAATGAGTACCAGCAAATATGGGAGTGGCGTATTTACTTATAAATCCATAAATAGGTTGCACATTTATGCTCAATTTACACGTTCTAAAAAATTTGCGCACACTATATACAAGGATAAAACTTATTTTGCTCTGAATTTTTAAACATCTTAACGTCTGAAGATACCACGAAAACTCCCCTGCACAAATCTTGTCACATCGCGGCTTTGCTTAATGTGTACTTCAAAACATCATTCGCAGAAGTGAAATTATTAAATTGAACAGCCTAAATATTGTGTATCCTTTAATAAAGAGTATAAAATATACAATTTGTAATTGCACAACTGGTGGTCCACCAAAGGCAGAGCCAATATAGACTGTGGTCCTCTACAGGGGAAGTTATTAGTCATAGGTTGCAACTGAAATAAGTTGAATCTGAATGAGTACCAGCAAAGATGGGAGTGGTGAATTTACTTATAAACACATAAATAGGCCGCACATTTATGCTCAATTTACACGTTCTAACAAATTAGTGCACGCTATATACAAGGATAAAACTTAGTCACGTTGTTTTCCTCTGGATTTTGAATTTCTCCTGCACAAATCTTGTCACCTCGCGGCTATATTTAATGTGTACCTCAAAACATTGTTCGCAGAAGTGAAATTATTAAATTGAACAGCCTAAATATTGCGTATCCTTTAATAAAGATTGTTAATTCCATCAAAATTAATCCTGACTTGACATAAATGTCGTCTTGAAATCAAAGTCACGTGATATGTGAATCACGTGATATTATCTGATCAGATCAGATTAAAGCAAATTTTAATGAAGTATCTTGAGCTAGTACTCAGATATAGTTATCCTGGAATTGGAAATTCGGCAATGCGGTCTACGCTTCTCGTCAGCACCTCCAAACGGAGATTTAATTTGCCACTGGCTGGCTCGCTAACATTAGAAGTGGTCTACCTCAGTTTAATTCTCGGGCATTCAAGCAATTTCTCTCGAACATTGCATTTTGTTTTGGATCATTATATGTTGGTCAATTACATTACAATATAACCAGTCATATATATGATCAATTTTCTCGCTAGATTTAGAAATCAAGTGAACGCAAGTTTCTCGCTAGATTTAGAAATCAAGTGAGCAAGATAACCTGATGCAGGTTTAATGGCTTATCTAACAAAAGAGGGTTATGTGATTACAAGGATCCAAATCAGTATCGTAATTTTGAACATCCGGGCATTCCGAGATCGCCCATAGCAACGCAATGTTTACATTTTCCATGAAACTAAAGCCACAAAAAACTTGTATCGAGTAACCCCACCCGGTATTAGAAAACATAAAATCTTGAGTGATTTTGCAAGATATTAAATAAAAGGTAACGGTTTCATGGCCCATTGCTAGTAATATTAAATTAGCCTGCAAAAATGGCGCCAATACCAGGGTATCCGATATGGGAAATTTTAAATGCGATGACCAAATTCAATCACGAATTAATATGATGGTCTTGTCTTTATTGTGATGTGCCTGACATGACTGATCATCATGAAGTACTTGCGAGTTTCCAGTTAGTAACGGTCTTTAGAAGGACCACTCGCTTTTCTTCAGTGGATGATCGTGGTGTATCCTTATGGTGTTCATCCAGTCCACCACGCCTGTTTGCACTACTGTCATGTTCTTAATAGATCCAATACCTTCCCAACCGGTATGTTACATAGTTATGTAGGATACCTTATGTAGGATTCGATCCAAACCAGTATGTAGTATACCTTATGTAGGAAAGAATGACAATCGGAAATACATACCTAGTCAAAACTCTTAATTGATCCAAGAACTTCCCAACCGGTATGTTACATATGTCATGTAGGATACCTTATGTAGGAGATATTCCAAACCGGTATATAGTATACCTTATGTAGGAACGAGCCTCTGTGGCTAAAATAGGATCAGAGATTTTGACTTCACCGTGATTAATTGTCTCAGGTACCAGTTCCCTAGAGTAATGACTGCTTTAGAGTTAAAGAGATACTATCAAGAATACCCAATGGAGGGATGTATCTCTGCTAACCTTGTTTACTTGGGAACCCACACGCCATGGGAATGAATAGGTTAAAATTTTCTGAGATGTCTAAGTCAGGTGACTTATAGCAAACAGTGAATTGACTGGTTTAGTATTTTTGTTGTGTTACAAAACTATTGTTATGTCAAGTTTGATGCAATAGTTTTCATATACATGTTGCTTTTATGATCACACGCACGCACGCATGCACGCACGCACGCATGCACGCACGCACGCACGCACGCACACACACACACACCATTTGATGAGTATAGACTGTGTGTGTGGACAGGCCAATGGATTTTATTCCAGTTTATCCATCCATCATATGACATCATAATCAACTACGTGATGTGTAGGATGATGTCATAATCAATGATGTCATGAATGATGTGGTTAAGTACATCACGAACGCATATTGTTGACAGTCTGAGCATTGGTATACAAATTGTATACCTTTACTATTTAATAAACATTCTGTTGAATATTTTGAAACTAATTTCACTGGTCGATGTTGCTGCCATAGGCCGCAACAGCACCCAGTAAAATTAATTTCAAAATATTCAACAGCTAACCCGTATAGAGTTTTGGAAATTGATAAGCTAGGCATTCAGGGTTTGATTGATCCCAACATGGGCGAATGTTTCATTTCTGCAAAAAAATGTCTATTTTTTATTCATTAAATTTCCATTTGAATATCGATCATGTATCCATTTCAATTCACAAATCTTTTCCTGAAGAATGTCATTTTCCATTGATTTCTGTTTGAATATCGTTTTCCATTGCAAATTACCAATTCCGTGAATTCCAGTCATTTGCCATTTTGCGGAAGACCACTGTGACTAAAATATCATTTAACCCATTAATACTCATCACTTAGGTGTTAAAGGCTTAAAATATATAGCAAAATCCATGCTGTTACCCCTAGATAAACATTGCTACCATTATGCAGACAGATAGCTGAGTAGTAGTAGTAGTAGTAGTAGTAGTAGTAGTAGTAGTAGTAGTAGTGGTAGTAGTAGTAGTAGTAGTAGTAGTAGTAGTAGTAGTAGTAGTAGAGCTAGTGATAGTAGTAGTAGTAGTAGTAGTAGTAGTAGTAGTAGTAGTAGTAGTAGTAGTAGTGCTAGTAGTAGTAGTAGAGCTAGTGATAGTAGCAGTAGTAGTAGTAGTAGTAGTAGTAGTAGTAGTAGTAGTAGTAGTAGTAGTAGTAGTAGTGCTAGTAGTAGTAGTAGTGCTAGTAGTAGTAGTAGTGCTAGTAGTAGTAGTAGTAGTAGTAGTAGTAGTAGTAGTAGTAGTAGTAGTAGTAGTAGTAGTAGTAGTAGTAGTAGTAGTAGTAGTAGTAGTAGTAGTGGTGCTAGTGCTAGTAGTAGTAGTAGTAGTAGTAGTAGTAGTAGTAGTAGTAGTAGTAGTAGTAGTAGTAGTATTAGTAGTAGTAGTAGTATATGCAGAATTTATATGTGCAAAATTAATCATGAGAAGCAGTAGTCATAAATAGAGGGATCTGATCTGTCACACTAGTTAGCTGACATCACATGGCATAGTAATCACCACCACATCCCCCCCCCCCCCCTGGGCCCAGACATCACTAGCTAGCTGACATCACATGGCATAGTAATCACCACCTGCTCGTGCAAGCAGGCCCAAACATTCGAGGGCATTATGATTCTATGAAAAGGAAGAGGAGAGGGAGAGGGAGAGCAGGGGGAGGGAGTGAGGGTGGGGGAGAGGGAAGGGGGATAGGGAGTGAGGGAGCCTTAGATATTCAACAGGCATATTGGAGTGTTGCATTGAAATTGAGACTTTGGAATTTTGATGGTTGAAGTATTAAAGGAATATGCTATTCAAGCTGATTTGATTGAGAAACTAATGACCTGACCTCTCTGCATAGGTCACTGAGGTGGCTGCCTGTTTACCACAGGCTTAGCCTACTATTGATTTAATCAGTGGGAAACAACATACCAACTAGTAGCTACTTGAAGAATGAGTGTTGAAAGAATGTCCTCTGGACGTGTCACCATAACTAATCAGGCTCAGGACTCAAGTGACCAGTAAAGAGGAGATCAAGTTGCCATCTCAATAATAACAGTTTATTGATTTTGGCACCTTAACCTGATTGTGGAATCTGATTGGCTGCGACGTGCAGTGTGGATCCGCATTAACGCTTGTTTGTTTCGCTCTGTATACACCAATACTTAGTTTCATCAATGCTGTAGTTCCGCCTCTCACACCATGTCCCACGATCTGAGAGAAGGAATTGTCACGATTATTTGGTGTCATTATCTTGCAGGCTTTGACCATGCTGAAAAAACCTTGCTACTTTGTAGTTGTGTGTTTCGTGATCGTAGGCTATGCATAAAGTTGTGCAGGTAGTGCGATTGATTACTTGCCACAGTTCGTTATTCATGTACAGCGATGATGCTTTTGCAATTTCCCCTGTCATGCTATTTCCCCCGCTACCGTTTGCGCGGGTAATTCGGACAATAACAGTGTCTGTTTACATTTGTATCATTTTTATCAGTTGACACTAAATCATTTGAACATGAAAGACCAAATACAATATAATGCAAAAGCTGTTCTGTTGAATATTTTGAAGTTAATTTGGCCTGCCTGTGACTGCAAATTCTTCCTGTCAAATTACTTTCAAAATAATCAACGGCTTATCTGTGAGGTTACCTTTTTTGAGGTTCTGGGAATTCTGAGTTCAAAGGGTTTGAGAAAGTTCTTGTGAAAATATTAATTGTTCAACATATTGCAAAAAAGAAGTACAATACCTCGTCTTATGTGTATCCACCAGCAATCTGTTTCATTATTCATTTTACGCTACAACTTAATTCCTAATACTACTTGTTATGGTTACGATGGAGCAAATTATTTTAAAAACAATTTGACTCAAATGTGTTGTTTCCAAAGGCAAAGTTTCAGTTCATCTGTTTTAAAAATATTCAGCCAGCGTCATTTAACCCTTTAACCCTTGAATTTGTTCATGAAAATTTCAATTTTCTCATAGAAAATGTCAATTTGCAGAACAAGAAAAAACTATTTTTGAAAATTTACCACTGGAATGACTGGCTCGGTTATCGAGCCAGTCATTCCAGTGATAAATTTGTAAAAATAGTCTTCCATTGGTCTGCAAATTAACATTTCGCAAGACCACTGCCGATTTTGGCTGATATGAGGGTTAACGGGTTAAATTTATTTCCCTCTGAATTATGTTCATAAAATTTCTAAGCGAAATAGACATTGTTGAAACTGTGGTAATGGTAAAGGAAATTTAATGTATTAAAAAAATTTATAAAATTGTTATGTAAATTTAAAAAATAGCAGCTAGATCTTGTGAAAATAAATTCAAATAGAAGCTGTTTAGTTCTTTATATTAACATATTGATGGTATTTATTGCTTGAGTTTGCTTTAACCCTTTAGCCATCAAATTTATTCAAGAAAATTTCATAGAAGTGTCCATTTGCACACCAAGAAATTATTTTGGAATATTTACCGCTGGAATGACTGGCTCGGTTATCGAGCCAGTCATTCCAGTGGTAAATTAAAAAAAAAAGTTCTTTTGGCCTGCAAATGGACATTTCTCAAGGCCACTGCAGAAGCCGTTTTTGGCTGATATAAGTGTTAAAGAGTTAAAAAACCACCTCCTCATGTAAATTTAAAAAAATTGCATTTTGACTGAATATTGTTGCTGGCCAGTACAAACTTCTAGTCATATTCTTTTCAAATAGACCATAGAATATTAATTTTGGTCTCATAGATGCCACAGACTATATATAAATAAACCCATAGGAACTGTATCTGCAAACAAGATTTAACCATAAAACGTTAATTAGTTACCTCTACAGGATGTTGAATTTGTTTGAATGTTGTTTTTGTGACCGTCTCGCCCACTGTTTAGTAGCACTAACTGGTGGTTTCTGGCTACAGCCTTATGCTCAGGACTTGCGGAGTCATTGCTGGAACGCAGTCACCGTGTCTCGGTTAATGGTTGTTTTGTGTTTGTAAATTTCAATAGCTACTTTGACTTTCTTTTTGAATAAATTAGGGGCGATGTTAATGGTAGAGGCAGTGCTGTCATGGGCGATATATCCATCTGCATGCTCTGCCATAGCTGAGCTGGAATTATCTTTCAGCTGTCCTTTAAATCCAGATTCAGAAGCGTTTAGTTTCACCGTTAACCTTTCACCAATCATTATCCAAGCGACTGCCAGTTAGTGCTGAAGAAGTGACTGAGATGGTCACGAAAATAACACTCACACAAATTTCACATCCCGGAGAGGTAACTAAATTTTGTTGAGACTATAGTGAAGAGGAGGATCTCGACATAGTGGTCAAAATGACGTTTGGCGTCCGGCATCCACCAAGAATTAGGTACTTGTTAAAGTTTTTCAATGGACATTGAATTCATCAAGGGCTTATCCGATGTCAATGAAGCTTTGCAGTTTTATACAATCAGTGCATTTGCTCTGTATGACAATAAATAAGATGTTCTAATTTTTTTCCCTATTTTTACCGGGTTTGTACTTATTACTGTGTGATTTATATCCTGCTTAACCCCAGAATTGGAAGAATATTAAAGTTTTTCAAGGGTATTTTACTTTATCATTAGGGCGTATCCAATCCCAATGAAACTTTACAGATTTGTTATATATATATATCATCATAATGCATTCAGTTTGCAGCGAAATTAAATTAATTTAAAGCTTTTTACATACTTTGACACGGTTTGTTTCTGTGTGATTTGTCTCCTTTTCAGAAATTAGACTACTATTATGTTTAAGTTTTCAATAGACACTTGATTTATCAAGGCGTATAAGATTTTAATTAATCCTTATTTTGCGCCACAGTCGATGTGTGATATGCAGAAAAACTAAACAGCTCGACATGCAGGATGCAGTCCTTCTAGTGCTTAGTATGAATTATCTTGTGATCGGACCAACATTTTTGGAAATATGATTTAGCCATGTTTAACTTAAAGGTGTAGGCTAAACTAATCGGTTTGAGTTTGTATAAGGCTGCTAGCTACCAGGGCCACTTTAACCCTTACCACTCTGATGTCCATATTCTATCTTTTATTGTGTCAATATCAAAGAAACTGATGTACCTTTTTCAACAATTTTGGTGCAAGATGTTACTGTCTACAACAGCACCATCTTCCACCAGATTTGTTGAAAAATGAACACATGTTCATCTTTTAATTTAATTTGAAGATTTAAAATTTTAACACGAGTGGTAAGGGGTAAGAATGTTTTAACTAGTCCTGGCTTAGCTGCTCTAAAGAGTACTTAAACCCTTTAACCTTTGAATTTGTTCAAGAAAATTTCTAATTTTCTCACAGAAAATGCCCATTTGCAGACCAAATGAGGACTATTTTTGAAAATTTACCAATGAAATGACTGGTTGGTTATCGAGCCAGTAATTCCAGTGGTAAATTTTCAAAAATAGTCTTCTCTTGGTCTGCAAATGGACATTTCTCAAGACTCAGGTTGTATAACATAAAAATAGTTTATGGTAGCAGGTTTTCATTCTGTAATAAACTATCTGTAGGTTATGTAACTATGATTTGCTGCATCAAGTTATCATGGTAATGAAATATTTAACCCTGTCATGATCCAGATTGATTTGTGTATAGTAAATGTCCTTTTGCAGACAACAGAAGACAAGTTTTGAAAATTTACCCCATGTGTGGCCATTTCGATTATTGAGCCAGCCATTCCACTTGTGAATTTTCCAAAATAGTCTTCATTTGGCATGGCAATCTTGCTTTGGCAAGTAGTTTATCTTTTTCTTTCAGAGATTGGACTGTATCTTATAGTAAATCTTAATCAATGTGATTAGACATCATTTTTATCCATAACCCTGCGTCCTTGTAACTATATGTAGAATCTTTCTTGTTGAGTTTCTGTTGGCTTCAGACTTTATATGAATCAGCTAGTATCCAGGTCTTTACAGTCAATATATTGCATGCTTTATAGCTTTTGTTATAATGGTGGAGTTGCCATATATTATTATGTCTGAATATCATTTTGCTGATCCATCCATCCATCCAACTGCCATCCCACCTAACGACCTGCCCAATCAGCCACCTGCCCGCTCGCCAATCCATCCCTCCATCCAACCAGCCATCTACCCAACTGCCCACCCACTCGCCCACACACCCAGCCAACTGCCCACCCCACTATCCATCCATCCACTCATCCATCCAACTGCCCACCCAACTACCCTGCCACCAACTCACCCAGACACCTGCCCACTCACCCATCCATCTATCCATCCATCCACATAACTGGTCACCCACCCACCCAGCCAGCTACCCGCCCACTCCACCATCCATCCATTCATCCACCCATCTGCCTGCTGACCCAGCCACCTGCCCACTCATCCATCTGTCCACCCAACTACCCGCCCACCAAGCCAACTACCTGCCCACTCCACCATCCATCCATTCATCCATCCATCCACCCATCTGCCTGCCCACTCGTCCATCCATCCACCCAACTACCTACCCCACCTTCCATCCGACCGCCCATTCATCCATCCATACACCCCATCCATCCATACACCCCATCCATCCATACACCCATACACCCATCCATCCATCCATCCATCCACCCATCCATCCATCCATCCATCCATCCTTGTGTCTGTTTTCTAGATGAGTTTCCAGGAATGAAGTGTTTAATGATCTCTGCCACCTGGATTTACTTCTCCACCTGTGTTAGTGTCTAGGCAGGTGTGTTTAGAGAGACAAAAGAGACACCAATAATTGAGAGGTTTCTACATGTATTGGATGCTCTGTTAAGGTGTATTTGGATTTTACTTCCGTGAACTAATGGAGATTACGACTAACTCATATGCTGCACAATGGGTGGAATTTATGATAAAGTTCATCTAGGTATATATTTATATTACAAACTCATTGTCTTTCACCCGTTCATATATCAAATTCCAGCATCCAATTTTCAAAATAACCATACAAATAAGCAGTTTAATACATTGATAGCTTTATTATGTGGTTACAACATGTTGCTACTGATGGGATCACATCCATGGCTGGTAGCTCCAGAACAAAAACTCTTGGATATTAACATTGCAGTTTAAATGCCTGACTGCTGAGTTTTTGCAGATGACATGCTCCAAGGATTATATCTCTAGACCTGCTAAATATTTAGAAAACAATTTGACTGAAAGTTGTTGGTGGCTAAGCCACCAACAACTTTCAGTCAAATTGTTTTCTAAATATTCAGTAAGTCAAGAGTTTATGTTCATTGAAATTATTGGCTGGTTGCTTGCAGTAGTGATACAGTTGGCATGTTGAATATTCCATCTACTTTGCATTAGCTTTTCAATAAATGCATAGAAATTCCATGTTCAACCAGCTCTGGGATGAGGTTCACCATTCAAGCTCAAATTAATGATCTTATAGACCTTGTGAGATTGTAATCAGAGGACCACGTGTCTCACTTTGTGTGTGAGTGGGTGATAGACTATAATTAGACAGCTGGCACACCAATGTTAATTTTGTGAACCAGATGTCCAGAGGCATCTTTAGCCTTAAGATATCAAGGACTGACCACATTAGTTTATCCAAACATGCCATCATTAGGATGTACTATTGTGGTATTACACACTATGGGGCACCCACCCATGGTCCTTTGGTAATGAGGTCAACTCATAAACCAAAGGTCATGGGTTCAAATCTTGCCTATATCTAATGTGCACCACAAGTGTGAAACCGGTAATAGTGTGGATGAATTTCATGGTGTGTAAATAATTCATTAATCCAGCTGTTCTGAATGCGGAATGGTGACTTAAATTATTTATATACTGAGTACATACTCCTCTATTGGGCATCTCTGCCCAGTGCATTGATGGGCGATTTGCAGTGAATGAAACTATGATCTAAGTTCGTCATATAGATGTCTTAATTCTCGTGCATTGTATCTGATAACAGTAAAGTAATACTGCTCACACATCTGGCACTTTTACCAGGCAGAAGTGTTGTGAGCGATGCATTGTGGGAAGGTATATTGCCAAAATACGTCGATGTGGGAAAGGTGTATTAGTCAGGTTAGCTGAAAATTATTCGCAATCATTAACGCTTTAACCCTCGAATTTGTTCAAGAATATTTCAATTTTGTCATAGAAAATGTCCATTTGCAGACCAAGAGAAGACTATTTTAGAAAATTTACCACTGGAATGACTGGCTTGGTTATTGAAAAATTGTCTTCTCTTGGTCTGCAAATGGACATTTCTCAAGACCATTGCAGAAGCCATTTTTGGCCGATATTAGTGTTAAAGGGTTATGGTTCTTTGCAGTCTTTAACCATTTAACCATTGGCATGCCAGTATCTCAATTTCAAGACGACTATACTGGAAAGATGCCAAATATTTTGAATATCATATGACTGGAACTTGTTGCTGCCACTCCACAGATTATGGATTACATTACAAAGAGTTTGTTGTTTCTGGACTGTAAGAGCTAAATGATTAAGATGTATCCATTTTAATCCTTTAGTGGTCAAGCCGGCCCAACCTGGTCTCTGTTATGGTCATAACTGGATTTATATACCTGATGCTTGTCCTGAAGGTTCAGGACGAATGTCGGATGACTGACACTGTGTTTGTGTCACCTATTTATAGGCCTTTGCATCCCGCTTTGGTCCCACTGATCACTGCACATGCTCAATGATTGTTCTTATTTGGGGTCCCATTTTGCACATGCCTAGTGATTGTTCTCCCTTTGGGTCCCATATTTAGGACACAATTTTGGGTAGCATCCCATGCCATGCATATTCACATGGATACCGAAGGACCCTTCAGGAGAAGCGTCAGGTATACAATTCCAGGTGTGGCATTCCCCATTATAAGTAATCAAATTCTCAGGTAAAAATATGGATCTAGCCGACTAAAAGTATCTCCAACAGGAGCAAGTTACTGCCTTCGATCTCCAAACTCATACTCCTAAAAGAGGTGTCGAATACTCTACACAGCTAAAATCACTGGCAACTGCAAAACACGAAGCATCATGTACCTTATCATCAGGTTTTGAAACTGTGTCCAGCTATGCATTGGCATAATAGTACACAGATGTGTAGATGCGCACATGCACACACATCTCCGCACAACCATAAGCATACCTAAGTGCATCTGGCATGGATGTGTGGTTGTGGGCGCGTAATCCTCCACCACCATAAGCAGTATATAGGCGAACCCAAGCGTGAATTCAAAATTAGAATACAAGAACACTTCAAGGATATATGACATTAGAAGGATTCACCAGTAGCCTGCCACTTCAGCTTTCCTAATAGAAACACATGTCCTACCACATTACACAGGTCTTAAGAGGTGACCCCCATGCAGATGCTAACACCAAAAAAAAGGAGAAAGAAGGCCTACTGGATACACCTACTCCACACAATGGAGTTACTGGCATCAACCATATTGGATAAAGGCTCATACATAACAAGCCCCCTTTTTCCCCACGTTATAAGAAACTCTCTCTTATGGTCTTGTTGAAATAATTTCTTGAATATATGGAAATCACTTTGTTTGTTTCTGTGCGATGTCTGAAATAACCTGTTGACGATTTGGTAATGCCTAGCAATGGTTTGTACTTAAATTAATTTTCAAATATTCGCCAGCCATTTGCATGATTGTGCCAGAATTGAAATACAGAAATTTCTTCAACGAAAGAGTCGTTGTCATTAATTAATCCTCAAATTTATTCAAGAAAATATAAATTTTCTCATAGAAAATACTGATTTGCAGACCAAAAGATGATTATTTTTTAAAACTTATCACTGGAACGACTGGCTCGGATATTGAGTCAGTAATTCCAGTAGTAAATTTACAAAAAAAAGTTCTCTTGGTCTGCAAATGGACATTTCTCAAGACGATTGGAGAAGCCAACTTGAGTGTTAAACCTGTAAGCTGCACTCATATGTGCCAAAAATGACTTCTGTAGTCGTTTTGAGAAATGTCCATTTGCAGACCAAGGAAAGATAACCGAGCCAGTCATTCCAGTGGTAAATTATCAAAAATAGTCATCTCTTGGTCTAAAAATGGAAATTTTCAATGAGAAATTTTAAATTTTCTTGAGCAAATTCGAGGGTTAAGAGGTTAAATGCTTCAGCATGGAGCACATTATACGTTTGTCATGTGTTTATGTGTTTCAGACCATGACATCGATGATCTGGAGATGCAAATTGTCCGGTATAAGCCGGACGGTATCGAAAGTCTCATGAGTATTACCAACTTCAGCAAGAAAGAACTGCAGGTTATATATCGTGGCTTCAAACAGGTAAGATTATATCATATAGGTTTGCTTTTGTGTCCATCTATCCATCCATACTTCCATCCATCTGTCCATCTATGTGTGTGCCGGTCCATCTGCCCATCCATCCATCCATTTGTCTGTCCATCCAACTGACAAACAAATCGTCAGACAGACCGACTGACCCAAGTTGTAGTTACAAAATTAAAAAAAACATGGTTGCAATCAACATGGAAAATGGTGATATATGGGATTTGGGACTAGCTAAATGGGAATTACTTTTTAGCCCACCTGGCCAGAATGGCCAAGTGATTCTGGCCAAGTGAGCTTATGCCATGGCAACCCTCCATCATCTGTATGCCTGCTTGCCTGCCTGCCTGCCTGCCTGTCTGTCTGCCTGCCTGCCTGCCTGCCTGTGTGCCTGCCTGCCTGCCTGCCTGTCTGTGTCAACTTTTTCCTAAAACGAGTTCTCAAGAACCACTGGGCCATTTAAAATTATATTTGGCAGGAAGCATCCTTAGGAAATAGTTTGTTCAAATGAAGCCTATTGCCGAATAATGGTAAATGGTCATCTTGGAGTTTAGCCAATTTTCAGAAACTTCTTTAAAAATCTGTCGGATAAATGGTTTGAATCATTTTCCCACCAAAAACTGCCATACTAAAGCAAAAGGAAATTTAAAATGTCTTCCTGTCCAGAATCACTGGACCGATTTTAATTAGATTTGTCAGGAAGCATCGTTACCAGACACAGATCGAAGTTTGTTGAAAGGAAGCTGATCGGCCAATTTACCCGGCGACCATGTTGGATTTTGATCGATTTTTAGAAACGTCTAAAAATCCTCTTCAAAACTGCTTGTGGAATCGATTCAAACCTCATGACACATCATCTATGACAAATTGTAGTAAAATAGGCATGGATTGTAATACCTAAAAAATGGGAGTATTTGACACGAAAACCGGTAACTCATAAACCAGAGTTAAAACACCCCCAAAATGCCACGAAGTATACAATAGACATAATTAGGGAGAATAGAGTTTATTATAGACATGATTCCTGTATCAGAAACTCTTAAATATGTAGCTGAACTTCAGCGCAAAGCTATAAAAACTTAAGCTGGATAGCAGGCCAACTGTTCTGCTTGCAGAATATTTGAAAAGTGAATCTGTTTCCTATTTGGCATCCATCTTAAATTTTCTGAATATTTCTGAGAAAAAAATTATTAGCCATGGGGCCAATTTTAATAAAACGTAACTATACTATCATAAAAATTAGATTGGCAAATTTTTTCAGTGGTCATCTCGTTTTGTTCGGTTTTCCCAGTGGCCAATAATTCCAGCTGAGCGATAAAGGCCCCTTGAGCCTCAAGTTCAATATGATTTGTCATTCAGGTCATTGGCCAAAACTTGTGTGTGTGCGTGCGTGCGTGCGTGCGCAAATGGATGCATGTGTGAAACCGCATGAATTGATTATTTGATGTCAAGTTTGATGAAAAACAATCTTCTTACCAAATAACCATTTGCAAGAGAAATACTGGCATTAAATCATTGGAAATTGATTGGTTGATCTGTAATTGAGCCAGTGACATTTCAAACACCGTTCTTCTCGTGGCCAGCAAATGTACTTTCTTCAAGACTACTTAACCCTTTAATGGTAAAAATTGTTAAAAACATTTAAATAGTTACTCATTGGATGTACATTTGTGGTACAAAAGGAGACAATTTTTTTGTCTCGCCTGTGAAGCAGAAAGCGAGACATAGGGATCACTAATTCAGTCGGCGTCAGTATTGGCGTCGGTGTCGGCCGTCATTTGTGCGGTTTTGGTTAAGCTTTTTTAATCATCTTATTTTTCAACACTGGCTCATCCATTGTTATTACACCACAAAAACATCCATTACCGTTCAATCACTACTTGCTAAATCAACTATCTGCATTTAGCTATCAGAATAAGATTTTTATGCCAGCATACACACTACCACAGGCTACTGGTTAAGTCCATCTCCAGCATACTGACAGCTATAGCCTGGCACCAGTCTATACTCACCCCATAGTGACGCTTGTCACTAAGTTCGCTTGCGCATGCGCACTGGAGCTCGAATAGGAAACAGTTCCACTTTTCAATTATTCTGCAAGCAGAACAACTGCACAAATATTATCAGAAAGTTTTTATAGCTTTCTGCTGTGTCAGCTTACACTGGAAGGACTTCCTCACACTAAGATATGCTTATTATGAAGTCTATCCTCCCAAAATTATGTTTTGGGAACTATTTCGTGGTTATATTGAACTTTATAACTATGTATATAGATGTTACCAGTTTTCATGGGTTTCGTTTTCATGGTAACAACTTTAACATGCTTAAGTCATCATCATATAAAACACTCTATTACTCCAGTGAACTGTCATGGTGCTATTAGGCCAGGTATAAGAAATTCTGTGTGAAATTATATATTACTGATTTTATCCAGCATAAATTAGAATGTTCCTAATCATGGCCAGCTGAATCATATGAAATCAAGCATGACAATTCTAGGAGTATAGTGGACAGAGGACAATAGCCCAATTAATAGCCAGGACAATTAAAGCCACCAAGCCTGCAGTGTGGACATAATAAATCACAGTATTCCAAGACATGTATATACTGAACTTTTATATACACCTGTGCAAAAGTTAAGCACCAGCAAAAACAATAGAACGTAGAAACATGATGGTACAACTAGGCTGCCATACTTTTTGTCCCGGCGTTAGCTGACATAATTCCAAGTACGAAATGCACATGCATGCATGACTTCACGCCGCTTGATGTCTGTGCATGGCGGGAAACAGCACACGTGTTCAGTTATGTAAAAGTCCAGTTTGAGGTGTAGAACATTACATACAGATTTAGGCGACAAGATTAGGAATTTTGTGTTCATGACCGTGGTTTATTTGTACAGAGAGAATTAGCTCTTGATTGTGAACCGCTATGGCAAGACGAAGGTTAAGTGATCGTGTGAAATGGCAAATCATAGGCATGCATACCACTGGTATGTCATGCAGAGAGATTGGCAGACAGCTGAACATTAACCATACTGTAATCAGTCGTTTGATTGCAAAACATGGGCAAACTAACGAGGTGAAGGACAGGCCTAGATCTGGAAGACCGAAGAAGACTACTGCCTGTGATGATCGAGCCCTAGTACGCCTTGTTAGGAGATCTCCATTCACCAACAGCAGAGTGCTCAGCCAGCAATGGGAAACGCGCAATAGAGTGTCAATGTCTACCGCCAAAAGGAGACTGTATGCTGCTGGCATGAAAGCTAGGAGACCTGTCAGACGTCCTCTCCTCACTGCACACCACAAAGAGGAGCGTCTGAGGTGGTGCAACGAAAGAAGACACTGGAACATGAGATCCTGGAGACGGGTACACTGGTCCGATGAAAGTCGGTTCCTGCTTCATGCCACAGATGGTCGAACTCGTGTATGGAGGTCCAGACGCACGGCGTATGACCAACGTAACATCATGGAAGAAGTTCCATTTGGTGGAGGTTCCGTTATGATATGGGGGTGCATCTCATTTGATTGTAAGCTGGATCTGTTGACTGTACCTGGAACACTAAATGGACAAAGATATCAAGATTCCATACTGGATAGAGTTGTGGTCCCTCATTTTGTAAATCATGCACCTGGAACCCACCCTATATTCATGGATGACAACGCCTGACCACATCATGCTAGAGCTGTGCATGAATACCTCTGCCAGAATGCCATCGAAACCCTACCATGGCCAGCAAGGAGCCCTGACATGAACCCTATTGAGCATATCTGGGACATTCTGGGAAACATGGTGAGAAGGAGGGATCCTCCTGTGCAGAACCTACAGGAATTAACAGACGCACTCCATCTTGAATGGCAACGAATACCACAATGGCGTATCAGTCGGTTGGTGACCAGCATGAGACGTCGTGTCCAGGCCGTCATCCAGGCACAAGGTGGATATACCCGGTATTAATAATGACAGTCTCAAACTTGTGCACAGATGTTAAACTTCGTTTTCAGACACCATTAATGACAATCTAGCCACGTGTGTCAACTGTAGGGCAATAGTTGTCAGTTGTGTCAACGTAACCATATTCAGGCCTCGTTTTCAAGTTCAAACAAAAACATACAGTGTTTCCCCACCATCATAATCAGCATTCCTCTAGTTGCATTATTACCTCTTGCACTAAGATGGATGGGTACATAAATGTTTATGCTATTGCTTTCTTCATAGCACATGAATATACCCTCGCATGTGCGTAAAAATAGGGTGGTGCTTAACTTTTGCACAGGTGTATATATAATAACATACATCTGAAAATACATGTTCATAATCTGATAACCATTTTCATTCTAAATTCGCACAAACATATTTCAAGACATTGGCATAAGAAACCTGCATATTATTTTGGAAATAATTTGACTGAAAGTTGTTGATTCCTCAAGCAGAAATAACTTTTGCTTTGATTGTCTTCGAAATGGTCATCCAGATTTTCTGATTTTGTCAGTAAAATACTGTTTAAGGCATACAGAATGAAAGTGGTTAATTGATTATGAACATGTATTTTCAGATGTTGTATCTATTCACATTCCTTCTGATCAATCTTTTTCCTTTTCTGATTCTTTACGTTTTTCTAACCTTCTAGCTTCCAAGAGGCCTTGCTCTCCTCTTTCCATTTGAACTGTTGATTTTATGGCCTCTGGTGACTCTTCTCTCTTTTCTTCTTCATCTCCTAATCCTTCTTCTTATTCTTCTATTCCCTAGTCGGTCAAGGCTGAGGAGATTTTGTCTAGTCAGGGTCTCTTCGGATGACTGGTCACTGTCTCTCTGGTGGATTGCTTAGACTCTTTCTCTTCTTTTTAAGGACAAGTTTTCTATAGACCTTCCTTCTTTTGTGTCGGCTCTTTCCTCTTTTAATTCCTTTTTCTTGTCTCCTCTGGTCCTTTCAATTGACAATTTGGTCATTATCATGTTAGTTTTCTTTGTGAATTATGTTAATTCTAAGGAATTTATACATACATGAAAGCATTCAGCCTAGGGTAGGTTTTCCTACCCTGTCATTAAATCTTAGTAAAATGATCTCTATTCACTCTGAAATATTCATATCTGCATTAATTTTAATTTAACAATGGGGTATGTCATGATTAAATTCATGATTCTTACTCCCAAGTCAAGATGGAGACCATCTCCCAGACCTTTTCCAGTCTAGATCTGGGTATGTGGTCATTTCCATTGACCAAAATGACGCCTTCTTTCATGTTTTCATTTACCCTTCCTTCAGTAAATTCCTGAGTTTTGCTTGCTAAGATCGAGTTTGGCAGTTTCGCGTTATGTCTTTTGGCCTGACCATGGCTCCTTTTCTTTTTCTCGCATAGTCTCAGCCATGGCAGAAATTTTCACTGTCATTCTATCCATCTCCACGTTTATATAGACCATTGCTTAGTAAAGTAAGTCTTCTTCAATTCTGTCAGGAATTCTTCCAGAGGATTTTAAATCTAAAGAAATCAAGCCTGGTTCCATCTCATATCCGTACGCATCTAGGCATTTCTTTCGACCTGGCCCGGGGTCAAGTCTTCCCCTCAGATCCAAGGATAGAGGTTTTATCAGTGGCAATGGAAATCCTGTCTACTTCCCCCATGGTAAGAGCAAGATTCTTTTTAAGAGTGATAGGACTGATGGTCAGCGTAGAGAAAGTAATTCCTTGGGCGGCGCTGATGAGAAGACCCTTCCAAATGTATTTAATGTGCCTTTGGAAGCAGTTAGTCCACTCTATTTACCATCAGATTCCCATCAGAGAACATTTGATCCCTCATCTAGATATTTGGAGGAATCGTTCTCTGCTTCTGATGGGTGTTCCACTGGTAAAGTCCTCCCCTCAGGCGATTATCTTCACAGACACTTCCCAGGAGGGATGGGGAGCAGTCTGGGACTCCCTGTCAGTTTCCGGCCTTTGGTCCCTGGAGGAGTCGATAGCCATATCAACATTCTGGAGTTGTGGGCTGTCAAGAAGGCTCTCCTTTCATGGTCAGATCATGTGATAGGTCTCAAAGTCTCGATTCCGTCGGACAATTCGACAGTGGTGTCTTATATCAACAGGCGGGGAGGTACAAGGTCATCTCTCCTTTGTCTAGAAGTGTGGAATCTTCTCTTGTGGTGCCGCAAGAAGCAGATTCTTCTAGTGTCCTCCCATGTCCCAGGCAGTCTGAAATTTCTGGCGGACCAACTGTCACATCCCAGCAAGTTCCGCCACACAGAGTGGCAGTTAAAGAAGTCGGTTGTCAGAGCGTTTTTCAGTCTTATGGATCCTCCTCTAGTAGATCTGTTCACGACCTGTCTGAATACCTAGATCTCCTCTTACATGTCTCCTTTTCCGGACAGTCCTTTTCTGTGGATGCTCTGTCTCAGTCCTGGACAGGAATGTTGGCCTATGCCTTCCCTCCAATAATTTGATTCCGTTAGTCTTGAAGAAGGTCAAGGACCAAGATTGCGAGTTTCTTCTGATGGCTCCCTTTTGGCCCAAGAGGATTTGGTTTATAGACCTTCTAGATCTTCTGGTAGACTTCCCTCGTCTTCTTCCAGTATCTCAGGATCTTCTATCTCAAGTAAGAAGTCTTTGTGTGCATCCAAATCTAGAAATTTTCAATCTGTGCATTTGGAGAATCTCGAGTCTGAGGTCGTCAAGAATAAGGCTTCTTCAAGATCTCAGGAAATTATTGACTCAGCCAGAAGGGAATCGACCTGTCGAGTTTACAAGGGTCGACTTAAAATTTTTTTTGGTGAGTGCTTTTCAGACCAAGGTTTCGTGCCCGATTCTGTTTCTATACCACAAGTATTAGATTTTTTATCCTATCTGTTTGATTCTTTACATTTGTCAGCTAATACGGTCAGGGGATATAGATTTTCTCTGGCATCTTCCCTTCCTTGTCTTCTGAATGCTGATGTCAAGGATACTAAGACTCGTAATAGTTTTATTAGAGGTCTAGGTAATATTCGTCCTCCGATTGCTACGCCTTTACCTTCCTGGAATTTGGCTTTGGTTCTTCAAGTTTTGGCAGGTCGCCATTTTGAACCTATTTCTTTTTCTTGTTGCTGCTGCCTCTGCTAGAAGGTGTTCAGAGATTCATGCTCTTTCTGCTGAAAAGGATAGATTTATAGTTTCAGGAGATGGTTTGGTTTTATATCCCAGAAGGGACTTTTTATCTAAAACTCAGTCGAACCACTTTCCTGCTAGTCCGATCATTTTAAAATTTTTATCGTCTTTTTCGCTATCTGATAAATTTGGGTGTCTTGTTAGGGCATTAAGAACCTGCAAACAGTGAACCGATTTTAAAGAGTCGATCCATCCCATTTATGGGTTTCCTACGCAGAAGAGTTATCTAAGACGGTCTCAAAATCTACGATTGCCAGATGTTTTTGTGGGACAATTAAGCTTTGTTATGAGATAGCCTCACTGGATCGAATTAATCTCTCCCAGATTAAAGCCCATGTGTTAGAGGTATGGCTACTTCTTTCGCTCTTTTGATGGTTCGTCTTTAGATGAGGTTATGCAGGTGGCAGGATGGAATCTGAATCCATTTTTACATCCTTTTATCTCAAAGACCAGAGTGCAGCAGCCTCCTTCTTTCGTAACATTACTATTTTAACTAAAAAAGCCGAAGACTATTTACCAAGTACTTCCCACCATTTTTGTCAGGACTGTACTTCTGTGAGAAATGGTGAGAGTCTTCTTTTGGTTTTTATTTATTTCTTTAAGTTCAAGTTTTCCTTATTTGTTAATCACGGTGTGATTGAGTTAAATGCACTATTATGTTATATTATTAACATTTGGATAAGATGGGTTCGATTTTTATCCTTGTTTGTTGATTCCCAAATCTCCTCCCACCTAATGTTTAAATGGGGCACTGACCAAATCTACGGGTTTAGCAAGTAGTGATTGAACGGTAATGGATGTTTTTGTGGTGTAATAACAACCCCCCACAGACCCCCCTTGTGGGTTGGTCTGTTGTTTTATTAACCACTATAAAAACATACTTACCGTTCAATCACTATGACCCGGCCTCAGCCACCCCGCGTGGTAAGATTTAAGAATTGGCCTTTAATATTTAGCACTTAAATTTAGAAAAGTGAATCTGTTTCCTATTTGGGCTCCAGTGTGCATGCGCAAGCGCGCTTAGTGACAAGCGTCACTATGGCGTGAGTATAGACTGGTGCCAGTCTGTAGCTGTCAGTATGCTGGAGATGGACTTACCCAGTAGCCTGGTTGAGGGTCCATATTAATAGGAATAGGCATGGGGAGGTGTGTATGCAGGCATAAAAATCTTATTCTGATAGCTAAATGCAGATAATTAAATTAGCAAGTAGTGATTGAACGGTAAGTGTTTTTATAGCGGTTAATAAAACAACAGACCAACACACTAGGGGGGATCTGTGGGGGGTTCTCAATGAAACTTTACGAAAGTGATCTATACTATAACACGAAGTGATCTGCATAACAAAAGAAATCATTTTGCGTAATTTTAACTATTTTTTTCACGGTTTTGGACTTTTTTCATGTATTTAGCCAATGCACTGTTGGTTAAGGTTTTTAAATTAACTTATTTCTCAACAATGGCTCATCCAATTTCAATGAAACTAGAAAAGTGATCTATACTATACAGGGATGTGATCTGCATAACAATAGATTTCATTTTCAGTCATTATCCCCATGCTTTTCGAAGAAAAGGTCGGGATTATGTGATGCGACCTGTGTTTGTGTGTGTGCCGGCCGTCTGTGCACTTATCGATTGTAATGCATCTCTGTCTATACTGTTTAAGATAGAAACATGAAAACTTGGGGATGATTATACCTATGGGAAAGGATGTGCATGACACTTTTGGAATTTTGTTCTGACCCCCCCCCCCCCCTGTTGTATATCATTTTCAAGCCGATGATGAGTCAACTACAGTACAAGGAATTATTTTGATCTTGGATCACAAACTGAGGGTAGGAGATGGGGTCAAAAGGTCAAAAGTGGGCACCAATCTATTGTAATGCAACTCCTAGACCATTTCAGATAAAAACTTGAAACTTTGGGGATGATTGCACATATGGCCAGGAATGTGCATGACACTTTTTGAATTTTGGTATGACCCCCAGGGGTATGGCCCTAGGCGTGGGAAATGTGGGGTAAAAAATAAAAAATTTCCAAAGCTTGTCATGTCGTATATCATTTTCAACCCAATGATGAGTAGACTACAGTACAGGGAATTATTTTGATCTTAGGTCAAACTGAGGATGGGGTTGAGTGGGTGTGTGTGTGTGTGTGCAAAAGTGGGCACCAGTCGATTGTAACACAACTCCTAGACCATTTCACATAGCAACTTTCGGTATGATTACACATATGGCCAGGGATGTGCATGGCACTTTTTAAATTTTGTTATGACCCCCAGGGACTGTGGGTAAAAAATTTAATTTATCCAAGCCAATGATGAGTAGACTACAGTACAAGGAATTATTTTGATCTTGGGTCAAACTGAGGATAGGGGGTGGGGGCAGGGTCAAAAGTGGGCACCACTCGATTATAGCGCAACTCCGAGACCATTTCACATGTTTCTTCTTTTTTTCAGACTATGAACTTTGCGTATGTTTGGATCAGTTGCCTTTCTCTTAGCCCCAGGGTGCCAGTTGTCATTACATTTACTTCAGGTTACTCCTGGACAGGAAGGCTTTATGGTTCAGTCTCCAAACTATGCTTGCTTGTGGGCAGTACCATGGGTATTTTGAATCGGTATGTTGATTGTCAAATTTCAAAATGAGACTGGATCCGATGGTCCATCATATCCTGTGATGTACAATTAATATACAGTACAGGTAAGCTATTTGGTATCTTCTGATAACTCTTGTGAAATTTTGGTATGACCCCTGGGGGTGGGAAATGTGGGGTAAAAAATAAGTTTTTCCAAAGGTGGTCATGTCACATATCATTTTGAAGCCGATGATGATTAGACTACAGTACAAGGAATTATTTTGATCTCAAACTGAGGGTAGGGGAGGGGCTAAAAGTGGGCACCGATCGATTGTAAAGCACCTCCTAGACCATTTCACATAGAAACTTGAAACATTCGGTATAATTACACATATGACCAGGGATGTGCATGACACATTGGAATTTTGATATCACCCCAGGGCAGGGGTGGGGTAAATGGTGGGCAGAAAATAAATTTGATCAAATGTGTTCATGGCACATATCACTTAGAAGCTTGTAGTTAGTAGACTGCAGTACAACACATTGTTTTGTTCTTGAGTCATTCTGAGGGCAGTGACCAGGGGTCAAATGGGCAATCTATTTCTACATATGTAGAATATGTATATGGCTTGGACATTATCTTTTCGCAGAATATTTAATCCTGGGCAGACCGGGTCCTGCACCAGCTGGTTCCTGCGGTAACTTAAAAATGTCAGATATTGGTATCTTCTGATACCTTTTGTTTCACAGTTTTGGACTTTGAACTTTTTTCATGGTTTTTTTGGATAGTTTTTTATGGACCACTGATTTTCAACAATGGCTCACCAGATATCAGCACAATTTTACAGCAGAGTTATATACTATGCAGGGGCACTATCTGCATCATTACTAGTTTCAAGAACAGACTATCAACAGTTTGGGAAAATTGTCCATGTTTGATTCACTACACTGGTTTATTGGTGCCTTACTGAATATGCATATTCCGAACCAATCCTAGTTTGCTTTGGCAATCCACACTATCCATGCCTTTACAGGCGACACATTGTACACTTCAGCATTCTTGTTTGACAATTTACCACTGGAATGACTGGCTCATGGGGTTTTTCAGTTAAAGTTTTTCAATGGCTCACCGGATATCAACAAAATCTTAGACCCCTGTTATCTACTATGCAGTGGTACTATTAGCATCATTACTAATGTCAATTAGCTGAATTTTTTGCTATTTTTTTCACACCCTTGGACTGCTCATGTTTTTGAGGTTACAGTGGTTAAATTGCCCTATTATTCAACAATGGTTCATCAGATTTCCATGAAACCTTAGAGACATACTCTATGCCATACAGGGTTGAAATCACCGCCACTAGTTTGAATTTCGGGAACATTTCATATTTTGTCCCACAGATTTTGGATTTTTCATGTTTTTTTGGCTGAAGTTTTTAATTTGCATTATTATTTAATAATGGCGGTTTGTATTTCAATAACACTTTAGAAAAGTATTTATGCTATAGAAACTGCATCATTAATCATTTGATTCTTTTAAAGAATGATTCCTATGTCTTCACTGTTATTGACAATGAAACCTTTCCCCGCTGTACAATGCACGCATATTTAATGTGTACTATTTGCCTATCCGTTGATCTGACCTAGGCTTGTTGCGTTTTCACTGTGGGTGCAGTGAGTGGATAGCGTTACGGTTCAGTCTTGAGCCTATGTGTATTTCCTTGCGGCTTCTTTATTGGGCAATACTATGGGGATATTTTCAAGATCAAATTGTATCTGATGATTAGTGAAATTGTTCATGTTTGATGTGTTACAGAACTTGTTTGTTAGTGCCTCACTGAATATATATTTTACGAACCATGCCTAGTTTATTTCTTGCAATCCACACTATCCATGCTTTTACAGGTGAGACATAGCATGCTTCAATGTTCTTGTTATAAAACCCTAGTTGTGAATTTACACACAAAAATAGGCTTCTGTTTGTCTGGAAATAGACATTCATCTTCATTTGTGACTGCTCAGGTTTTGCTCTCAATCAGTCAATGTATGCGCAGTGGGAAGCATTATTATATTATTAATGCTGCAACACGATTTATAGTGTATGTGCTCACAATCCTTAACCATTTAAATAGTAACATTTTGTCAAGAAAATCAAAATATTTACTCATTGAATGTCCATTTGCAGGCCAAGAGAGGACATTTTTGAAAATTTACAACTGGAATGACTGGCTTGGTTATCGAGCCAGGCATTTCAGTGGTAAATCTTCAAAATTAGTCCTCTCTTGGCGTGCAAAAGTGATCTTGAAGACCACTGCAGAGGCTGGTTTTGCCCGGCTTGACCATTAAAGGGTTAATCCTTTGATGCTCACGAGTGGTCAAGATAATCTTTACTTGATGAATGGCAGTGCATAAATCTAATTTGTCAGTCAAGTATGTGACATCATGATCAATTACGTCGCATGTCGCAATCACAATTGACAGAAATACTCCGTCATGAACCTGGAATAGTCAGTTAATTGTATGTCTCCTATTTAATAAAAATTCTCTTGAATATTTTGAACCACATATGACTGGGCGCTGTTGCGGCCATGGTTAGCTGTATAGTTAGCTTGAAATTAGGATTCTGGTAATTCAGAATTCAAAGTATAAAAATCGATCTCAGCATGCGTAAAGCATGGGCGGAGCTTAGCCAGAGATGGGCGGGGCATAGCTAAAAGTGGATGCATCTACTTGAATGTGAATAAGAAACTGTTTTTAAAGATTTACCGCGGAAATGACTGGCTCAATTATGGAACCTGTAGTCACTCCAGAGGTAAAATTGTAAAAAGACTTCTCTTGGCTTTCAGATGGACATTTCTCAAGACCATTGCAATGGCTGCTACTGACCAGCTTGAGTTATCATGGTTAACTAATTGTATTCTATATCCATGTGTATATAATATCTATAACAGCTTTATGCCTGCCATTATTTATCTGTTCAGGCAAATTGTTCTCCAATTCAGCCACAAATTGTGTATATTTAAAACCCTGAAGGCAAAGGATGTAAAGGCATCTGATTTTAAATGTGGGAAATTTTTTATGGTTCAGGCATTTATCGTAAGATTTTTGAAGAGCTTGCTTGTAGAATGAATGCCTGACAAATGACTTTTGAAAAGTTGCGGTAAAAGTTGTTTAGAGACCAACACAGTTTTAATTCATTTATTCATATCATTGTAGTAAACAATTTGTTCAGTAATGATAATAAAATTAAGGAACAGCTTCTGGCTAAATTAGTGTTAAACATTCACCAGAATATATCTGATGTTAGAAAGAACGTGTCTTATTTGTGATGTCGCATAGGAAATGTCATACATACGCCGACTCAAATTGCTTAGTCATTCGAGGCCTTACAGTTGCAGACCTTTGATCTCTTGCTATGTGAAGTAACATTACGCAGGTGGGCTGGAGGCAGCCAATCAGATTTCTGCCTACTTCAAACTAGCTATCAATCTAAAGAGGTGTAGCTTCATGCCAATATCAATGGAGAGCTCTTGAGACACCAATGTCAGGTGATGTGATTGGGTGTATATTAGTAGGATGATAATAACCTGGCAATTTTATTGAGTGGTAGTTGACTGATGTCATTTATGAAGTTTCATGAACTTAGCACATACATCAAAAGTGTGCAAACACAGGACTGGACATGAGAGCGTAGCTGGGAGAGGTGGGGGATTTGTGGTGTTGAGACCATGGGATAACAAGATGAGGAAATGTGTGATCTGTCTGAAGTAACCATGCAGATTTATATTAAGGTTAAGGATATTTAACTGTCTGACCGCTGTATTGGCCACCAGACAATAATTTAAATGGGAATTAACTCTGGACCTGTTTATTATTTTGAAAACAATTTGCCGGAAAGTTGGTGGTGGCTTAGCCACCAACAACTTTCAGTCAGATTGTTTTCAAAGTAGTCCACATATCCAAAATTAAGTCCATAGAAAATATAGTCTGCAGAAATTCAGCAGGCACGCAGTTAACCTTTTGGCCCTCGAGTTTGTTCAAGAAAATTAAAATTTTCTCATAGAAAATGTCCATTTGCAGACCAATAGAAGACTATTTTTGAAAATTTACCACTAAAATAACTGGCTCATAACTGGCTCGCTTATCGAGCCAGTCATTACAGTGGTAAATTTTCAAAAATAGTTTTCTATTGGTCTGCAAATAGACATTTCTGAAGACCTCTGCAGAAGCTGTTTTTGGCTGATATGAGTGTTAAAGGGTTAAAAGGAAACCTGTCAATAAAGACAGGTGAGAGTGTAGCTGAATTTCTCCAGCACTTCACTTGAGACACAATCAATTACCTTTCCTCTCACACTTTCATTCCTAAATGGATTAAATCCAACGCAATTAGTCCAAAATTATACATGCTAGAATCGAACTGTGTCTGGGTCCCTTAATTACCCTACATTATATCACAGAAATGTCTGGATTTTATCAATTTCCCAGTACTCAGATACTAGAAATGATATATATATATATATATATATATATATATATATATATATATATATATATATATATATATATATATATATATATATATATATATATATATATATATATATATACGGGTGCGGTCCAAGTGTCAAGAAATTGATTGTAATGCAACTCCTCCGAAAACATTGGATGGAATTCAACCAAAATTAGTATGTGAGTTACCCATATCAATGTGGAGTGGATGAGCAGTCATTTACATTTGGCCCCATCCCCAGGGGGTGGAATATGGGGTGAAAAGGCCATGAAATTGATTGTAATGCAACTCCTCTGACACTGTTGGACGAAATTCAACCAAATTTGGTATGTGAGTTACCCATATGATTGTGGAGTGCAAAAGGACATTTACATTTGGCTCGGCCCCACAGGGGAGGGGGGGTGTTGTGGGGTGGGTCAAACATTCAACGCAGTGACCGTTGGGATTTGCGACGATGCATCATCAACCAATCAATCTAGGTTTTATTGTCAATCAATGCCTTAAATTTCCCCAGACTCGTGGCTATTTATGTAGATTTACAATCTCCCCAGGTGCCCATCAGTGTCTAGAATATTTTGTCCAGATTAAATCTAGTTAAAAAATTTCATCACATATAGTCAACAAATGGGGTATATGGATGCATCATCCTAAAGATGTGTCATATATTAGAAATAGGTCAACATGACCTACTTTTCCCGGTTTACTGAACTTCATAGAAGACTTATCCAAGCTGCAGTTTCGAGAGCTTTTTGTATACAGTTACCAAATTTGGTGTATTAGTGCATTTTAGTCGAAAGTTGTATCTTGTATCAAAAGTATGTCAGGGTGCCCCACTTTTCATGGTTCACTAAACAGCATGGCAAATTCTTGTCTGGAAACTTGATGTATGGAAGCATAAAGACAATTGTAATTTGACAATCAAGGGAGACAACATCTTTTCAGCTCAAAACTAGTAATATATGCAGGGGAGATAATTTGATCTTAAGTCAAAATTTTCATTTCATCCTGAAATTCAGTTTTGTTTTAAATTGAATTACATAAATCTTACACAAATAATTCATTGATCAAATATATAATTTAGTCTGCTTACCTGCGTAACTGGCTGCCTGCCCACCCACCCGTCTGTCTGTCTGGAGCTGAGAGATGTGTCTAAAAAGAAAATATTAATCTGATTGGGTTCTATATTTAACAGAACAATATAAGGGCTGTTACTATCAAAGAAGATTCCCAAACTTTGGCCATGATAACGATTAACAATGTCGATAGCTGTGGGTTTTTTTCAATTTCCATATTTCTTCAGATCACACCCAAAGTTGTAGAATTCTAGTGTATGGATTGTGGATGAGCTACTAGTGTATGGATTGTGGATGATCTACTAGTGTATGGATTGTGGATGATCCACTAGTGTATGGATTGTGGATGATCTACTATTGTATGGATTGTGGATGATCTACTAGTGTATGAATTGTGGACGATCTAGTGTATGGATTGTGGATGATCTACTAGTGTATGGATTGTGGACGATCTACTAGTGTATGGATTGTGGATGATCTACTAGTGTATGGATTGTGGATGATCTGATAGTGTATGGATTGTGGATGATCTACTAGTGTATGGATTGTGGATGATCTACTAGTGTATGGATTGTGGATGATCTACTAGTGTATGGATTGTGGACGATCTACTAGTGTATGGATTGTGGACGATCTACTAGTGTATGGATTGTAGATGATCTACTAGTGTATGGATTGTGGATGATCTACTAGTGTATGGATTGTGGATGATCTACTATTGTATGGATTGTGGATGATCTACTAGCATATGGATTGTGAATGATCTAGTGTATGGATTGTGGATGATCTACTAGTTTATGGATTGTGGATGATCTACTAGTGTATGGATTGTGGATGATCTACTAGTGTATGGATTGTGGATGATCTACTAGTGTATGGATTGTGGATGATATACTAGTGTATGGATTGTGGATGATCTACTAGTGTATGGATTGTGGATGATCTACTAGTGTATGGATTGTGGATGATCCACTAGTGTATGGATTGTGGATGATCTACTAGTGTATGGATTGTGGACGATCTACTAGTGTATGGATTGTGGACGATCTACTAGTGTATGGATTGTGGATGATCTACTAGTGTATGGATTGTGGATGATCTACTAGTGTATGGATTGTGGACGATCTACTAGTGTATGGATTGTGGATGATCTACTAGTGTATGAATTGTGGACGATCTACTAGTGTATGGATTGTGGATGATCTACTAGTGTATGGATTGTGGACGATCTACTAGTGTATGGATTGTGGATGATCTACTAGTGTATGGATTGTGGATGATCTGATAGTGTATGGATTGTGGATGATCTACTAGTGTATGGATTGTGGATGATTTACTAGTGTATGGATTGTGGATGATCTACTAGTGTATGGATTGTGGATGATCTACTAGTGTATGGATTGTGGATGATCTACTAGTGTATGGATTGTGAACGATCTACTAGTGTATGGATTGTGGATGATCCACTAGTGTATGGATTGTGGACGATCTACTAGTGTATGGATTGTGGACGATCTACTAGGGTATGGATTGTGCATGATCTACTAGTGTATGGATTGTGCATGATCTACTAGTGTATGGATTGTGGATGATCTAGTGTATGGATTGTGGATGATCTACTAGTGTATGGATTGTGGATGATCTACTAGTGTATGGATTGTGGATGATCTACTATTGTATGGATTGTGGATGATCTACTAGTGTATGGATTGTGGATGATCTACTAGTTTATGGATTGTGGATGATCTACTAGTGTATGGATTGTGGATGATCTACTAGTGTATGGATTGTGGATGATCTACTAGTGTATGGATTGTGGATGATCTACTAGTGTATGGATTCTGGATGATCTACTAGTGTATGGATTGTGGACGATCCACTAGTGTATGGATTGTGGACGATCTACTAGTGTATGGATTGTGGACGATCTACTAGTGTATGGATTGTGAACGATCTACTAGTGTATGGATTGTGGACAATCTACCAGTGTATGGATTGTGGACGATCTACTAGTGTATGGATTGTGGATGATCTACTAGTGTATGGATTGTGGATGATCTGATAGTGTATGGATTGTGGATGATCTACTAGTGTATGGATTGTGGATGATCTACTAGTGTATGGATTGTGGATGATCTACTAGTGTATGGATTGTGGATGATCCACTAGTGTATGGATTGTGGATGATCTACTATTGTATGGATTGTGGATGATCTACTAGTGTATGAATTGTGGACGATCTACTAGTGTATGGATTGTGGATGATCTACCAGTGTATGGATTGTGGACGATCTACTAGTGTATGGATTGTGGATGATCTACTAGTGTATGGATTGTGGATGATCTGATAGTGTATGGATTGTGGATGATCTACTAGTGTATGGATTGTGGATGATCTACTATTGTATGGATTGTGGATGATCTACTAGCGTATGGATTGTGGATGATCTACTAGTGTATGGATTGTGGATCATCTACTAGTTTATGGATTGTGGATGATCTACTAGTGTATGGATTGTGGATGATCTACTAGTGTATGGATTGTGGATGATCTACTAGTTTATGGATTGTGGATGATCTACTAGTGTATGGATTGTGGATGATCTGATAGTGTATGGATTGTGGATGATCTACTAGTGTATGGATTGTGGATGATCTACTAGTGTATGGATTGTGGATGATCTACTAGTGTATGGATTGTGGATGATCTACTAGTGTATGGATTGTGGAAGCTCTACTAGTGTATGGATTGTGGACGATCTACTAGTGTATGGATTGTGGACGATCTACTAGTGTATGGATTGTGGACGATCTACTAGTGTATGGATTGTGGACGATCTACTAGTGTATGGATTGTGGACAATTTACTAGTGTATGGATTGTGGACGATCTACTAGTGCATGGATTGTGGATGATCTAGTAGTGTATGGATTGTGGATGATCTACTAGGGTATGGATTGTGCATGATCTACTAGTGTATGGATTGTGCATGATCTACTAGTGTATGGATTGTGGACGATCTAGTGTATGGATTGTGGATGATCTACTAGTGTATGGATTGTGGATGATCTACTAGTGTATGGATTGTGGATGATCTACTATTGTATGGATTGTGGATGATCTACTAGTGTATGGATTGTGGATGATCTACTAGTTTATGGATTGTGGATGATCTACTAGTGTATGGATTGTGGATGATCTACTAGTGTATGGATTGTGGATGATCTACTAGTGTATGGATTGTGGATGATCTACTAGTGTATGGATTCTGGATGATCTACTAGTGTATGGATTGTGGACGATCCACTAGTGTATGGATTGTGGATGATCTACTAGTGTATGGATTGTGGACGATCTACTAGTGTATGGATTGTGGACGATCTACTAGTGTATGGATTGTGGACGATCTACTAGTGTATGGATTGTGGACGATCTACTAGTGTATGGATTGTGGATGATCTACTAGTGTATGGATTGTGGATGATCTGATAGTGTATGGATTGTGGATGATCTACTAGTGTATGGATTGTGGATGATCTACTAGTGTATGGATTGTGGATGATCTACTAGTGTATGGATTGTGGATGATCTACTAGTGTATGGATTGTGGAAGATCTACTAGTGTATGGATTGTGGACGATCTACTAGTGTATGGATTGTGGACGATCTACTAGTGTATGGATTGTGGACGATCTACTAGTGTATGGATTGTGGACGATCTACTAGTGTATGGATTGTGGACAATTTACTAGTGTATGGATTGTGGACGATCTACTAGTGTATGGATTGTGGATGATCTAGTAGTGTATGGATTGTGGATGATCTACTAGGGTATGGATTGTGCATGATCTACTAGTGTATGGATTGTGCATGATCTACTAGTGTATGGATTGTGGACGATCTAGTGTATGGATTGTGGATGATCTACTAGTGTATGGATTGTGGATGATCTACTAGTGTATGGATTGTGGATGATCTACTATTGTATGGATTGTGGATGATCTACTAGTGTATGGATTGTGGATGATCTACTAGTTTATGGATTGTGGATGATCTACTAGTGTATGGATTGTGGATGATCTACTAGTGTATGGATTGTGGATGATCTACTAGTGTATGGATTGTGGATGATCTACTAGTGTATGGATTCTGGATGATCTACTAGTGTATGGATTGTGGACGATCCACTAGTGTATGGATTGTGGATGATCTACTAGTGTATGGATTGTGGACGATCTACTAGTGTATGGATTGTGGACGATCTACTAGTGTATGGATTGTGGACGATCTACTAGTGTATGGATTGTGGACGATCTACTAGTGTATGGATTGTGGATGATCTACTAGTGTATGGATTGTGGATGATCTGATAGTGTATGGATTGTGGATGATCTACTAGTGTATGGATTGTGGATGATCTACTAGTGTATGGATTGTGGATGATCTACTAGTGTATGGATTGTGGATGATCTACTAGTGTATGGATTGTGGAAGATCTACTAGTGTATGGATTGTGGACGATCTACTAGTGTATGGATTGTGGACGATCTACTAGTGTATGGATTGTGGACGATCTACTAGTGTATGGATTGTGGACGATCTACTAGTGTATGGATTGTGGACAATTTACCAGTGTATGGATTGTGGACGATCTACTAGTGTATGGATTGTGGATGATCTAGTAGTGTATGGATTGTGGATGATCTACTAGGGTATGGATTGTGCATGATCTACTAGTGTATGGATTGTGCATGATCTACTAGTGTATGGATTGTGGACGATCTAGTGTATGGATTGTGGATGATCTACTAGTGTATGGATTGTGGATGATCTACTAGTGTATGGATTGTGGACGATCTACTAGTGTATGGATTGTGGACAATTTACCAGTGTATGGATTGTGGACGATCTACTAGTGTATGGATTGTGGATGATCTACTAGGGTATGGATTGTGCATGATCTACTAGTGTATGGATTGTGCATGATCTACTAGTGTATGGATTGTGCATGATCTACTAGTGTATGGATTGTGGATGATCTACTAGTGTATGGATTGTGGATGATCTACTAGTGTATGGATTGTGGATGATCTACTATTGTATGGATTGTGGATGATCTACTAGTGTATGGATTGTGGATGATCTACTAGTTTATGGATTGTGGATGATCTACTAGTGTATGGATTGTGGATGATCTACTAGTGTATGGATTGTGGATGATCTACTAGTGTATGGATTGTGGATGATCTACTAGTGTATGGATTCTGGATGATCTACTAGTGTATGGATTGTGGACGATCTACTAGTGTATGGATTGTGGACGATCTACTAGTGTATGGATTGTGGACGATCTACTAGTGTATGGATTGTGGACGATCTACTAGTGTATGGATTGTGGACGATCTACTAGTGTATGGATTGTGGATGATCTACTAGTGTATGGATTGTGGATGATCTGATAGTGTATGGATTGTGGATGATCTACTAGTGTATGGATTGTGGATGATCTACTAGTGTATGGATTGTGGATGATCTACTAGTGTATGGATTATGGATGATCCACTAGTGTATGGATTGTGGATGATCTACTATTGTATGGATTGTGGACGATCTACTAGTGTATGGATTGTGGACGATCTACTAGTGTATGGATTGTGGATGATCTACCAGTGTATGGATTGTGGACGATCTACTAGTGTATGGATTGTGGATGATCTACTAGTGTATGGATTGTGGATGATCTGATAGTGTATGGATTGTGGATGATCTACTAGTGTATGGATTGTGGATGATCTACTAGCGTATGGATTGTGGATGATCTACTAGTGTATGGATTGTGGATGATCTACTAGTTTATGGATTGTGGATGATCTACTAGTGTATGGATTGTGGATGATCTACTAGTGTATGGATTGTGGATGATCTACTAGTTTATGGATTGTGGATGATCTACTAGTGTATGGATTGTGGATGATCTACTAGTGTATGGATTGTGGATGATATACTAGTGTATGGATTGTGGATGATCTACTAGTGTATGGATTGTGGATGATCTACTAGTGTATGGATTGTGGATGATCCACTAGTGTATGGATTGTGGACGATCTACTAGTGTATGGATTGTGGACGATCTACTAGTGTATGGATTGTGGACGATCTACTAGTGTGTGGATTGTGGATGATCTACTATTGTATGGATTGTGGATGATCTACTAGTGTATGGATTGTGGATGATCTACTAGTTTATGGATTGTGGATGATCTACTAGTGTATGGATTGTGGATAATCTACTAGTGTATGGATTGTGGATGATCTACTAGTGTATGGATTGTGGATGATATACTAGTGTATGGATTGTGGATGATCTACTAGTGTATGGATTGTGGATGATCTACTAGTGTATGGATTGTGGATGATCCACTAGTGTATGGATTGTGGACGATCTACTAGTGTATGGATTGTGGACGATCTACTAGTGTATGGATTGTGGACGATCTACTAGTGTATAGATTGTGGATGATCTACTAGTGTATGGATTGTGGATGATCTACTAGTGTATGGATTGTGGACGATCTACTAGTGTATGGATTGTGGATGATCTACTAGTGTATGAATTGTGGACGATCTACTAGTGTATGGATTGTGGATGATCTACTAGTGTATGGATTGTGGACGATCTACTAGTGTATGAATTGTGGATGATCTACTAGTGTATGGATTGTGGATGATCTGATAGTGTATGGATTGTGGATGATCTACTAGTGTATGGATTGTGGATGATCTACTAGTGTATGGATTGTGGACGATCTACTAGTGTATGGATTGTGGACGATCTACTAGTGTATGGATTGTGGACGATCTACTAGTGTATGGATTGTGGACGATCTACTAGTGTATGGATTGTGGACGATCTACTAGTGTATGGATTGTGGACGATCTACTAGTGTATGGATTGTGGACGATCTACTAGTGTATGGATTGTGGACGATCGACTAGTGTATGGATTGTGGACGATCTACTAGTGTATGGATTGTGGATGATCTACTAGTGTATGGATTGTGCATGATCTACTAGTGTATGGATTGTGCATGATCTACTAGTGTATGGATTGTGGACGATCTAGTGTATGGATTGTGGACGATCTACTAGTGTATGGATTGTGGATGATCTGATAGTGTATGGATTGTGGATGATCTACTAGTGTATGGATTGTGGATGATCTACTAGTGTATGGATTGTGGATGATCTACTAGTGTATGGATTGTGGATGATCTACTAGTGTATGGATTGTGGACAATCTACTAGTGTATGGATTGTGGACGATCTACTAGTGTATGGATTGTGGATGATCTACTAGTGTGTGGATTGTGGATGATCTACTAGTGTATGGATTGTGGATGATCTACTAATGTATGGAATGTGGATGATCTACTAGCGTATGGATTGTGGATGATCTACTAGTGTATGGATTGTGGATGATCTACTAGTTTATGGATTGTGGATGATCTCCTAGTGTATGGATTGTGGATGATCTACTAGTGTATGGATTGTGGATGATCTACTAGTGTATGGATTGTGGATGATATACTAGTGTATGGATTGTGGATGATCTACTAGTGTATGGATTGTGGATGATCTACTAGTGTATGGATTGTGGACGATCCACTAGTGTATGGATTGTGGACGATCTACTAGTGTATGGATTGTGGACGATCTACTAGTGTATGGATTGTGGACGATCTACTAGTGTATGGATTGTGGACGATCTACTAGTGTATGGATTGTGGACGATCTACTAGTGTATGGATTGTGGACGATTTACTAGTGTATGGATTGTGGACGATCTACTAGTGTATGGATTGTGGATGATCTACTAGTGTATGGATTGTGCATGATCTACTAGTGTATGGATTGTGCATGATCTAATAGTGTATGGATTGTGGATGATCTAGTGTATGGATTGTGGACGATCTACTAGTGTATGGATTGTGGACGATCTACTAGTGTATGGATTGTGGATGATTTACTAGTGTATGGATTGTGGATGATCTACTAGTGTATGGATTGTGGATGATCTACTAGTGTATGGATTGTGGATGATCTACTAGTGTATGGATTGTGGATGATCTACTAGTGTATGGATTGTGGATGATCTACTATTGTATGGATTGTGGATGATCTACTAGTGTATGGATTGTGGATGATCTACTAGTTTATGGATTGTGGATGATCTACTAGTGTATTGATAGTGGTTGATCTACTAGTCTATGGATTGTGGATGATCTACTAGTGTATGGATTGTGGATGATCTACTAGTGTATGGATTGTGGATGATCTACTAGTGTATGAATTGTGGACGATCCACTAGTGTATGGATTGTGGACGATCTACTAGTGTATGGATTGTGGACGATCTACTAGTGTATGGATTGTGGACGATCTACTAGTGTATGGATTGTGGACGATCTACTAGTGTATGGATTGTGGACGATCTACTAGTGTATGGATTGTGGACGATCTACTAGTGTATGAATTGTGGACGATCTACTAGTGTATGGATTGTGGACGATCTACTAGTGTATGGATTGTGGACGATCTACTAGTGTATGGATTGTGGACGATCTACCAGTGTATGGATTGTGGACGATCTACTAGTGTATGGATTGTGGACGATCTACTAGTGTATGGATTGTGGACGATCTACTAGTGTATGGATTGTGGACGATCTACCAGTGTATGGATTGTGGACGATCTACTAGTGTATGGATTGTGGACGATCTACTAGTGTATGGATTGTGGACGATCTACTAGTGTATGGATTGTGGACGATCTACTAGTGTATGGATTGTGGATGATCTACTAGTGTATGGATTGTGCATGATCTACTAGTGTATGGATTGTGGATGATCTAGTGTATGGATTGTGGACGATCTACTAATGTATGGATTGTGGACGATCTACTAGTGTATGGATTGTGGACGATCTACTAGTGTATGGATTGTGGACGATCTACTAGTGTATGGATTGTGGATGATCTACTAGTGTATGGATTGTGGACGATCTACTAGTGTATGGATTGTGGACGATCTACTATTGTATGGATTGTGGATGCTCTACTAGTGTATGGATTGTGGATGATCTACTAGTGTATGGATTGTGGACGATCTACTAGTGTATTTTATTCAACGAATTCCAGGCTTAAAGGGTTAAGATTTGAGCCATATTGGACCAGTAGTGTCAGAGATATCCACCGATCCAGAATTTGATCCGATCCAGATCCGAGTTCCTTTGCTGTGTTAAAATTTGGGCCAAATTGGATCAGTAGTTTTTTAGATGCAGCCTGAAATAAGTTTTTGTGACTAACTAATTAACTAACTAACTAACTAACTAACTAACTAACTAACTAACTAACTAACTAACTAACTAACTAACTAACTAACTAACTAACTAACTAACTAACTAACTAACTAACTAACTAACTAACTGAGTTAGGGAAATGGAGGTTTATTGAGCTGCTATCCGCACCTTTAAAGATCAGATTGATTTGGACTTGATTATAGCTGATTTAGCTGGAATCTTTACACAAGAAAGTCTATCACCATGCACTAAGATTTCATAACTGTTCCCATTATTAGCTCACCTGGCCAGAATGCTGTGATGACTGTCCATCATCCATCTGTCATACGTCCGTCATCCATTGTCTGTCAGCTGTTTCTTTAAATGGCTTCTCAAAAACCACCCACATTTTTCAAGGAAACTTGATTGGCCAAATGTGGCCATCTTGGATGACATAGTTTTCGCAAAAACAACTTCTCCAAAACCATGTAATGGATCAGGCTGATATTTGGGAGATATAATTAAGGACTAAGGGTCTTCATTAAAGTTTGTTCCAGGGAAGCCGATATGTAAAAAACCCACAGCCACCATGGATCAATCAAAATGAAGCGTGTTTGGTGGACATATTAGATTGTTTTGGTTTGATGACTTTTGAAGCCAAAATTGCTTTATAGGTTTTTGTATGCTGGTTTCAAAACTGTCGAATAAACAGTTTGGTAACCATCTTGAATTTTTTCACACCACAAACTCCCATAGTGAAGCATTAGGAAATATAGAATGTCTTCTCGAGACTTACCGGACCAATTTTAATCAAATCTGGTAGGAAACATCCTTGGGCCTTAGGGATCCAAGTTTGTGAAAATGTAAGGTGATCTGCCAATTTGGTCAGCAACCAGCTTGGGTTTTGGCCAACTTTTAGAAATTAATGTCTTTAGAACTCTTCTCCAAAACCGCTTGAGGGATTGGTTTGAAACTTATGAAACATCAACCACTGAACCAAGTTTGTTCGAGGGAACTTGATTGGGCAAATGTTTTGGCAGCCATCTTGGATGACCTAATTGTCACAAAAACAACATATCCCGAGCCTCTGAAGGAATCAGGCCCGTATGATTTAGGGACTACGGGCCATTCAGGTTGTTTAAGGGAAGATAGTAATTAGTTAAAAAACATGGCCGCCATCAACTAATTAGATTTCAGCGTCTTAGAGTCTATATTGGAATTTTCTATTTGCTGTATTTTGAAGCCAAAATAATTTGGTTTATCTAACCTGTTTATGGGTATTTGCACTATCCTTTTTGTCAGATAAATTGGTTGGTCAATGTCTTGGATTTTTTTACACCAAAACAATTGAAAAAGAATGGAAAAATTCAAATGTTTCTCTCTCAAGAACCACTGGACCAATTTGAGTTACATATAGAAGGAAGCTTCCTTAGAGCGTAGAGATCCGATTTTGTTCAAAAGAAGCTGATTGACCTATTTGAGCAGTGACTATCTTTAATTTTGCACTGTCTTTAGAAACACCTTTAAAAAACTTCACAAAAACTGGTTGGTAGATTGATGTGAAACCTGAGGGCAATATCTAAACCAAATTTCTTACGGACAATCTGATTAGTCAATCTGGGTGGGGGATTTTGCGCTATTTTTAGAAACATGTTTAAAGATCTTGTTCGAAACCACTTGGCCAATTGATTTGAAACTCAACAAACTACATCAAGCAAACAACCTGAAACGAGTTTTATCAAGAGAACATGATTGGTCAATTTACCTGGTAGCCATCTTGAATGACCTAGTTTTCACTATAACCATGTATTCTCCGGAACCGCTGAAATATTATAAATATGGTAAGAATAAAGGTCTATTCAAGTTTTTCTAGGGCAATTGGTAGGTTAATAAATGCCTGTCATTGTATGATTACTATATTCTGCGGCTTTAGTAGTAGAAACATCCTACAGCTGCAATCAGTTCTTCGCTTTTGACCACTGTGTGTTGTCCTCAGCCAAAATCTTTAGCTGGATTTTGACAGTGAAAGTAACAAAATATACGGATTCAACATCCTACTCTTGAAACTGATTCATAGATCAAGTTGCTCAAATGAATCAGATTGCCTATGGTAACAACAGCTTCCTGTCAAATTAGTTTCAAAATATTCAACAGCTTACCTCTATAGTTATTTTGAAATTGAGAATCTGAGGACTGAGGTTTTAAAGCGTTAATAATGACCACTAATTAATCTCTCACACTAATAAGCTATGTCTTCGTTATATTTGCAGGAATGTCCGACTGGCATGGTTAATGAAGATGCATTCAAAGACATCTACAATCAATTCTTTCCACAGGGTGGTGAGTGTCATATTCATAATTCATAGTTATGGAGACATTCAATATCTTATGCGCATGCAAAGAGGCTGTAACATGATAGTAAATCTTGTGTAGACATCTATAATGTGGTTGCTTAACTCTTTAACACTCAAATTTGTTACAGACAATTTAAATTTTCTCATAGAAAATATCTATTTGCAGAACAAGAGAGGACTGTTTTTGAAAATTTACTACTGGAATGACTGGCTTGGTCATTGAGCCAGTCATTCCATTGGTAAATTTTCAAAAATAGTCTTCTCTTGGTCTTCAAATGGACATTTCTCAAGACCACTGCGGAAGACATTTTTGGCTGATATGAGTGTTAAAGGGTTAACACAAGCTTAATTACTATTATCTACAGACTGCATGAATTGGTATCAAATTTAATACAATGAGTCATTGCACGAGAGATCTCACTTGACGTTTTCATGACTAGATTTTATCAAAAGATCTAAATAATTGCTTATTACATGTCCATCTGCAGGATAAGAGAAGGCTATTTTTGGAAATTTACCAATGAAATGGCTGATTCGATTACAGAGCCAGTCATTCTAGTGATAAATTTTCAAAAATATTTTGGTCTTGGTCTACAAATGGACATGCCTCAAAAGCACTGCTGAGGCGGGTTTTGGCCGGCTTCCTCATGAAAAGTTTAAGCTTTAATGGTCAACTCTCCCAAACCAGACTTCGCAGTATTGTTGAGAAATGTCTATTTGAGGCCTTTTTAAAATTGTGATATGGAAATCACCGAGTGTGCGGTCATTGTATGATTACTGTATTCTGCGACTGTAGTAGTAGAACCATCCTAACAGCTGCAATCAGTTCTTCTTCACTTTTGCCCACTTCCTCAGCTCCATTCTTGACTTGAGTATACTACTTTCTTTAGGTCACCTCATAGCATGCTTAGCAGATTTATCCAATGACGTCCTCTCCTGGTTATATTTGTTGCCTCCGAGTAGGGCGAATTCCAAGGCTCTCTGTGCTCAAGTGTGTCTTCTGGCATCCTTAGCACATGACCAAACATAGACCATCTTTGCTGGGTGACTTTTACAGATGGGGGCAACATATTATACATCTTGTATAGTGCATCATTGGAAATTATGCTGTCTGGCCATCGGTGTCCAGTGATGGTGTGTTGGCTTTTGCGGGGGCAGGCATCGAGTTTGTCTAGAGCTGCCTTTAGAACTGCCCAGCTGTTACAGTTATACATCATCAAGGATACGCAGGTTGCATTGTATAAACATAGTCTTTTTATCAAGAGCATCTTTGATCTACAAATCCATAGCTTCCAGAATGACTGGAAAGCTATGTCCCCCATGACACAGCGTGCAGCAATGTCAGCAGTACGGCAAAGCACTGAGTCCAGGATTGTACTTTTCCTCCATGGTTCACCGCCATGAAGTGGATTGTCATTTTCTTTAATTTCATGCTTTTTAGATAGATATATGTGAGTGAACTCTGATTTAGATTCATTCATAAAGAGATTCTCAATTTTTAGGTCCCTTGCAGCTATTGGGAGAAATTCGTCAAGGGGTCTCTTTTCCTCGTCTTTGAAGTCCACATCGTCAGTATATTCCATCTCCAGCAGCATACCCAGTATTGACACTGGGGTGTTTGGTCTTGTGGAATTTTCCTGCACAAATTTCAACATAGCAGCAAGGTAACAGGTGGAAAGCACATGGGATAAACAATCTCCCTGTGGGGAGCCGATTGATGTCTCAAACTCTACAGACTTCACTGACTTGACTCATCCTCTCAGCTTGGTGTCTGCAAGTAGTAGTCTCACTAGTCATAGCTCATCTTCATTGCAACTGGCCTGGTGTAGTACATCTAGGATGTTTGAGTGTTTAATTGTGTCGAAGGCTCGTGACATGTCAATGCCCATTTTGTGGAAATCCAAGTGGTTGGACATGACTACTGACACAAGCATGTATTGAGCCCATACAATGTCTGCGCAACTGAGTCAATGTTTGAAGCCACTTTGACATGATCCGGTGAAGTCATCGATCTTGTCTCGGATGCGGCACAGAGTAACATTGGATAGGATTTTCTGTATGCTGTTGAGGAGCCCAGTGGGCCGCAGATTGTCTGGGGGGTGGGGGGTGGCATGTGGCCCTCTGGAGCTTTGGTTGTGTGATAAGTGTTCCTTGGCCTACAGCGTCGATGGGGAGGTGGTGCATAAAAGCTGAATTGATTAGGTACGTCAGATCAGTTTTGAGATAATGTCATTTGCATAGTTCATTGCTCATGTGATCAGTTCCAGATGCACGCCCATTTTTCCAGGGCTTTAAGTGCCTTCTCAATTTCTGCTGTTTTAATTGGTGTTACTAATGGCCTGGGGTCTCCCGAGAATGGGTGCAAGTGCTCATCATCATTGTCAGTGAACTGTTCCTTGAACCATTCTCGAATCGCCTCGGCTTTGCCCTCAGGTCAGTCCTGATAAAGTATCCTTCAGAGTTGTGTACAGTGAGTGATGGTGTGTAGTCAGTAACTCTCAGGGCTCTGGCTGCCCGAAACATTTTGTGACAGTCATCTGTGGCAGTGATTTCATCTGCGAGGTATTTTGCTTGTTGAATAGCAAGATCTTTTAAGCGTTCGCTGATGTGGCGCAGACTGTTATTGCATTCCCGGCATAGTTTGGTGCGTTCTTCACTTTGGCCACTTTGATAGATGCACAACCATAATGCTTTTCTGCTCTTCTGACAGTTTTACTGCCTTTTTCTGGTAGTTAAAATAAAAAATTAGTTCTGGCCTCCAAAATGAGGTTCACTCTCAGGACAAATCTTGACCATTAACCCTTTAACACTTATCAGCCAAAAATGGCTTCTGCAGTGGTCTTGAGAAATGTCCTTTTGCAGACCAAGACAAGACTATTTTAGAAAGTTTACCACTGAAATGACTGGCTCGATAATTTTCAAAAATAATGTATTGGTCTGCAAATGGACATTTTCTACAATAATTACACCCTTTAATACTTAATTTGCCCAAAAACGGCCTCTGTGGTCGTCTTGAGAAACCGAGCCAGTTATTCCAGTGATGAATTTTCAAAAATTGTATTCTCTTGGCCTGTAAATGGACATTCAATAGGCAGATATTTAAATTTTCTTGACAAAATTTGGCCATTAAAGGGATAACAGTGGTTTCTACAGAAAATAGTTCCATGGATCCATGATAATATGATGTAGATGAGGATCTCTATTAATGGAGGGATCTGATCTATCACTCAAGTAATTCTGGTGTCATAATCAAATATGTCACTCACTAACTGATGTCACAATCAAATTCATGTTGGTCTGTCACAAGTAGCAAAGGAGCATCATGAAAGTTGCTGAATTGTATGTTTTTGGTGAATTTACAAATTACTCGGCATTCATTCACATATTTTGAAACTAATTTGACTGGGAGCTGTTGCTACATAGGCACCAAGATCGCATAATCAAATTAGTTAAAAAACATTCAACAGCTTACCTGTATAGTTACCTTGAAATTGGGATTCCATGATTTTGGATTCCGAGTGTTAAAATTGATTCAAGTGTATGTAGAAAGTGGGCGGAGCTTAGCTACATGAGTCAGGCATAAATCTACAAATGAGTTCCTGTGTGGTTTTAAGATAACAGTCTCAATAAAGGCAGTGATAATTGCAATGAAAATATCTTCTAAGACAGTGGACCTTTCCAGTTTATCCATCAATCATATGATGTCATAATCAACTACGTGACATGTAGGAGGACATCATAATCAGTGATGTCATGAATGACGTAGCTAGGTTCGTCATGAACGCTTAATTGATGATGGACTCAGCGTTATTGTATGAATTGTATGACTTTACTATGTAATACAGATGGCGTTGAATATTTTAAAACTGATTTAACTTGGTGCTGTTGCTGCCATAGGCAGTAACAGCACCTAGTCAAATTAGTTTCAAAATATTCAACAGCTTACCTATATAGTTTTCTAGAAATAGGTGGTCAGCCAGTTCAGGGATTGATCGATACCAATATGGTGAAGTGTGTGTAGAGCTTAGGTAAAGATGGGCGGGGCATAGCTAAAACTGGATTCCTTCATTGCTAAAGGCTGTTATTACACCACAAAATCATCTATACCATTCAATCACTACTTGCTAAATCAACTACTCTGCATTTAGCCACCAGAATAAGATTTTTATGCTTGCTTACATACCCCCATATGCCTATTCCATTTCAATATACCCTCAACCAGGCTACTGGTAGGGTACACCCCCAGCATATATCCTGATAGAGACTGGCACCAGTCTGTACACACTCCTTGATGACACCTGTCATTAAGCATATCCGTGCATGCGCAATGGAGACCAAATAGGAAACATATTCATTTTTCGAATATAGTGCAAGCAGTACAGTCTGCCAATATTCCAGCTTAAGTTTTTATACTTTGCGCTGTGTTCAGCTTTTGAGAGTTCTTCTATTCAGGATTATGCCTAACATGAAGTCCATCCTCGCTAAGTTATGTTTATTGAGTATTTCGTGGTGTTATTACTCTTTTATGACTGTGTTACCGGTTTTCATTGTAGTAAACCATTTTCGTGGTAGTCAATCGTGCCTAAAGTAATCATCATCATTTGAAATCCCTCAATTACTTATCCATTATATTCACTTATATCTACATGTTTTAATACCATGGCTATTCTTTTCAACTGCCATTCGCGTGGACAGGAAGAGTCATCCGAGTCGGACGATAACCGGCATGCCCAAAAATAGGGGAAACCGACTTCCCTCACATCCAGACCAGAGGTTCGGTCCCTGAAACCGAAACCCAAAGACTCTAAGGAAAGGCCCATAGAGGTGGTTTCATTTAAGTGACCGGGCAAAACCCACCTAAGCCTTGAGGAGGGGCATTACCCTCAAGCAGTGGTGTCAGCGACGAAAGTCCCTGATTCATCTGCCTATGCCACGGTTCAATTTACTGTGATTCTGGTAGCCAGAAACGTCAAGAGATCACCTGTTCCTTTCTTAGTAAAAAAAAAGGGAAAAAAGCTGGTTTGACAAGCACTTCCAGTAGGTGCTTGGTAGATTCGGGTCGGCAGGACCCTTGGCTACTTCCGGTTTATGTATTTCCAGTTCCTATTCTACTTCTGGTTTCTTAGTGTACATTCGGGTATGTAGGATCCTGTTCAGTTTCCAGTTGTCTACTTCCGGTTTGCGCATTTCCATTTCCTATTCTACTTCCGGTTCACGTATTTCCGGTTAAAAAAATTTTCCACTTCTGGAATAGGGATAGGGTCATTTCCGGTTTTCATGGATCTTTCTGGTGTTCCAGGATTAACTTCCGGTCCGGTCTTCCTGCTTTGGATTTCCGGTGATAGAGAACTTCCTGGGGCTCCAGGTTTGTTCTTCAGGTCCGGTTTACATGTTCGCGTTCCTAGGATCTAGTCATCATCTTGCCTAACAGTTAGTCTTATTTCTGTAATTGTTTTTAAAAATCGGAATATTTAATGGCTGAAAATCTTCATACCGAGACATTGCCAGTCTTGAAGACTCTCTTGAAATTATATAGATATTCAGCATTTATTCTTTTATCAGTGACAATATTTCAACGTAATTAAAGACTCTTCCGACTGGTTGCCGTATGGGTTTTTTGTTGTAGCTTATTTCATATGCACATATCATCGCTTAATTTCGAATGGTCTCACTCAGCCGATAAGGCAGTCTTTTCTACGCGTTATATCTAAATACGTAATTTGTCCTTTCATCCAACTTTAGATGGCCAGTTGTCTTCGGGCCATTCAGCCTTTTCTCCCGCTCTTTTTTCCTCTTATGTTGGCAGGTTGACATATTTATTTTAACCAAAGGGAGTTAATTTGTTGCCCTGATTCTAGCATAATTCTTATTCTAAATCTGACAGTCACTGAAAGGAAATAGAATCAGAAGCGGATACATAGGAAGAGAATGGCACCAAGAATAATGACCACAAGAATAAAAAGACACTAAGAAAGGAGAAATAACCCAATAAGGGAAAAGGAAGAAGGAATATAAGCCGAGATTTCTTCTCGGTTGTCTTGGTTTCGGCGAGTCATTTCTCCATGGTTTCATATCGCCTCTGTCTTTTCAGTGTTTTTCTTACATTTTCTCTATTATTTTTCATCTTTTGGCTCGCTTCTAGTTTTATCCTTTTACTTCAAAGCTTGTTCTTTCCTTACATCTCGGCATCAGTTCTGTCAGCTAGTACATTTGTAAAGTTTTGTTGTTTTCCTACTTCCGGTAGCTGGCGATCAATCATCGTCTTATTTGTCAGTTTAATTCTTCTTTTCCCTTTTTCTAGTGTAATTTTTTACTCTAAATCTCAGTTTGTATTTCAATTTGGCAGTTGAATTTCATTCTATGGGCATGATTAGGTATGACGTCTCTGCACGTGATTCAACCCAGACCTGTGTATTTCGCTTTATTTCATCATAAATGCATATTTATGACGTCTTCATTTGTTGTTAATCAAAAATCAGTGTTTTATGTATTTAACATTTGAGCTGATCCCGGAGATTCATTATCAATCAATCAATCAATCAATCAATCCTTTTATTGGCATATCAAACACAATGACATACGCTATGGTACAAACATTTAACTACATTTTACAAAGATGAAAATATAGCTTCTAAGACAATAAATATAAAAAATAAATAAATAAATAAAAAATGTACAGTTTTAATGTGTAGGGCTATGATTTAAGTTTACTGCCACTAGGCATAAATATTGGATTGTTTGGGATATCTAATTAAACAATATATCAAATACAGTGAGGTATGGTGAATTTACCAGGACTCATGAAATTGGCTAGTGTCCTAATGAAATTGGTATGGATGGTGATTAAAATATAGGACACAGTTATGCAATCATTATATGAACCTGCCTCATGTACAGGATGACAATCTGATGAATCGTGTCATTGCATAGGATTTAAAGTACAAGCCTGAGCAGCTAGACAAATGTTGATGTAATCAGTAACAATTTTTATTAGATCACTATCTCCATTATTATATGACATTACAAATTTTAATTGGCTACACCTATCAAGCGAGACAAAATTAGTAAACTCATTTTTAAAGAGCGATTGTCTCTCCTGATCGTAATGTGGACATTCCATTACAAAGTGTTTTTCATCCTCGATTAGGTTCTGGTTGCAAAGCTTACAGAATCATAGATGAGCAGGTATTAGTGGCGTTGTGCCTATCTTCCTCAATTTGTAAGGTGTGTGCACTTATCCTGAGTTTTGTAAAGTTTCGGCGTTTTGTGAAATTCTTTTCAACATGGTTATGCCAGACTCCAAGACAGTCAAAGGATTGCCATAGTTCACTTAACAGGCCCATGTCATGCATTCAATTCATAGAATCGCAATGATATCATCGCAATTAAATTTCCCTTAGTTCCCTGGAGCGACGCCATTTCTGGAGGGTTTTATTAGAGGATTGGGCAATATTCGTCCTCCAGTGGCTAAGACTTTGTCTTCCTGAAATTTGGCCTTGATTCTTCAAGGATCTATCAGTCTCAAACTATTGACTCTTAAGGCTGTTTTCCTTGTTGCTGCCACTTCAGCTAGAAGATCCGAAATCCATGCTCTTTCCGCAGACAAAGACAGATTTATCGAATCTGTGGACGGTCTAGTTTTATATCCCAGAAGGGATTTTTTATCGAAGACCCAGTCTAACCGTTACTCAGCCAAACCTATTATTCTTAAATCTTTATCGTCTTTTTCGCTGTCCAGCAGATTCTGGTGTCCTGTCAGGGCCTTAAAAGTCTATAAACGTTGTGCCAGTTTTGAAAGATCTGATTCTTCACACTTATGGGTTCCGTATGCGGAGGAGGTGGCTAGACAAGTTTCTAAGGCCACAGTTGCCAGATGAATCTGTGAGACCATAAAATTATGCCATGAGATTGCCTCCCCAGGTGAGATCAATTAGCCCATGTCAAGGCTCTCGACCTTCGTGGTATGGCTACCTCCTTCGCTCTCTTCGTTGGCTCATCAATGGACGCAAGTCGCAGGTTGGAAATCTGGATCGACTTTTACCTCCTTTTTTAGAAATATAACGATTCTAACAAAACAAGCCAAAGACCATCTACCAAGCACGTCTCACCAATTTCGTTAGTCTGTATGGCTGTCAGATATGGTGAGAATATTCTCTTGTTTTGTTTTATTTCATTGAGTTGACAGTTTTCCTTGTTTGATAATCACTGTGTGATTTGTTATGGATGCACTATTATGTTAATTTATTAACATTTGGATTTGAGTTGTTTAATTTTTATCCTTGTTTAATGATTCTCAAATCTCCACCCACCAATGGATTTTAAGTGGGGCACTGACCAAATCTACGGGTTTAGCAAGTAGTGATTGAACGGTATAGATGTTTTTGTGGTGTAATAACAACCTCCCCACAGACACCCCTTGCGGGTTGGTCTGTAGTTTTATTAACCACTATAAAACATACTTACCATTCATCCACTATGACCTGGTCTAAGCCACCCCGCGTGGGAATGATTTGAGAATCTGTTCATAATATTTGGCACTTAAAGGTCATATATGGAGAGTGTATTTTAAGACATTATAATATATCCAGTCCTTCCAAATCATATAGCTGTTATCAATTTGCTAATAAATGGCATATTTCTATATTTATTGCCGATAAAGTACATAGCTTTAGAATATCGTGTCATGAATTACCTCCCTTGAATTCCAAGCAGCTGTGACATCATAGTGGAACAACCACTAAGCAAATACAGGCAACACTGTTTAACCAGGGTAACTTTTTCATTCTGTTGTATTTAGCAATGAATTTTGAAATACGCAATGATCGCAATGATATTCCCGGTAGACATTAGTCAGAAGTTTATAATAGCGCTGATGCCATATTTAAATATGAATATCTCTGTCACGAAAACCCCCTTTTTAGATGAGATCTGCTTCGAGAAAATATCTCAGTGTGATTCTATAGATACTGTATTTATATGACACTATATCTTGCTACATCCAGTATTGGTGGGATGGCCGTCAAGCGCAGATCTAGTATTTTATTATTGAGGTAGTCCAATATTGGAGAGGGTCTGTGAGTGAGGGCATGACCCCTCTAAATGTCCATTTGGGGTGATATGGGTGGGCTGGTTCTTCTCCCTGAAAATTCTGATGCTATGCAAAGTCATTTCCTGCATTCCATTTGATAAACATCATGTCTATTTTGTATGCAAACTGCACCTATAATTCAGCAAAATCTGTTATTTTGCAGAAATATCCATGCCTCCCCCCCCACCACATGCACACAAGCACGTAAGCATGCGCATGCGCACGCACACACGCATGCACGCACGCACGCATGCATGCACGCACGCACGCACGCACGCACGCACGCACGCACGCACGCACGCACGCACGCACGCACGCACGCACGCACGCACGCACGCACGCACACACACGCACACACACCAAATGCAAAGTCCACCGGTAGATCCGAATTTGCGAATTTGCCTAAGGTATCGCAATCAATTGATTTGTTTAAGTCTAAGACTGGAGAAAACTAGGCCCATATTGGATACATTTTATAGGCCTATATAATTAAATCTCCTGTAGACTTAAGCCAAACTATTTGTTACAATCTAAAACATCAATTTTAACAAGCATTGATTACAATATCATTTAGGGATCTACATTATGCCAGCAATGAGTGACCGGTGTGGGGGAGGGGTGGGGGATAGGGTGTGGAGTGGGGGGTGGCAGGGTGGACTTCTCATAGTCTATGTGATTAACCTACTTGAACAAGCAAATAACACTTCATTCAGTTGCATAAATTATGCAAAAATACCTGTGGTCGGGCCTACACATTGCCACTTATGTTTCCTGTCATTCTAAACATAGGCCTACACATGCGTGCGTATCCTATATGTATGTGGGCGAGGAGGTTAATTCTGGATATATATCTATACCACTTCTTTGAATGTAATGTAGCTAACGTATAAATTTACGCATAACGATACTCACTCTCCAACGCTTTTACTGGAGTAATTTGTAGGTTTACGTACTAAAGACAAATGCTGGCCCTGAGCATTTGTTGTGTACACTGAAAAAGCACATATATGAGTGAAGATGCGCAAAAAACGTGACAATAATAATTTATAACAGGTGGATTAGATGAATTAAATTGTCATATTTAGATAGGCCTACATTTATTAACAGTGCACAAATTTACGTTGGATAGCTTACGCGTCGAAGACTGTCAACATTGATGTTAGTCTTCCTATGAATTCGTTCATCTGCTACTATTTACGTGCTTCCATCACACGGAATGCTTGTTTTATTGCCCGGTGGTAATTTTCAATAAGCCTGGTGGTAATTTCTCAAAATAATGTGCTTTGCATCAACGTGAAAATATGCAGGCCCGTTGATTCCCCAACTGGCAGCCCTCCCCCCCCATACACCTCCCACCCGCTTCGCCCCACCATCCAACCATTGCTACGGTCATGTAATATCGATTATTTTTCTATACATGTTTACATGTTAGGTAAAACCAGAAGGATTTCTGATAAAACCTACGAACAGTTGGTCTCGAAAATGATGGGTATGTATATGCTAAGCTTTAAAAACTCACACACTTGTACATTAAATTATCTTGTCATTTACAGCCTAATTTTGTTCATGCACATTTCTATCGAGCCAAAATCGCTATTGAAGCAATCATGTTCTCAAACATGCCTGGAAACATAAAATCGAGAAAAATCTGCCGCATTGATTTTTCGTAGCTGTTGCCGTTTTTGTGTGATTCTAACTACACACCCACCCTCTAGGCTTAAACCATATAGCCTACGTAGCTGCAGCAAAAATGTCAGAATTAAAGAAAATGCATTGATATCTCATACAATTTTTGTTTTACACAGATAAGAAGATCTAGTTGACCTACGTGTGTCTGTTTTATTTATGCACATGTATTTAATTCAGCAACAATAAACTGTCATTCCGCTATGTAGGCTATATTATGTATGTTAAGTAAGAGCGCGCATTAGACTCTATGGTCAGTTGTTTATTTAGGGTTAAAATCAATCAACATATAACTTTCTATTAATTTTATTGGCATAAGACTTGGAAAAGCTATTTTTATCTTTGCCTGATCGGGAAAATGCAACCAAACTGTACTTATTTCCTGCTGAAGTTGAATGAAGCTGCATGTATTGAACGTTACGGTATAATAGCTTGTTCCACTATTACGTCATTATTGATGCTGAAGAGCTCAAAATCAAGGGAGGTAAGTCATCACGTAATTTCGTGTATTCGATCATATGCCGACTTTGCGGCATAATATTAGCTATTTGGTGAATGTTAGACACATACAGCTGGTTTGTTACTAATTACTAGACAATAATGACTTAAATACTTGCAAAATTGTACATAAAAGAGATTTCTCCAAATATGACCTTTAAATTTAGAAAAGTGAATAAGTTTTCTATTTGGGCTCCATTGCGCATGCGCGGACAGGCTTAGTGACAGGTGTCACCAAGGAGTGAGTACAGACTGGTGCCAGTCTCTATCAGGGCATATGCTGGTGGTGTACCCTACCAGTAGCTTGGTTGAGGGTATATTGAAATGGAATAGGCATATGGGGGTATGTAAGCAAGCATATAAAACTTATTCTGGTGGCTAAATGCAGAGTTGTTGATTTAGCAAGTAGGGATTGAAGGGTAAGTATGTTTTATAGTGGTTAATAAAACTACAGACCACCCCGCAAGGGGGTTCTGTTGGGTTTTTTTGCCATTGTGACCATTGAAGCATTAATTTGCTATTGCTGATTGTACAAATCTCCATTTTCGTTATCATGGCAGACTATAAGAAACACCCACATCACTGAACCTTTCTCTAACTTTTGCAATTGAAGTGATTTCAAATCTATTGTAACTGACTTTGCTAGATTGTAAAATTGTCTTTGAAAAGCTTTCAGTAACTGCAAGGTATTGTTGACCTTGTGCTTTCTGTGGAATCCGGTTGCAAGATCAGTTAAGCCGAGGTACTTTTATTAATTGTTTCAAGTGGATTCAATTGCGAATGATTGCACTTTAGTGCCAAACCTGTTGTCCAGCTCTCTAGATGGGTTAGACTACATATTAATTAATGAATCCAGTTTATTGATCGATCATATGACATTATAACCAACAACGTCACATCATAATAAATTATGTCATGAATGACGTAATTAAGTCTGTCAGAAACGCTTACTGGTCCGTCAAGTTGTACGAATTGTATGTCTTTACTATGTAATAACCTGTAGGTGGGGCTTAGAATACACCTTCCGTATCCTCTGCGTGTCGTAAGAGGCGACTAAAGGAGGTAAGGGTGTGGTAACCCTGACAGAAACCTGGAGTGCTGAAGACGGAGGTTCCAGGCCGCAAGGCGCACTCTAATAAACCATGGATCCACGCACTTAACGCTTATGATCATGTCAATAGTCACTTACAGGACTGGCAGTATGATCAGCGAACGAAAAGAAGAAGAAGACTATGTAACAAACATTCTGTTGAATATTTTGAAACTAATTTGACTAGGCACAGTCAACTTAGTTTCAAAATATTCAACAACTCACCAATATAGTTTACTGGAAATTGAGATTCAGTGTTAACTGGATCCCAACACGTACAAAGCATGGGTGGAGCTTAGCTAGAGATGGGCGGGGCATAGCTAAAACTGGATTCATCCATTATGTTAATTGCACTAATGATGCACATCTCTTGGTTGTTATTATTCTTTCAGATGCAACACTATATGCACATTATGTATTTAATACGTTCAATCATGACCACAGTGGATCAATGAGCTTTGAGGTGAGTGATAGCAGGAAATTTGTTGATGATGATGATGGTCAAAACTGTTTATATCAGTCACTGTATTGGTCATCAAACTTTGGTCGCTAATAGCAGGTGGTCACTCATTTAGATTCATTAGCTATAGTAAATGGCTTTGGGGGGGGGGTTGTCACATGATGATGGCTCTTTGACCTTTTAATGGTCAAGCTGGCTAAAAGACAGCTTGTGAATTTGTCTTAGAATGTGTCTAATTGCAGACCTGGGGCCATATTCACAAAGAAGGCGTAACTTATGCCTGGCATAACTTAAGGCCTGGAGTTACACCTCATAGTTACGCTGTATTCATGAAGTGGGGTGTATAGGCCGCTTATTGATGTAGTACTGTACGCGTCAACAGCTGTCAAAATGTGAGGCCTTCACTACAATATGGAATACTGAACAGCCACAAGCTAGCTACCATCGACTCAAAATTTAGTATGTACGCGTAATACTGACAAATAAATAAATAAATAAATAAATAAATAGTATTCATTCGGACGTTCTATCGAGTCTGACTATCCTAGCATATAACCATTCATTAGTAAAATGCTTGTCATTACAAAAACTAAGTGCTGCGAAAACATGTAATTTTTATATTCTTACAACTTTTCTTTAGCATTCTGAAGCCTTTTTGGGAAAACTTGACTTGAGCGTGGCACATCATTCAGGCTGTTAATGCACGCTTGTTGCCAGGCAATGACGTATCAGTCAGGCTGTTAACGCACGCTTGTTGCCAGGCAATGACGTATCATTCAGGCTGTTAATGCACGCTTGTTGCTAGGCAATGCTGTATCATTCAGGCTGTTAATGCACGCTTGTTGCCAGGCAATGACGTATCATTCAGGCTGTTAATGCACGCTTGTTGCCAGGCAGTGACGTATCATTCAGGCTGTTAATGTACGCTTGTTGCCAGGCAATGACATATCATTCAGGCTGTTAACGCACGCTTGTTGCCAGGCAATGATGTATCATTCAGGCTGTTAACGCACGCTTGTTGCCAGGCAATGACGTATCATTCAGGCTGTTAAGGCACGCTTGTTGCCAGGAAATGACGTATCATTCAGGCTGTTAACGCACGCTTGTTGCCAGGCAATGACATATCATTCAGGCTGTTAACGCACACTTGTTGCCAGGCAATGACGTATCATTCAGGCCGTTAACGCATGCTTGTTGCCAGGCAATGACATATCGCTCAGTCTGTTAACGCATGCTTGTTGCCAGGCAATGACGTATCGCTCAGTCTGTTAACGCATGCTTGTTGCCAGGCAATGACGTATCGCTCAGTCTGTTAACGCACGCTTGTTGCCAGGCAATGACGTATCATTTAGGCTGTTAATGCACGCTTGTTGCCAGGCAATGACGTATCGCTCAGTCTGTTAATGCACGCTTGTTGCCAGACAATGACGTATCATTCAGGCTGTTAACGCATGCTTGTTGCCAGGCAATGACGTATCATTCAGGCTATTAACGCACGCTTGTTGCCAGGCAATGACGTATCGCTCAGTCTGTTAACGCACACTTGTTGCCAGGCAATGACGTATCGCTCAGTCTGTTAATGCACGCTTGTTGCCAGGCAATGACGTATCACTCAGTCTGTTAACGCACGCTTGTTGCCAGGCAATGACGTATCGCTCAGTCTGTTAACGCACGCTTGTTGCCAGGCAATGATGTATCGCTCAGTCTGTTAATGCATGCTTGTTGCCAGGCAATGACGTATTGCTCAGTCTGTTAATGCACGCTTGTTGCCAGGCAATGACGTATCATTCAGGCTGTTAATGCACGCTTGTTGCCAGGCAATGACGTATCATTCAGGATGTTAACGCACACTTGTTGCCAGGCAATGACGTATCATTCAGACTGTTAATGCACGCTTGTTGCCAGGCAATGACGTATCATTCAGGCTGTTAACGCACGCTTGTTGCCAGGCAATGACATATCATTCAGGCTGTTAACGCACGCTTGTTGCCAGGAAATGACGTATCATTCAGGCTGTTAACGCACGCTTGTTGCAAGACAATGACATATCGCTCAGTCTGTTAACGCACGCTTGTTGCCAGGCAATGACGTATCGCTCAGTCTGTTAACGCACGCTTGTTGCCAGGCAATGACGTATCATTCAGGCTGTTAATGCATGCTTGTTGCCAGGCAATGACGTATCGCTCAGTCTGTTAACGCACGCTTGTTGCCAGGCAATGACGTATCATTCAGGCTGTTAACGCACGCTTGTTGCCAGGCAATGACGTATCATTCAGGCTGTTAATGCACGCTTGTTGCCAGGCAATGATGTATCGCTCAGTCTCTTAATGCACGCTTGTTGCCAGGCAATGACGTATCGCTCAGTCTGTTAATGCACGCTTGTTGCCAGGCAATGATGTATCGCTCAGTCTGTTAACGCACGCTTGTTGCCAGGCAATGACGTATCGCTCAGTCTGTTAACGCATGCTTGTTGCCAGGCAATGACGTATTGCTCAGTCTGTTAATGCAAGCTTGTTTCCAGGCAATGACGTATTGCTCAGTCTGTTAACGCACACTTGTTGCCAGGCAATGACGTATCATTCAGGCTGTTAACGCACACTTGTTGCCAGGCAATGATGTATCATTCAGGCTGTTAACGCACGCTTGTTGCCATGCAATGATGTATAATTCAGGCTGTTAACGCACGCTTGTTGCCAGGCAATGACATATCATTCAGGCTGTTAACGCATGCTTGTTGCCAGGCAATGACGTATCGCTCAGTCTGTTAATGCACGCTTGTTGCCAGGCAATGACGTATCATTCAGGCTGTTAATGCATGCTTGTTGCCAGGCAATGACGTATCATTCAGGCTGTTAACGCATGCTTGTTGCCAGGCAATGATGTATCATTCAGGCTGTTAATGCACGCTTGTTGCCAGGCAATGACGTATCGCTCAGTCTGTTAATGCACGCTTGTTGCCAGGCAATGACGTATCATTCAGGCTGTTAACGCATGCTTGTTGCCAGGCAATGACGTATCGCTCAGTCTGTTAATGCACGCCTGTTGCCAGGCAATGAAGTATCGCTCAGTCTGTTAATGCATGCCTGTTGCCAGGCAATGACGTATCGCTCAGTCTGTTAACGCACGCTTGTTGCCAGGCAATGATGTATCGCTCAGTCTGTTAACGCACGCTTGTTGCCAGGCAATGATGTATCATTCAGGCTGTTAACGCACGCTTGTTGCCAGGCAATGACGTATCATTCAGGCTGTTAACGCACGCTTGTTGCCAGGAAATGACGTATCATTCAGGCTGTTAATGCACGCTTGTTGCCAGGCAATGACGTATCAGTCAGGCTGTTAACGCACGCTTGTTGCCAGGCAATGACGTATCATTCAGGCTGTTAACGCACGCTTGTTGCCAGGCAATGACGTATCGCTCAGTCTGTTAATGCACGCTTGTTGCCAGGCAATGACGTATCGCTCAGTCTGTTAATGCACGCTTGTTGCCAGGCAATGACGTATTGCTCAGTCTGTTAACGCACGCTTGTTGCCAGGCAATGACGTATCGCTCAGTCTGTTAATGCACGCTTGTTGCCAGGCAATGACGTATTGCTCAGTCTGTTAATGCACGCTTGTTGCCAGGCAATGACGTATCGCTCAGTCTGTTAATGCACGCTTGTTGCCAGGCAATGACGTATCGCTCTACCGTATTTATTTACCATATTATTTCAGCTTCACATTTAGTGCACCGTGGGTACTTTGAATACAGAAATAGGAAAAGTATTCAGCTCAAATATTTTTAAAAAACGACTGTTATGGCTTCATATTAAACAACACTTAGTATTTACAAAAAGTCAGCTAAATGCAAATTTAATTGATAAAATTCGTAATATCCGATATTTGACTCAAATTCGAGACCACGTCAAAAGCGCTGTAAATAATGACTTACGCCTTGTAGTTGGAGGGCCGATTTTATGGATGGGCGTAAGCTGCACCCTTTTTGTGAATACCGACTTACGCCACGGGCATACACCATACTTACGCCTTTCCTGGAGAAGATGGTTTTTGTAGCTCAACTTTATAAAGTAATATGAGCTATTCTGATACGCTACATGTAGTCTTGTGAAGGCGTCTGCGATGGTGGAGCCATCGGCGTCCAATTTACGTTTATCTCAACTTATCAGTTCATATCTAATGCTTGGTTAATTATACTGGATCCAAACATGGATACATTCTTCCATACCATGAGGCCAAATGGCAAGGTCACTGTGACCTTGGTAAAACATTTTTTCAGCATTAACATTTTCTGTTTAGCTCAACTTAGCGCTTCATATCTCATCTTTAGTTAATCACACTGGACCCAATCTTGCACAGGTTCTTCCATATAATGAAAGTGCATCACACAATTACGTTGGAGTCAAAGGCTCGAAAGTCAAGGTGACTGACATTGGTATAAATTTAGTCACCTGGCTGGAAGGATTCAACGGTGGTAGGCTCCTGATCTTCTATTTAAAATTTTGATTGATCGATTAATTTTTTTTGCTTAAAGTCTTAGCTTTTGTGCAAAATTTACTGGAAATCGTCAAAGTGCATCTCCTCCTTAACTGCCTGATGGATTTCAACCAAATTTGTCTGGAAGCATTCTATGGTCATATTTGAAAATAAATGTTTTTCCATATTTGCTCTTTCATATTCAAATAAATACATCACCTGTATTTATGCAGATGAGTAATACACCTGTATGATAAATAATTAAGACAGAAGTACTGGTGGGCCATATACCTAAGACTTTAAATGCCATTAAGTCTCTTAAACTGTTAACACTCAAGGTAGTCAAAAATGGCCATTGCAGTAGCCTTAGGAAATGTCCATATGCAGAACAAGAGAAGCCTATTTTTGAAAATTTACCACTGGAATAACTGGCTCGATGACTGAGCCAATCATTCCAATGATAAGTTTTCAGAAATTGTTTTATGCAAATGAACATTTTCTATGAGAAAATTTAAATATTCTTGAACAAATTTGAGAATTAACTTATTTATGATCCTAGGTGTTCCTCATAGGAAAGCTCTTCTTCCCTTTGATTGAGAAGTATAAGCTGTACAACTTAAGACTTATGTGCGCACCATGAAGGTGCCACAAACACTACAGGCAGGACAGGTGGTCTCTTAATACAAGTTTTTAATTATAGATTATGCCTTTGTTTCTTTTGACCTTACATCTTAGTGTTTAACAACAGCCAACCCTACTGACCATTATCATTAGCTCACCTGGCCTGAAGGGCCAAGCGAGCTTATGTCGTGGTGACCGTCCGTCGTGTGTCCATCATCCATCCGTCCATCCGTCAACTTTTCCTTTAAATGACTTCTCAAGAACCGTTGGGCCGATTTCAATTATATTTGGCAGGAAGTGTCCTTAGGGCATAGGGATCCAACTTTGTTCAAATGAAGCCGATTGGGCAATTTGGCCAGCGGCCATCTTGAATTTTGACCGATCTTCAGAAACATCTTTTAAAATCATCTCCGAAACTGCTTGAGAGATTGAAGGAAACCTCATCTAGTATAAGAGCTCAACGGTTCGGGTGCAATCTTGGTTGACTTAGTTTTAGCAAAAATTACTTCTCCAGAACTGCTGAAGCGATCAGGCCAAAATTTGGCAGATATTATTAGGGACTAAGGGCCAGTAAAGTTTGTTCAAGAGATGTGGAGCCGTTAAAAAACATGGCCGCCGTGGTCCAATCAAAATATAGCATGTTTGGAGGCCATATTGGATTTTTTTATTTGATGGATTTTGAGGCCGAAATTAGTTTTATATAGGTTTTTGCGTATTCTGATCTCAAATTTGCAATTTTCGAAACTGTCACATAACCGATTTGGTGGCAATCTTGGATCATTTTGCCGCCAAAAGCGCCCATACTAAAGCAATGGGAAATTAAACATATTGTCTCGAGAACTACTGGGCCGATTTCAATTATATTTGACATGAAGCATCCTTAAGGCATAGAGATTCAAGTATCTTCAAGCGAACCCGATCGGCCAAGTTGGCCGTCGACCATCTTGGATTTCGGCCAATTTTTAGAAATGTCTAAAAAGTTTCTTCTCCAAAACTATTTGAGGGATCGATTCAGAATTCATGAAATATGATCTATGGTAAGAGCTGAACCAAGTTTGTTCAAGGGAACTTGATTGACCAAATGGTTCTGCGGCCATCTTGGATGACCTAGTTTTTGCAAAAACAACTTCCCCAGAACCACTGAAGCGATCAGGCCGAAATTTGTGATATATCATTATGGACTAAGGCCCATTAAGGTTGGTTCAAGAGACATTGATTCATCAAAAAATATGGCTGCGGTGGACCAATCAAAATATAGTGTGTTTGGCGGCCATATTGGATTTTTTTATTTGATGGATTTTGAGGCCGAAATTGGTTTTATATAGGTTTTTGGGTATTCTGATCTCAAATTTACAATTTTCAAAACTTCGGATAAATGGTTTGTCAGCCACTTTGGATCATTTTCCCACAAAAAGCTCCCATATACTAAAGCAATGGGAAATTTAATATGTCTTCTCGAGAACTACTAGGCCGATTTCAATTATATTTGTCAGGAAGCATCTTTAGGTCATAGAGATTTAATTTTGTTCAGACGAAGCCGATCGGCCAATTTGGCCGGTGGCCATCTTGGATTTTGACCGATTTTTGGAAATGTCTTTAAAAATCTTCTCCAAAACCGTTTGAGGGATCAATTCAGACCTCGTATAATATGATCTAGTACAAGAGCTCACCCAAGTTTGTTCAAGGGAAGTTGATTAACCAAATGGTTCAGCGACCATCTTGGATGACCTCGTTTTCGCAAAAACAATTTCTTCCCCAGAACCGCTGAAGCAATCAGGCAGAAATTTGTGATATATGATTACGGGCCATTAAAGTTTGTTCAAGGGAAGTTGATCCATCAAAAAAACTGGCGGCTATGAGCCTATCAATATATGGCGTGTTTGGCGGCCATATTGGATTTTTTTTATTTGATTGATTTTGTGGCCGAAATTGGTTTTATGGGTTTTTTTGCGTATTGTGATTTCAAATTTGCCATTTTCAAGACTGTAGGATAAATGGTTTAGCGGCCATCTTGGATCATTTACCCACCAAAATCTCCCATACTAAAGCAATAGGAAATTTAAAATGTATTCTCGCGCCATCTTGAATTTTGGTTGATTTTTCGAAATGCCTTTAAAAATCTTCTCCAAAATTGCTTGGAGGATCGATTCAAAATGCATGAAATATCATCTAGGGCAAGAGCTGCACCAAGTTTGTTCAAGGGAACTTGATTGGCCAAATGCTGTGTGGGATGATGTCATAATCAACTACATGATGTGTAGGTTGATGTCATAATCAACTACATGATGTGTGGGATGATGTCATAATCAACTACATGATGTGTAGGTTGATGTCATAATCAACTACATGATGTGTAGGTTGATGTCATAATCAACTACATGATGTGTGGGATGATGTCATAATCAACTACATGATGTGTAGGTTGATGTCATAATCAACCACATGATGTGTGGGATGATGTCATAATCAACTACATGACATGTAGGTTGATGTCAATCAACTACATGATATGTGGGCTGATATCATAATCAACTACATGACGTGTGGGATGATGTCATAATCAACTACATGACAAGTGGGATGATGTCATAATGAACTACATGACGTGTAGGTTGATGCCATAATCAGCAACATGATATGTGGGTTGATATCAATCAACTACATGATATGTGGGTTGATATCATAATCAACTACATGATGTGTGCGTTATTGTCATAATTAACTACATAACATGTAGGTTGATGTCAATCAACTACATGATATGTGGGTTGATATCATAATCAACTACATGACATGTAGGTTGATGTCAATCAACTACATGACATGTTCGTTGATATCATAATCAACTACATGATGTGTAGGTTGATGTTATAATCAACTACATGACATTTAGGTTGATGTCAATCAACTACATGATATGTGGGTTGATGTCAATCAACTACATGATATGTGGGTTGATATCATAATCAACTACATGATATGTGGGTTGATATCAATCAACTACATGACATGTAGGTTGATGTCAATCAACTACATGATATGTTCGTTGATGTCATAATCAACTACATGATGTGTAGGCAGATGTTATAATCAACTACATGATGTGTAGGTTGATGTCAATCAACTACATGATGTGTAGGTTGATGTCAATCAACTACATGACATGTAGGTTGATGTCATAATCAGCTACATGCCATGTAGGATGACTTCATAATCAACTACATGATGTGTAGATTGATGTCATAATGAGCTACATGATGTGTAGGATGACTTCATAATCAACTACATGATGTGTAGGATGACATCATAATCAACTACATGACGTGTAGGATGACATCATAATCAATTATATGATGTGTAGGATGACATAATAATCAATTACATTACGTGTAAGATTATGTCATAACCAACTACATGACTGATGAGTAGGACCAACTACATGATGTGTAGGATGACATCATAATCAATTACATTATGTGTAGGATGACGTAATAATCAACTACATGACGTGTAGGATTATGTCATAACCAACTACATGAAGTGTAGGCTGGCATCATAATCAACTACATTACTTGTAGGATGACATCATAATCAACTAAATGATGTTTAGGATGATGTCATAATAAACCACATAACATGTAGGATGATGCCATAATCAACTACATGATGTGTAGGATGATGTCATAATCAACTACATGACATGTAGGATGATGTCATAACCAACTACATGACGTGTAGGATGACATCATAAACAACTACATGACGTGTAGGATGATGTCATAATCAACTCCATGATGTATGATGACAGCATAATCAACTACATTACATATAGGATGATGTCATAATCAACTACATTACATGTGGGAGGATGTCATAATCAACTACATGCTGTGCAGGATGATGTCATAATCAGCTACATGACATGTAGGATGACATCATAATCAATTACGCCATGTATGATGTGGATAAGTTCCTCACGAATGCTTAATTGATGATGGACTAAGTGTTGTTGTACCAATTGCACATCTTTACTATTTAATAAATATGCTGTTGAATATTTTGAAACTAATTTGACTGGGCGCTGTTGCTGCCATAGGCAACAACTGCATCCAGTCCAATTAGTTTTACTATATTAAACAGCTTACCTGTATAGTTTTCTTGAAAGTGATAGTCAGGAATCGATCAATCCTAACATAGGCAAGCATGGGTGGATCTTAGCTAGAGTAGAGATCTAGGGCATATCTAAAACTGGATTCCTCCATTGTCAAGCCAACCAAAATTTCAGGATTCTTGAGGAATGTCCATTAGCAGACAGTAGAAAACAATTTTAGAAATTTTACCTTTGAAATAACTGGCACATTATATCCTCAATTTCTATCAAGTTCATGTACCTAATATATTATCTTTTGTAGGACTTTGTCCAGGCACTGTCTGTTTTGTCGCGTGGCTCATTTCAGGAGCGTCTTGACTGGACATTTAGTTTATATGATATAAATGGTGATGGTATTATCACACGAGATGAGATGCTTGAACTTGTCACAGCTATTTATCAGATGATGGGCCGTTTTACAGATCCCATCATTGATGAGGATACAGCTCAGGAGCATGTAGACAGGGTCTTCCAGGTAACTAATTTAAATATCTCGTTAAACTCTACAGCGCTACACCCATTCCATTAGTCATATTGATAATATATTTTCTAGCATAATTTGAGAGCAAAATATTTTTATCGATTGGTTGCCTGAACAATTATGTAAATACACCATTAACACTGGGACCCTCAAATTTGTTCAAGAAAATTTCAATTTTCTAATAGAAAATGTTTATTTGCAGACCAAGGGAAGACTATTTTTGAAAATTTTACCACTGGAATGACTGGCTTGGTTATCAAGCCAGTCATTCCAGTGGTAAATTTTCAAAAATAGTCTTTTCTTGGTATGCAAATGAACATTTATCAAGACTACTGCAGCTTTTTTCGCGCTTGATGGTCAATATTTGGTCAAGAAAATTAACATGTGTGCTTAATGAAATATCTATTTATTGGTCAAGAGGCTATTTTTTTTTAAAGATTTTCCACTGGAATATCTGTTATTGAGCCGGTCATTCCAGTGACAAAATTAAAAAAATTATTTTCTCTCGACTTGCAAATGGACCTTTCTCAAGACCATGCCAACGTAGAAGCTGATTTTGGTCAGCCTGACAATTAAATGGTTGAAAAGCTCTGTAAGGGCTATAGTTTCATGAGCTTTTGTGTGTAGCTATAGTAACCAAGCTTGTTGTATGGATGCATCTTAGAGTAAAGATATGTTTCATATCAAAGGTTGCTCAATGCGGCCTCATGGTTCAGTGAAAGAGTTAACTTGTCGCTGAACTAACTAACAAATTTGGGCTTAATAAGGCAACTAATCTTTCCATATTATGAATCATCCTGGGATCGGGACCAACTTTTTCAGAAATAAATTTGGGCTTGTCCTACCCTCCTAGTACCCTACCTGACTTTGCTCCTAACCAAACATATCTATCCTAGTCAATCCTGACCTTCCGATGCAGGGGCATCATGCAAGATTCCTAAACTAATAGAGCTCAAATGGGAAGAGTCTGGGAGTGGCTGTTCCGCTTTTATGTCTTTGGATGGTGTCTGAATGTGTTCTCTTATAAAACTGAGAAAATTAAATGCCTTGAGTAGCAATTTCATGCACTGTATAATAAAGGACCATACAGTTTTTTGAGAAAATTGTATTGTCAATATTGTGAGGCATGTATCATGACAGCACTGTCCCAGATGTAGCAAATGTACCCTGACGTTCTGCGTCTCCTCTGTCCCATCCTACCATATCACAGTCTCCACTGTCTCATCCAGTCATATCACAGTCTCCTCTGTCCCATCCTACTATATCACAGTCTCCTCTGTCTCATCCAGTCATATCACAGTCTCCTCTGTCCCATCCTACCATATCACAGTCTCCTCTGTCTCATCCAGTCATATCACAGTCTCCTCTGTCCCATCCTACCATATCACAGTCTCCTCTGTCCCATCCAGTCATATCACAGTCTCCTCTGTCCCATCCTGCCATATCACAGTCTCCTCTGTCCCATCCAGTCATATCACAGTCTCCTCTGTCCCATCCTGCCATATCACAGTCTCCTCTGAATATCTTCCTATAGCGGAATGATAAAAAGCTTAAAACTGGCATATTAGATCACCTGAAAAGCTATCAAGATATGATGTTAGTTATCGTTTAAGGAAAAATTAGCGTGATTGTTGTCATGGCGCTACTGCCTAAATAAGCTGTATGTACTTGACTTATTGGCCTTTAATAAAAAGCACCAAAAATAAGTTAAATAAAATAGAGTTGAATAAAAGCTGCCTACATTGATTGTGCTGCATTATATTTAAAACATTCATTTCCAGAATATCAGATATTTAGAACTTATCATTGTATGTAAAAACATCATGTTTGAAAATAATGGGACATTAAGATTCTTGATACGGGTCACTTATCACTTTGACGACCACATTTTATCAAGAAAATCTAAATATGTGTTGATTAAATGTACATTTGCAGGCCAAGAAAGACTATTTCTGAAAATTTACTACTGAAATGACTGGGTCAGTTATCGAGACAGTCATTCAAGTGGTAAATTTTCAAAAATAGTATTCTTTTGGTCCGTAAATGGATATATTCCTCAAGACCATTGTAGAGGCTGGGTTTGGCTGTGTTTTCTCTGAAAACGTTAATTGTCCTAAATGCTAGAATTCTCATGCTGATTACTATATTGTAGACGCATTCTCAGGTGATTTTACCTATACTCTTGATACTTAATAACACGATTGCTATGGAAACGGTAGCTTTGATGTGAGGGTATGGAGTACGTAAAGGATAATCACACTCGTATAAGCTATTGATTCTTCTAGATAGATCTAAGAATTCATCAGCTGAAATCTGTGTGTAGTAATGCGAAGACGGCTAAATTGTTTTGCTAGTTTTGATAGCGGTTTAACTGGTTTAGCACTAACAGACTAGACATATGACAACTTATATATGGTGGTAAATATTTTTTGTGATATTATTGGAAGCTGTTGCAGCTTAAAGTTACTCTTCCAATCAAATTATCTTTAAACCATTGAAATTAAGATGCTGTAGCGGTCATCTCCAAGATGAATTAGTTAACCATTAAACACTCAAGCAAGCCAAAAAACAGCTTCAGCACTGCTCTTGAGAAATGTCCATTTGCAGGCCACGAGAAGACTATTTTAGAAAATTTACAATTGAAATGACTGGCTCGGTTATAACCAAGCCAGTCATTTCAGTGGTAAATTTCAAAAATAATATTCTTAGTCTGTAAATTGACATTTTTTAGTTCCAGGGGATATAACATTGCATCCATTTCTCTTACTTAAAGCTGATCAAGCATGCTATAAGAAGCAGTATTTGACCCCTACTAGTGGCATATGGCTATCAATAAATTTCCATTTTCAGTAACTATTATGAGTTCAGGAATTGTTGCTTTAAACAAAACCTGTCTAACATTCCTCACGCATTATAGTATTCACTCAGTACAAAGAGCTATCAGTCAGCCAGTACATGCTAGAGTGAGTGCCTGGCAGCTATAAATGCACAGGTGAGAGCTCTGCATATCTCTGCACAGCGCAGCGCTTACCTGGCAAATGCTCACTCCATACACATCCTGGCAAATTGATAAGGAGCTGTAGTGAAGGAATCATTTATAGCGGTGAGAAGTATTGCACTGGTCTTGTTTACCATCATTTCTTGACTAAAGGCCGCCCTCGAATATAGGACGCTGTCACAAATTTGACCAAAATCTGGCCAAAAAACTCTTGTATTCAAGTATAATATGTTGTTAAATTTAGAAAAACGTACCTTTAAAAAATAAAAAATTGGTATAAAAAATTACCATCACTCAGCGTTATGTTTAATGTATGCCTAAAAAATATCATGGCGGAAGAGAAATTATTAAATAGGACCGCCTAAATGTCATGTATCTTCAATAAAGATTGTTTATTACATCAAAATCAATCTAATTTTGGCATAAAATGTTGCCTTGAAAATATAGAAATCATGTGACAGAATCAGAATGTAATGACTCTTTTGCGTTTGGAGGCACTGTGTGATCTTATGCGCTAATGGGAGTTGGTTATCTGGCTCTTTTGCGATTGGAGGCGCTGTGTAATCTTATGCGCTAACAGGAGTTGGTTATCAATTGGGTACGGGAACATTCAGTTCCTATTGCGCAATGATGATATATAGCAATTTCCGAGTCCAGAATATTTAGATCCAAGTACTCGCTCTAATTAGAATAAAGATCTTTTGCAATTGGAGGTGAATCGCGTGATTTATACATGTATCTTTTCTCGACGCCATTTTATGTCAAATTCTGCATTAATTTTAATGTAATAAGTGATATTTATTAAAGAATAAGCAATATTTAGGCGCCCCAATTTAATAATTTCACTT